>CM051457.1:57094458-57197613 GCA_028274465.1 Plantago ovata
TTTAAGAAGGATGGTGTTGCAGCTGCCATGTCAGCCCAAGAAAGCAAACCAATCTTCTTTCAAGAACAAGGCCAGTACCGTCAACGACAAAACCTTTACAAAAACTCTTACACATGGACTTGTTTGAATCTTCTTCAACAAGCTATGCTGGTAAGAAGTATGGTCTAGTCGTGGTAGATGACTATTCAAGATTCACTTGGTAGTATTCATCAAGCACAAATCTGAAACCAAGACTGAAATACCTAACTTGCTGAATAAGCTTGAAGTCATGAAAAATGACAAGGTAAGAGTCATAAGGACAGACCATGGTACTGAGTTTGTAAACCAGTACATAACTGAATATTGTACCTCCAAAGGTATTCAACATCAGTTATCCTCAGTAAGGAACCACAGCAAAATGGTGTTGCTGAACGGAAGAATCGTACCCTGAAAGAAGCCGCAAGAACAATGCTTGCTGACACTGAATAAGTGAGGCTTACTGGGTTGAAGCGATTAATACCGCCTGCTATACTCAGAATAGATGTTTGATTACTAAGGAATACAACAAAACTCCTTATGAATTGTTTGTTGGAAGACCTCCTAACATCACTCATCTAAGAGTATTTGGTTGCAAGTGTTTCGTTCTTAACAATGGTAGAGAATACTAAGAACATTTCAACCAAAGGCAGACGAAGCGATATTTCTTGGCTACTCCTTGCATAGTAAAGCTTATAGAGTTTACAACAAAAAGGCACAAAAGATTGAAGAATCTGTGCATGTTGTATTCTACGAAAAGTCACAAGGTGTGCCTGCTGAAGAAGAAATATCAGAATGTATGAAAAAGCTAATCATACATGAGCAAAGAACTGAATCTGATGCTAGGCAAATCAAGTCAATTGAACTAAATGATGATTCTGACAATGATTCTCCTCCCCGAGTCATGACAAGATAAATATAGTTCACGACAAAGAATTTCCAGCAAAAGATGCGGTTGCTCCGGAAGTTGCTGAAATTACGCAATCTCCAGTGCCTGCTGATGAAATACCTCAACCCAGCAATGCTGAACAAGCAGTTGCTGACGAACAAATCTCAGCAGAGACACAAATTCCCAGTAGTACTGAACAAGTACATACTGAAGAGTCACATGCTGATGAGCAAACATATCCTGATCCAACAAACAGGAAACCTGTTAATAAATGGATTAGAGATCATCCCTCTACGGATATGATTGGCGATATTAATAAACGCCAAGTGACTAGATCCAAAGCTACTCAAGGACTTGCTGAAGAAGCAACTGTCGTAGAAGTAGAATCTTTATTCTCTTGCTTTGTATCAGAAATTGAACCTAAAACCATAGAAGAAGCTTTGAAGCATTCTGAATGGATAAAGGCAAACCAAGAAGAATTGGATCAATTTGAAATAAACAAAGTCTGGAAACTTGTGCCACTTGCTGAAGATAAGAAAGCTATTGGTACAAAGTGGGTGTTCAGAAACAAGCTGAGCGAATCTGGTGAAGTATCAAGAAACAAGCACGCTTAGTTGCTCAAGGTTACTGTCAGACTGAAGGATTGGACTATGATGAGTCTTACGCTCCAGTTGCAAGATTGGATGCAATTAGGCTTTTCTTGGCCTTTGCTGCTCACAATGACTTCATTGTTTACCAAATGGATGTTAAGAGTGCATTCTTAAATGGTGAACTTGCTGAAGAAGTCTACCTAGAACAACCCCCTGGCTTTGAACTTCCCTCAGAAATCAAGATGGTATACAAGCTTCAAAAAGCTGTATACGGTCTAAAGCAAGCACCAAGAGCATTGTGTGATACCTTGGCTAAATTCTTGCTGGAAAATGGTTTCAAGAAAGGTGAAGTTGACAAAACTCTTTTTACCATGAACCATGATGGTAAATTAATCTTAGTTCAAATTATGTGGATGACATAATTTTTGGATCTAAGGACAAGCAACTTTGTGATGATTTTGCCAAACTCATGACTAATAAGTTTGAAATGAGTATGATGGGAAAATTGAATTATTTCCTAGGGTTGCAAGTCAAGCAACTCAAAGATGGAATATTCATAAATCAAGCAAAGTATGCGAAAGAAATGCTCATAAAGTTTAGGATCAAAGAGGATTAGAAACCTGAAAAGATCCCTATGAGTGTTGGTATCAAATTGGGCTATACTAAAGAGGACAAAAGTGTTGAAGAACACAAGTATAGGAAGCTCATTGGTTCCTTGTTGTATTTAACAGCAAGTAGACCTGACATTCAGTATGCTGTTTGTGTGTGTGCAAGATTCCAATCTGATCCAAGAGAATCACACTACAAAAAGGCAATTAAAATACTGAAATATGTTAAAGGTACAGTCAATGTTGGATTATGGTATCCTAAAGATTCTGGACTTGAATTGGTTGGCTATTCTGATGCTGATCATGGTGGATCAACTCTTGATAGAAAAAGTACCTCTGGAACTTGTCAGTTTTTGGGTACTAGATTAATATCATGGTTCAGCAAGAAGCAAACGTGTGTCGCCAATTCATCTACTGAATCTGAATACATTGCAGCTGGTTGTTGCACAGCTCAAATCCTATGGATTCAGCAACAATTAAGAGATTATGGTATTTCTGCAAAGAAAACACCAATCTTTTGTGATAATACAAGTGCTATTGCAATTACGCAAAATCCTAAGTTTCACTCTAGGACCAAGCACATTGATATTAGACATCATTTCATTAGAGATCATGTGGGAAAAGGTGATATTGAGGTTGTGAAAGTAGGTACTGAAGATCAGCTTGCTGACATCTTTACCAAGCCCCTACCGGATAATAGGTTCGCAATGCTAAGGTATAACCTTGGATTGATTGAACTACCTCAATAAAGGATACACTTGGCAGAATGCTGAAACAGGTATTCAGCAAGCCAAAGTATTCCTGTCCAAAAGACCAAGTCACTGATTTCTTCTAAGAAATGATAAGTCACAACATGATTGCTGAAACAGGCATTCAGCAAGTAATTCCTTCAAAACAGGTATTTGTTAGGAAACTTGACCATTTGCTGAGACATGCACTCAGTAAGTGAAAGAACTTAAGGATTGCTGAGACGGGTACTCAGACAATCAAAAGATACTGAAACAGGTATTCAAGTATCAAAGGAATTTTCTGAGACGGGAACTCAGAAAAAGAGCAAAAGCTCATCTCTCAGATTTTACCAAAGGATGTCTCAAGTGCAAAAGAATTTACTGATACGGGAAATCAGAAATGTCTTTTAAACTTAGAAAATATGAGATATCTAAGTAAGGGGGAATTTTCAGCAAGTATCTAGATTGTTAATTCAAACTCGCTGAAAAGATTCTTGTCTATTTCAGCAAGCAATCTATCCCTTATTACTCGGTAAAATCAATTTGTGACGTTAAGCTGGCACAGATAAACTCGCAATAATCATGACATGAAATTCAATCGTGGCCATTGATTAAAAGGAGTTATTAATCTAACGGCTAACAAAACAAAGAGAGAGAGTGCTCTGACGGTTTTAGTTAGTGGGCCACTACGCATTCAATGTAAAGGCTCCACTATCTCCAGTGTTTCTCTGTTTTACCCTTGCTGAGAGCTCAAATCGATTGAGTTTCTCACACACCAGAGACACTATATAAAGAAGGAGTTAGAGAAAGGACAAAATTCTTTAACTCACATTTCCTTTCTCTGCAAATTCTAGCCTGAATCTACTGTACCTCCGGTCAAAAAGCAAACGATCTCTTTTCGTACAATCTTTCTTGCTCTATATAAGAAATGGCTCCCAAGAGACAGTTATCCAAGTCCTCAAAATCGTCAAAGGTTGATAGTGCTGAAACACGCACTACTCCGGTGACTGCTCCGGTGACTACTCTGGCCCCAGACACAACGAAAGTTGTGTTGAAAAACGACCGAATCACTGTAAAACCTATGCCTCCGTCATATCTTGCAAAAGAAAAGTACATTAGGTACTTTTATGAACAAGAACTTGATGACCAAAATGAAGAGGCGCTTGAGTTCATCAAGCAGCAAGGCCTCATGAACTTTATCTCTGCTCGCACTAAGCAAGTGAGCATGATTGATACTATGGAATTCTACAACAATGCAGAAATCCAGTCCCTTACAGACAGTAATGGAGTCACTGAAAAAGTGATCCTTACTTATGTTCAGAACACGCAAATCATCCTGAAATGGACTGATTTAGCGGAGATTTTTCAGATTCCAACCACTGGAACTGAAGATGACGTCACTGCTTCTGACGAAGAAATTGAAGCTTTCTACAGTGACGTCAGAAATGCAAAGATGAAGAAAGGCGAGATAGCTTCCGTGACATGGACAAAGCACGTTAAGAGAAAGCATCTCTGCTATTCACTTGGTCTAGTAGCTCTGCTACTAATAAAAGTTCTTGACTCCCAAGTTGGAGGAATTGACCAAGTAGGCCTGAGAAGATGGCCATTGCTGATGCATATCTATGAAAATAAATCGGAACTTAACTGGGCTAAGTACATTTTCAACAGGCTTGTTGATTGTGTTACTAAGTTTAAGGTAAAGGTAGAAGACAACAAGGTCTCACCTTCCTTTCCAGTTATGTATGGAATCAAGATATGCTATATCCTTGAACATTTCAGGATTCAGCTAAGAAACCCATTGCCAATCAAGAAATCTGTGTGCAATGTGGGAAGATCTTTCTACAAGCAGAATTTACCTAAGATTGCTGGAAAGAAAACCAAGAAGACAACAACTGCAAATGTTGTCAGCACAAGCCAGCAAGAAAGGTATACAACAGCTGCAGATGTTACCACTCAGCAACTTAGAGATGAAACTGCTGTTGGTGGTGGTAACACAAATAAAACTGCTGTAGAAAATCAACAAGGTACGTGTACAACACCTGTTGCTGAAAAGGCAACAATAGATGACTCTGGGAAACTGGAGAAATCTAAAAAGAAAAAGAGGAAAGCTGATGATGACACTCAGACTGCAGCGTCATCAGCAAACCCCGTACCTAAGAGGAAACGAACAAGTAACAAAAGAAAGAAGACACTGGCTTCTCAGTCAGTCCCTAATGTCCAAGACTCCTCTGTCAATTCCCAGACAAATGCTGAAACGCATTTGCCAGTAGATGTTGCTATGGTAATTACTGAAGCCTATGTCAACAATGTTGAAGTGTTTGCGGAAGCCTTCAACAATCAACTTAACGTTGAAAATTCTACTAAGAATATACCACAAGGCAGTGGAAATGAAATTCCTGCCCAAGTCCCAGATATCTACATTGTAGATATTCCAAATGATCCAACTATGGAACCAGCAAGCGACATTGCTGATGATCTGCAAAGAGCGGCACTTGCTGATGCTGCTGATCAGATGGTTGCTGAACAAGCAACATGATGGACCAGTTGCTGAAACCCAGCTTGCTGATGGACCAGTTGCTGAAACAGTTCCTGAAGTTGCTGAAACTCAAGAAGCACTATTCAAAGACGCATCTCTTGATGCTGAGAATACTGGCCCAAGTTCACCCAAGACTTCAATTGACAAAGTCCAGCTTGTACTGGAAGATTTAAGCAAACAAATGGAGTTGGAGATTGAAGAATCATCCAACAAGTCAATTGATCTCTTCATGACAAGCAGTGAGCTTAAAGGTCAAGATGCTTCTGCTCAACTTGTCAATTCAGAGACAAGGGAGATTGCTGAAACCGCACAGCTTTCTCAGTTAGAGCAAAATCAGAAGTCTGCTGAAGAAACAGTCCCAGAAGCTGAAGAAACTGTTAATGCTGAAAGGACTGAGCCACAACCTGTCCTTCCTCAGCAGGTAGTTATTTCAACCATCAGTAAAACTTCAAATTCTGAAAATTGTTCTTTTGCTAAAATTATTCTTTCTCTACAGACTTCTCAAGATGCAAGTCAGATGGTTGCTGAAGCCTCTGCACCAGAACCAACACTCCCTGCTCAGCAGGTAGTTAATAATTTTGGTATAAAAACTAAGTTTGACAGCTTAGTACTTGTGTCTAATTTTAATTTATTTCAGGATGAACAAATGGAGGATGCTACTCAAGCTCCTCATGGAATGGAAATTGTTCTACATGAGCTTGCTGACTCTCGGCAGGTAAAACATGTTTCAGATACAAACTCTAAAACAATTCTCCAAACCATTCCTGATCTAAATAAAATTCTTTTTCAGGCTCAAAAGGAGACCACTGAAGTGGTACTCATCACTGAAGATCAGCAAGTAAGTTCTGAAGAACTTTACTTGAACTTCAAGCGGACAACTTTGTCAAGAATTGCTAAGTCTGTCAGCAACTGGCAAAGATACAGGAGAATGGACTTCTCAGATCTTCACCTTCATCTCTCAAATGAGAAAAAGAGAACTTCACTGTTAAAGCTCGAGACATTTGTCCACTCCATCCTTCCTGAAGAAATGACATATTCTCAGCTAATGAGCTCAAATCTGATTGCTCAAATCAGAGAGAATATGAAGGCCAAATTTAAGAGTGCCTCTCCAGCTGAACAAGCTGTGATGCTCAAAGGTCTTTTTGTTCATGTGGTGGCTGATCCCCACAAATTAACTGAGGAAGAGGAAGTGACAAGTGTTGCTTTGTACAAGCATGTTGAGCTAGTCATTCTGACAGATGATGAAGAAGAAGAAGAAGATGAGAACATTCCCACTGATCCCAGTGATGATGAAGGGAAAGATTCTAAGGACAAGAAAGATGACGATGATGACAATCAAGGTCCAAGTCCTGGTGCTGGTGGATTGAAGTTAACAGTTGCTGAAAATACTCAATCTGACAATCAGCAAGCTGAACAACAACAATCTCAGCAAGAATCTCAACCTCCTCCTGCTGATGCTGAAAATCAAGCACCTGTACAAGGTGCTGATACTGAAGAAGAATACGCCAGAAAAAGGGCTGCCTTGAAAAATGGCAAGAGTCCAGTTTCTGATGCCAAGGTTACTGAAGAAAACCTTGAAGATGAGGATGAAGAAGATGAACATTACCAACGAGCTCTACAAAACAGTCTCGTGATCCATGCAAGGCATACGCATGATCTGGAAATTGGTGAATCTTCAAGACCAAAATCAAAGGAAGTTCCATCCCTTCCACTTACTACTGGCGAAACTCCAGTTATTGAGTCTCAAACGTTGCCTTCAGCAACTACTCAATTAAAACTAACTATTGGCGAAATTCCAGTAATTGAGCCCCAAACTCAATTGAAACAACTATCTACTGGTGAAACTCCAGTCGTTGAGTCTGAAGTGTTGCCATCAGCAACCACTCAACAAAAAGGAAGTGAAGCTACTGATAAAGGTTCAAAAGTTGCTCAACTTGATGAATCTGAGGATGATGACGACTTATCAGAAAATGATGATGAACAATCCCAGAGAGATCCAAAAGCCGTTCAGATTCCTCCTCCTGATTACATCAATGATTTAGACGATGGTCTAAGAGCCGAATTGCTGACGCGTGATGATCAGTTTGCTTCTGAAATTAAGGTTCATTCCTTAACACCTCATTTAGTGTCGTTCCCAAGAGTTGAGGAGTTTACTCCCAGAATTCTAGCACTAAAGCAAGTCCATGATGCCTGCAAAGCTGAAGATGAGGCATTGCTTGCTGAGAGCCCACTTGACATTGGAAAGATACTGGCTACAGTGCTGAGACGCACTACAACTTTGACAATAGCTCACAGAGACATAAGTCTTTATCACAAGAGCTATGAAGAAGATGTAAGTCAGGCGCTCAAGCTTGCAAAGACTGCTCTTGTCAAGGCTCAGAATATTATGGATGAGAAGGCCGCAACAGAGAAAAGACATGAAGAGAACATGATGAATATTCAAAAAGAGTTGGCAACATTGAACTCTGACCAACAAGCAATCATCATGAAGTATAACAGTCTCAACACTCTTGCTGAAAATTGCAATGAGTTTTATTCTCTGCACATCACTCCGATGTTGCAATCCATGTCTAAGGGGGAAAAGAAGACTAGAAAAAGCAATCAAACCCCTCCTACTCCTGCTGCTGATGTGCCACTTCCATTAGAACCTCTTGCTGAAAGAGAGCAAAGTTCTAAAAGACAAGCAGAAACTGAGTTAAATTCAGCAAGTACCAAAAAGAGAAAAACAGCTGCTGAAACTCAAGATTTCTGTCACACTGAAAGTCATCACAATCTGAATGAAGATGATGAAGAAGATGATGACAATCAAACAATAGCTCAAGCCATAAGAGCTAGACCCTTAACAGCCATAACTCCGTCTGGCCACTCAAGGCATTTTTCGTCTGACTCTTCAGCAAGAGATCAAGACAATGCTAAATCAAGAAGAAGAAGGCAAAGACAGGAAGAGAAAAGGCTGGCCAGCATTGCTATTGGCTCCGACATTGAATATACTAAGACCAGCAATGAGGAAACCACTCAAAATGTAATCAGAAACATTCATGGTTGCTGGATTTTAAAGCTAGAAGACTTGCTGGTAAATGAGTTCTTTCCTACAGCCATTTTGAATCAAATGTTGAAATGGATTGAACTCAAAGTCCAAAGAAATCAAAGGGAAGAATCCCTCCCAAGAAATATTGCTGGGAGATGGTTGAATCTTGAGGTCTCAGTAAGAAGAATCACCATTGGTAAGACTTACAAACAAGAACCAAATCTGATCAAACCACCTGGCATTGCTTACTACGCTGACCCGGTAACAAAGAAACCTAAGGAGAAACTTGGATTGATTCCTTATGAGTACTTCTATCTCACTGCTAAGGATCAAGAAGAAGATCTTCTCTGGTTAAGAAAGATTCATCCGAGAAGCATTTCAGATACACAACTTCTCCATGCCAACAATTGGGGCATGCATTTGTGGGTAACTAATTACATGGAAATGAATGTTGAAAAGCATCATCATACTGCCTGCAAAAATGCAAGAATTCTTCAACTACAAGTCCGTAGGCTTCTGGAAAACTACGAGAAGGATTGTGTTGAATTCACTGCACTTGCTGAGAAGAGTGTAAGAGAGATTTTGAGAAAATCTTCTGAAAGAGCTTAAGTCCCTGCAATAGTTTTTGTTAAAGTTTTTGTTTGCTGATTCCTTGTTATCTATGCTTTCTTGTAAACTTCTGAATGATAACTTTCAACAATGAATTCTTTTTTACTCTTATTGGTTTTTGATTATGCAACTTACTTATGCTTACTGTTTATTTATTCAAGTATGCTTGCATTAATCATCTGAAGGGTAACAATTAATTTAGCCATGGATTGCTAACATCAAAAAGGGGGAAATCTGTTAGGAAACTTGTAATTTTGATGAGCAATTAACCATGCTAAATTAAGAGCAGTCCAGTAACTAGTACTCTTAAGGTCCATAGGAATTTAGAATTTTAAGGACATTGTAAAAGAGGAACGTTTGTTGATGACTTAGTTAGGTGTTAGATAAGTTATTTCTTTTGCGTATGATGTATTTTATTTTCTGAAAAGAAAATATCTTATTGATGCTCAGCTTTAATGAATCTTATTTTCTGAAAAGAAAATAACCTATTGAAGCATTTGCTGAAGATATATTTTGTTTATTACAAACAAATTATTGAAGCAAATAAGAAACCGGTCAGAATCTTGAAGACTCTTTGAAGATCTGAAGAATTGAAGACTTGAAGACTTGAAGCCTTGAAGATTGCTGAAGACTGGTAAGGCACGTGTTGCTCAGAAAGTGGAATGTTCAGCAACAGCATTGATAAGTGAAAATCTGAAAGACAGAGTAGGTTGTGCTTGCTGAAGCTGAGACTGAACACTTGCTGATGAACATATGTGACCTCTTGCTGAATGTACGTGAATTTGCGCTCCAATGTTACTGTGTGAATTCTATTCAAATATGCATTTAATACAAAGCTTACACGCGAAGGACATGAAGACTAGAAGACAAACAAAGTCGCTGCTGAAAGTACAAAAGCAAGATAGAGACATGTTAAGGAACAAAAGCCTTAGGATTTGAAATTCAAACGGCTCCTTACTTGCACTATAAATAGAGGTCATCCGACAAAGAGTTGAAGTGTGTCAACAACGTGATCAAACTCTCACTTGTGCTTAAAACTCACAAACCTTCAAACACTCTTACTGCCATTGATCCGTTCCAAGAATTAAAGCTTGAAAAAGGTACTTGTGAAGAAGTAGAACAAACTCGGCTAAGAAATTAGTTTAGTGTTCTTTCTTTCGAACAAGAACAAGTCTTGACACCAGAAACAATCAAACTTGTTTACTGCAAAGTATTCAAAGTTGTGTTTCTTAGATTACTTGTTGTAACTGAATAAGTTATAATTAAGTTATCTCACCCCAAAACTCTGTAACTGAAAATACACCCTTTCAGGCGTGATATTCAGGGGGAACTTAATCGAGCATAGTTTTTCTAATTAAAAGTACCAAGTTTGGTGGAGAACAAGGTTGAGTTCTCTAGTTTAGGTTGGAGACAAAGCAAGTGTGCTTTGGTTTCTGTTGAATCGCTTTAGATAGGAGATTGTAAGGAACCTCAATCATATCTTAGTGGATTCAGTCCTAGAAAGGACAAAGTGGATTAGTTGAGAGATTACGCCACTCTCAGATACCACTATAAAAGCTTTTGTGTGATTTACTTACTGCATTTAGCTTTCAGCAAATTATATCTGTTTGTACACAGTCACTCACTTCACTTGCTGAAACTCTTTACTTGCTGAAAGAGCACTTATCGTTTCAAAGACTTCCGCTCTCTGATTTTAAGTATCAGCAAACCAAGCTACTGTAAAGTAACTTACGCTCGCTGAGAAAGTTATGTATCAGCAACCTCATTACTGAAAAGTAATAAGTACTTGCTGAGAAAGTTTTTAAACGACAAAAGTTTGAAAAGACTATTAACCCCCCCCCCCTCTAGTCTTTTCTTGTTGTTTAAAGGGACCAACAGTCGACCATCAGACCAATTATCTTCGTAGTGTTGAATAATTACGGAACACATTAGGACATTAGTGATTGACTTGTCAGACCAATTATCTTCGTAGTGCTTAATATTTGCAACAGGTCACTAGATTGATTCAAAGATCTCTATGCAAGACCGAGGAATTTATGCATGATTATCGACCCGTTATGTTAAGAAGGATCATACTATCACCAATCTCCATTATCTGCTAGAAACCCCCTTTTGCTATCTGTCTGCTGTTTTATATTCTCTTGTTAAATAGATAAAGCTAGTTATAGTCCTGAGAGAACGACACTCGAGTCATTCTACTGCTACACTACGGTTTTCGTTGTAGTTGTGGATTATGTTTGGCTAATTACAAATTAATTTGATTCGTTCGCGTTGGAACACGACACCAGCGCGTTCATCAAATTGGCGCCGTTGCCGGGGACTATACTCCTTTTTTCTGTTTAATTTGTTTATATTTACAGCTTTAGATTCCTAATTCTACTAGTTTTAGTTTTCCTTTTTAATCTCTCTCTGATACTGCTTTCCTAGTCTGTTTCTAATCACCTTTCCTAGTCTGTTTCAGATTGTGTATGCTGCATACACATTCTGCAGGAACACCGCTTGCTGATTCTGCAGGCTCGCTGGACACTTGGGAGAAGGTTTTTTCAGCTTTCATGGAGAAATACTTCACTCACACCTTGACTACTGCACTAAAGGCGCAGATCACTGGATTCAAGCAGAACTATGATGAGACCATCTACACCGCGTTCGAGAGGTTCCAAGATCTCACGAACAAGTGCCCTCACCATGGTTTTGAACTCTCCGACCTAGTCCAACACTTCTACAATGGACTAACCTTCGAAACCCAACAAGTGGTGGATTTCCAATGCCGAGGCAATATCTGGGAGGAAACCGCAGAAGCCGTCTGGGCAGTTTTCGAAAGGCTTGCTAAGGGTTCGCAGTTCAAGGACCCAAGAGCAATGGTTAGAAGACGTGGACCTGAAGCTCCACCGACGCAAGAAGCCCCTATGTATAGGGGGAATGGGGATCAATTCAAGTGCTTTACCAACGAATTGAAGCAAGTCCTCAAGAGCGCCATCGGAACAACTATTTCGAACGAAGTATGCCGAATATGCAAGAACTATGGGCATGGGGCTCATATGTGTAGATCAGAGCTGGCATATGATGATGGCAACTGGGCTCGAGGAGGCGAAGAAGAAGCCTTTGCTACGGAGTTTGGTACTCAAGAAGTTAGCTACGGACAAGACGGTAGGAATCCTCGAGGTGGATTTTGGAAGGGGATACCGTAACAATAGAGGATATGCACCGGCTAACCAAACTTATGGACCTAACCAAGACCGTAGTAGGCTGGACAATGGTAATGACCACTGCGAAAACCCCGCTCCGAGAGAGCCACCGAAGTCGAAGTCGGCTCAACTGATGGAGAACTTGCAAAAGATGGTCGATCACACACAAAGTTTTCTCAAACATTATGAAGAAGATTCCGAGAAGACTAGGGCAAGGCTCGATAGGTTGGAAGAAAGCACAAGGCTTGCCCATCAAAAGATGCAAGAGTTGATCGACCGAGGAGCAAGTAGGGAACAAGGCAAACTGCCTAGCAGCACTGTGAAGTCGAATGCCATTACATTGGCTGGTGATGTACCTGACAAAATCACCATCAGGAAGGTTGTTAGGTGCGAGTGTTGCATGAAGGAAGAACTTCTACAGGCTGAGGAAGAAGAGAAGGACCTTGGTTCTGACACAAGTGATGAGGAGCAAGAGGATCCCGAACCACTCCCTAAAAGTTTCGATATTAAGGTAGGGATTGGTGAGCTTGAAGATGTCCGTGCCACACTAGACACGGGATTCTACTCGAACATAATTCCTTTGAATGTGTTTGAAAAGAGCAACCTTGGAAAACTATCTGAGCAAAGGGCTATGGTGCAACTGGCGGATGGATCTTTTATGAGACCCGAGGGCGTTGTGAAAAATGTGTTGGTCAAGATTGGTGAAGCATCTATATACACCAATTTTGTAGTTATGCCGGCGTCTGCACCTGGAACGGGGGATGTCATACTCTTAGGGCAAACATTCTTGACCAAACTACGCTCCGTGATGGACATTTACCAAAGAACTTGCACTATCGAAGTGGATGGCAAGCAACACGTGTTGCAAGCCATACCTAATCCACCTGAACCGCCTGATATTACTACTCACTACTGTGGTCTTGCAACCTATATTCTTTCTTATTCACAGGTTCGTGGCATGGAAAGGAGATCAATGAAGGGGAAGCTTAGTACCCGCAAAAAGAAGAGATAGGCGCAGACAGGAGTCGAGTCAAAGACTTTAAACAATGACGCTATCCGGGAGGCAACCCGGAAATTTTTATCGCTTTCTTTACTGCTTTTCTGCATGCATTCATTCTTGAACTATTTGCTTTTCGTATGCGAATTTGTGCATGTCTGTGTCGTATATGCTTATGTTTGAGTGAGATTTTTCGAGTGGTTTTTTGAAAAAATTGGTTTCGGGGATTAAAACCGCATTTTCTGACGACGGGAACCGTCTCCCCGCATTGGGGAGCACGGGGCGAACCGCCCCACGTGGGGGGCGAACCTCCCCGCACGTGGGCGAACCGCCCCACGGCCCCAGAACTTCAAAAACGCGGATTTCTTCTCCAAAACCTCATTTTCTTCATTCTTCTTCACTCATCCTCCCAAAAAACCCGAAAAACGCGATTTTACATTCAAATCTTCATAACTTCTTCATTTCTTGACCAAATTGAGTGTTCTTTAGCTTAATTCGAAGCCTATTACATGATCTATCATCCCATCCGAACAGATTTCGTCCTAATACATTAGATTTGCAGATCTGAGGTATCATCCTTAGAACCCTAATTTTCGAATTTGGGGGTTTTCTAATTTGAGCTTCAGTTCTGCTTATTTAATGCTTGGGTATGTTGTTTGTGTTATTAGACATGCTATTTACTATCAATTGCATGCTCAATTTTGCTTGGATTGTTGATTTTGGTATTTTGCTACTAGATGATATATCTTGTTCTGCAATATGTCTTTATCTTTGATTTCTTGCATATGATTGTGTTTATTGATGTAATATTGGTGGATTTGACAATAGAATGCTTAATTGTTGAGTATGAGGATTTATGTTGGTAGAATTTTTCGCTGCTATGGTATGAATTGAACCTTGTTATCAAGGATATTGGTTGTCTAGTAAGAGCATAATGTGATGTATTGCATGTAGAAGTTACATTAGTATGTTGCATGATGAAGTAGCTAGACTAGACATTACGGTTTGGGGAGCTCGATTGATGATTTTATCACTTGTGTGTTTCACTTTTACACTAGTAGGTATTTGAGTCAGTTTTGTGTCATACGAGGTGCTAATCGCTGTTTGTAGGTACCATAACAAGGGAAAGGAGCATTCCCGTATGATTGCTGTAAAGAACCATGTCAAGGAAGGTGACCTCGCTAGATGTGCGTTCGAGCCAAGGGGTTTTGCAACAACGTCGTGGATTATCCAAGCGGAGGAGCTAGAGTACACCTGGAGTAAGGACTCCTATGCCTATTCATGCACCACCGAAGGGACAGAAACCATTATTACGTCTGCAATCCTTCACGAGGACTGCAAGGTTCGAGTGAACTGGAAGGCACCGGGGCATTCTCACCGCGACGGATTCAATCTTGAGTTCGCAGTTGCTAGAAGATTCCGAAGCACTAGCTTGGTTCTAAAACATAATGACATGGGTGCCCAGCCCCTCGTTGGGGTGCCCTTTGCCTGCCTCTAAAGTGAGCATCATATAGACATCGGTCAGATCCACCGTAGAGAATGTGGTCGAAATTGGAGAAAAAGGTAGAAGACTTCTGAGTATCCGAGCAGCTTACTGAAACCTTCTCGTGGTGTAAAACGTTGGAGGGGGAGGTCCTGATACCTGATGAACGTGTCAGATTCAATCAAATAAATTTGTTATTTAGCCAAAGGCAATCCACAACTACAACGAAAACCGTAGTGTAGTAGTAGAATGACTCGAGTGTCGTTCTCTCAGGACTATAACTAGCTTTATCTGTTTAACAAGAAAATATAAAACAGCAGATAGAAAGCAATAGGGGGTTTTCAAGCAGATAATGGAGGTTGGTGATAGTATGGTCCTTCTTAACATAATGGGTCGATAATCATGCATAAATTCCTCGGTCTTGCATAGAGATCTTTGAATGAATCCTGGGTCCTGTTGTAAGTATTAAGCACTACGAAGATAATATGGGTCTGACCTGTCAACAACTAACGTCCTATTGTGTTCCGTAATTATTCAACACTACGAAGATAATTTAGTCTGATTGGCTGACAAGTGTCCAAGTGTGCATAATGATCAATACAACATACGAGAATTTTGGTTTCCACTCATCAACGAAATAAACCAATGACACGGAGTATAATGCGCGATATAGCCATTAGCATGATTATCTTCCCTCGCTAAGAATTCACATACTACCACCAACGATAAATTTAGCTACTCATAGGCATGCAATCAATAGCAATCATAGAAGAAAACATATTGAAAGAATATAAAATAAGTAGTTAAAAGTTGTAAGATACAAAGTTACCGAAGGTTGTCAATCTCCGGATGATTGTGGTCCTACGAGCTCCAAACTGCTATGAAAAAGTATCCCCTAAGCTATGGAACTCCCAGGACAGGCCCCGGGAAGTTCCTCCCTAAAACTATAGAGAGAGGTGAGAAAGTAGGCTTGGAAAGATATGATTTTCGGAGAGAAAACTCGCAACTATATATAGGCCCGAAAATCCTCTGGGGCGTTTCGCCCGAGGCATGGGGCGGTTCGCACCCCAGTTTTTCGCGGAATTTCCGCGTTTTTCGACGCGGATTTAGATTTCTTCACCTTTTCGGACTCGGTTTCAGACTTCTAATGGCCTTCTAACCTCCAGATTCGACCCCTAGACTCCAAATCCTATCCGGAAACCTTCAGATACTCCAAATATGCTTCTGGAACACCAATTCCTTGTAGACTTCAATATAATTGCCCGTAAATCTCCGAATTTCAACCAAAACCTGTAAAATAAAATCTAAAGGGAAACGTGACACTATTCTAATAAAATGTACTAAAATATAGCTAAATTAACATAGAGGATAGCTAAATTAGGTGAAAAAGACTCGAATGAAAGTGTAAAATACACATTCATCAAACTCCCCAAACCGAACCTTTGCTTGTCCTCAAGCAACTAAGCTAGACTCTAATACAAAAAACATGCAAGACTCAAAAATGGAGTTTTATGCAAAATAAAATGAACTACTCTACTGAATCTATCAAATAGCATATGAACAAAAACCATATAAATCAAAGCATGAATATAGGTTGAAGAATACCTCGATTGACTTATACACATCCACATAAACACTTATGTCAAGACAAGATAGTCTCTCGTAACATTCTCTACCTGGACCTAGTCAGTGACGACGTAATGATGCATGCTAAGATACGAATGGTTGCCCCGTGCCTATGAAACTGAGGACTTACTGCTGTTCCACCATGTTAAGACTTTCCCTCAAAAGAGGTCGAACCAGTACTGGCTCTCATCAAACGAAGGAGGGTTCCCTATAAAAGATAACACTCCCCTATTCTACCCATCTCTCAAGTAAAGTCTTAAGCTATTCACCACTTCCTGAATGGCAGGACGAGGGTGGTCTAGAACAGATGACACTTAAGACAAAAAAGATAAAAAATAGAAAAACACAATTACGAACAATACGAAAAATGGAAAAGACTCAAACTTTGCTAAACTGCTATTTGGCTTTTTAATTTTTGGACCCTTCTTTGCTTTTTTGGGGTCTTCTTTTTTTTCTTTTCTTTTTTTTCGATTTTTTTCTAGCCAGCAGTAGCATAACAAAAAGAGAAACAAAAATGACTCACACGACTTCCCCAAACCTATTCGAAAGAATAGGTTGGAGTACAAAATTCACAGAAAATGAAAAAATAACCTCACGATACGAAAAAATGAAAAACAGAAACAAGTCTATGATGGTGTAACCCCCTCCCCAAACCTATTCGGAAGAATAGGTTATAAACAAAGGATCACACAACCTCACACTACCTCCTTCCTAGGCATTTAGCAATCTCAAAGCATGGTGAAGACTTGTTGCCTCTTAGGTACATAATTACTCGGGAAAACAACCATAAGACCCTAACATGCATCATCCTATTATAAAGGCCTTCGTGAACCGCAGTAGAGAAAACACAACTAAGTGATGTCGAGACTACCGTGCTTAACTAAGTGCAATACATAAATGTGACAAGCCAAGCGAGAAAAACCTCAAACAAATTTTGTATAGGAGCAACTCCTCAGTCAGTATCATCATTGCCCGTATGGCCTTCATTGTCACTACTTTCACGCACATCCTCACTAGTAGAGTTGTAGTGGCAGGCTGAAGCTTCAAGATTAGGCGCCGCTGTTATGGAATTCTCCATCCTGTAGCCCTCCAATAGGATGTGAACTGTTGAAGGGGAAAGGGTAGTGGTATCAGGACCTCCCCCTCCTACGGTTTACTCCACGAGAAGGTTTCAGTCAGCTGCTCGGATATTCAGGAGTCTTCTACCTTTTTCTCCAATTTTGTCCACATTCTCTACAGTTGATGCTCCCAATATCAATGTTATGCTCCCTTTAGAGGCAGGCAAGGGGCACCCGAACAAGGTGCTGAGTACCCATGTCATTATGTTTTGGAACCAAGCTAGCGCTTCGGAACCTTCTAGCAACTGCGAACTCAAGATCAAATCCGTTGCTGCGAGAATGTCCCGGTGCCTTCCAGTTCACTCGAACTCTGCAGTCCTTGTGATGGAGTGATAATGTAATAACGGTTTCTGTCCCTTCGGTGGTGCATGAATAGGCATAGGAGTCCTTACTCAAGGTGTACTCTAGCTCCTCCTTTTGGATAATCCACGACGTTGTTGCAAAACCCCTTGGCTCGAACGCACATCTAGCGAGATCACCTTCCTTGACATGGTTCTTCACAGCAATCATACGGGAATGCTCCGTTCCCTTTTTATGGTACCTACAAACAGCTATTAGCACCTCGTATGACAAAAACAGACTCAAATATATGCTAGTGTAAAAGCGAAAAATACGAGTGATAGAATCAACAATCAAACTCCCCAAACCGCAATGTCTAGCCTAGCTTCTTCATCATGCAACATACCAATGTAACTACTACATGCAATACATCACATCATGCTCTCACTAGACAACCAATATCCTTGATAACAAGGCTCAATTCATACCATAGCAGCGCAAAAATTCTATCAACATAAATCCTCATACTCAACAATTAAGCATTCTATCGTCAAATCCACCATAATTACATCAATAAACACAATCATATGCAAGAAATCAAAGTTAAAGACATATTGCAGAACAAGATATATCATCTAGCAGCAAAATACCCAAATCAACAATCCAAGCAAAATTAAGCATGCAATTGATAGTAAATAACATGTCTAATCACACAAACAACATACCCATGCATCAAATAAACATAATTGAAGCTCAAAATAGAAAACCCCCAAATTTGAAATTTAGGGTTTTAAGGATGATACCTCAGATCTGCAAATCTAACGAATTAGGATGAAATCTGTTCGGATAGGATGATAGATCGTGTTATAGGCTTCGAATTAAGCTAAAGAACACTTAATTTGGTCAAGAAATGAAGAAGTTATGAAGATTTAGAAGCAAAATCGCACTTTTCGGGTTTTTTGGGAGTATGGATGAAGATGAATGAAGAAAATATGGTTTTGGGGTTGAAATCCGCGTTTTCTAAGATCTGGGACTGTGGGGCGGTTCGCCCCCCAAGTGGGGCGGTTCGCCCCACCACGGGGCGGTTCGCCCCGTGCTTCCCAATGCGGGGAGACGGGCCCTGATGTCAGAAAATGCGGTTTAAATCCCGAAACCAATTTTTTTCAAAAAACCACTCGAAAAATCTCACTCAAACAAAAGCATATACGACACAGACATGAACAAATTCGCATATGAGAAGCAAATAGTTCAAGAATGAATGCATGCAGAAAAGCAGTAAAGAAAGCGATAAAAACTCCGGGTTGCCTCCCAGATAGCGTCATTGTTTAAAGTCTTTTACTCGACTCCTGTCTGCGCCTATCTCTTCTTTTTGCGGGTACTAGCCTTCCCCTTCATTCATCTCCTTTCCATGCCACGAACCTGTGAATAAGAAAGAATATAGGCTGCAAGACCACAGTAGTGAGTAATAATGTCAGGCGGTTCAGGTGGATCAGGTATAGCTTGCAACACATGTTGCTTGCCATTGACTTCGATGGTGCAAGTTCTTTGGTAACTGTCCATCACGGAGCGTAGCTTGGTCAAGAATGTTTGTCCTAAAAGTATGACATCCCCCGTTCCAGGTGCAGACGCCGGCATAACTACGAAATTGGTGTATATAGATGCTTCACCAATCTTGACCAACACATTTTTCACAACTCCTTCGGGTCTCATAAATGATCCATCCGCTAGTCGCACAATAGCCCTTTCCTTAGATAGTTTTCCAAGGTTACTCTTTTCAAACACATTCAAGGGAAGGATCCCGTGTCTAGTGTGGCACAGACATCTTCAAGCTCACCAATCCCTACCTTAACATCGAAACTTTTAGGGAGTGGTTCGGGATCCTCTTGCTCCTCATCACTTGTGTCAGAACCAAGGTCCTCCTCTTCTTCCTCAGCCTTTCGAAGTTCTTCCTTCATGCAACACTCGCACCTAACGACCTTCTCAGTGTTGCCTTGTTCCTTACTTGCTCTTCGGTCGATCAACTCTTGCATCTTTTGATGGGCAAGCCTAGTGCTCTCTTCCAACTTATCAAGCCTTGCCCTAGTCTTCTCAGAATCTTCTTCATACCGTTTGAGAAAACTTTGTGTGTGATCGACCATCTTCTGCAAGTTCTCCATCAGTAAAGTCGTCTTCGACTTCGGTGTGTGGGGCGAACAGCCCCACAGTATTTCGGGGCCTATATATAGTTGCTCAGTTTTCTCCGAATCATATCTTTCCAGACCTACTTTCTCACCTCTCTCTATAATTTTAGGTAGGAACTTCCCGGGGCCTGTCCTGGGAGTTCCATAGCTTAGGGGATACTTTTTCATAGCGGATTGGAGCTCGTAGGATCGCAATTCTTCGGAGATTGACAACCTTCGGTAACTTGTATCTTACAGTTTAATCTACTTATTTTATATATCTTTCAATATGTTTTCTTCTATGATTTCTATTCGTTGGTGGTAGTATGTGAATTCTTAGCGAAGGGAAGATAATCATGCTAATGGCTATATCGCACATTATACTCCGTGTCATTGCTTTATTTCGTTGATCAGGCACAGCCTAAATTCTCGTATGTTGTATTAATTATTATGCACAATTGGACACTTGTCGACCATCAGACCAATTATCTTCGTAGTGTTGAATAATTACGGAACAAATTAGGACATTAGTGATTGACTTGTCAAACCAATTATCATCGTAGTGCTTAATATTTGCAACAGGACACTAGATTGATTCAAAGATCTCTATGCAAGACCGAGGAATTTATGCATGATTATCTACCCGTTATGTTAAGAAGGATCATACTATCACCAATCTCCATTATCTGCTAGAAACCCCCTTTTGCTATCTGTCTGCTGTTTTATATTCTCTTGTTAAATAGATAAAGCTAGTTATAGTCCTGAGAGAACGACACTCGAGTCATTCTACTGCTACACTACGGTTTTCGTTGTAGTTGTGGATTGCCTTTGGCTAATTACAAATTAATTTGATTCGTTCGCGTTGGAACACGACACCAGCGCGTTCATCAGGATGCTTGGGTCCCCCCAAGCGCTTCGCTTGGATTTACAGTAGGAGAAGTTCCTACTGTAAATCCAAGCGGTCCGCTTGGCTTGAGCCAAGTGGAGCGCTTGGGACCTGGAGCTCCTAACTTCATTTTTTTTCGACTTTTTCTCAATTTTTCACCTCAAAAACCTTGTCTACTCAACAAAACAAAATTTAAACATGCTTCTAATCTATATGCAATTACCTACAACCTCGGGTTGCCTCCGGAGAAGCGCCTTTGTTTAGAAGTGGTTGGCTCGACTTGTCTTAGCTCATGCGGGATCAATTTCGCGTCGGGTACTAGACTTCCCCGTCCAAGTGCTCTTCAAAGCATCAAGTCCCTGCACATCTTGACGAACATAAAGAGGACCAAAGAATCCTACAAGTTCGTTAGTATCAACATAAGCACATGAATTAATTATGGCTCGCAACGTATGTTGCTTGCCATTTACCTCGAAGCTACATGTACGACGATACATGTCTATCACCATATGTACTTTGTTGATGAAAGCTCTACCCAAAAGAACCACATCCTTGAGCTTTGCGGAGAATGTAGGCATGATGATGAAGTTCGTCTTGACCTCTACACCGGCGACTCTTACCACTAGATTCTCGATCACACCCAATGGCTTCTTCATAGACCCGTCCGCCAATTGCACCATGCACTTCATTGGTCTTAAGCCAGACAAACCCGACTCTTCGTACACGTTCAAAGGTATGACATTCACACCCGCTCCCGTGTCTAGAGTTGCCACTATTCCATCCTTCTTACCCAAGCCGATTTCCACATCAAAGCTCTCTTGGATAGGCACTTCCACCATATCCACCAACTCATCCTCAGACGATGAGTTTTCATTCACTTCTTCCACTATCGCATCAGATTGTGCGACCACTTTCTCTTCCACAACTACCTTAGGAGTCTCAAGCTCCTCACCCACTTTGCAAGTTTCAGTTATCTTGCAACTTGGCACCTCAACTCGTGCATTGTCTCTCACAACCGTGATCTCCACGGGCAAATCAGTCACCACGGTTATAGCCATGGCTTTCTCCGTGTTTCCGGGAAACTTCCCTTGCTCTCTACTCGCCCCTCGATCTATAAGATCTTGTAGCTTCTTATGGAGACTGCTACTACTATCCTCAAGCTTCTTAAAGCGTTGATTGTTAGTAGCCTCATTACGATAGTAATGCTCCATGAATTTGTTCGTCTTCATAACCAGATCATTGAGTGAAGTAACAAGAGGAGAAGGGAGCACCCCTCCACCTTGCGGTCCTGAACTAGCAACCGGAGGTGGGGGTGTGGGATTAGAAGGTGGTGCTCCTTCATACCAGTTGTTCCCATAGCTGAGACGGCTTCGATCTTGATGTGGACCATAGGCATATTGGTCCGGGTTGTGGACATAACCACGGTTGCCTTGCTTCTGGTGCCCACCTCGTGGTCCTTGTCCCCCACGGTTTTGTGGCCTAACATTGCCATATCCTTGGCCATAGTTCACGTCCTCGGTCACTTGCTCCCCTTCGGCAGCAACATAGACCTCTTGACGGACCTCGTTCTTGATGAATTGCTCTCTACCAAACTCAGAACGGCATAGATAGGCCGGGTGCCCATAATTCTTGCAGACACCACAAATCTCCGTAGAAGGGATAGGAACGCTTTGCCTCAAAGCTTGCTTGACCTCATGGGCGAACCCATCAAAGGCATCTTGTTCCACTACTACCTTTGCCTCTCCCCTTTTCTCCTTTTGAAGCACACGAGCTCTAACATTCGGGTTTTGAGAATTCCGGTACATCGTGTCTAGCTTCATTTGAGCTTGAGTAGGAGTCAACTCTCCCATACTTCCACCGCAAATGCTATCCACTTGAGATTGAATCTCAGGATGCAAGCCATTGTAAAACAATTCGAGAAGCTGACCTTTATCATACCCATGGTGAGGGCATCTATGTTGCAACCCCATGAAACGATCATAAGCCTCGTGAAAAGCTTCATCATATCGCTGATCAAAGGTGCTAATTTGGCTCTTCATAGCCATCGTCTTTGAAGCGGGGTAGTACCGATCCATGAACTTGTCGAAACAGAGCGCCCATGTAGTCAAAGACCCAGCCTCTAGAGTATTGAGCCAAGCCTTTGCTCGATCACCTAGACCCATGGAGAAAACCTTCATGCGAAGATCATCGTCCGTCACTCCAGCACCCGGTCGCCCAAGATGGAGAACAAAGTTCTCGAGCTCATTCAAGAACCCAATCACGTCCTCATTAACCATCCCATAGAACTTGGGAAGTTGTTGGAACATGTGGTTCTTTATCTCCAGGTTCCTAGTGGCATCATTGAGGACAATTGCTGGTCCTCTAGCCCGAACCGTTGGCTTGGTGAGTGAACAAATAGGTTGCTCCGCCATTTCACCTTCCACGAAAACCGACTCAAGAATTGGTTCAGAGAGATGTGAGAAAGACTCTTCTCTACTTCTAGATGTGGAAGCTCTAGATGCTACCCTTTCAAACTGAGAATTGAGATTCCTTCTTCTCCTCCGATACAAGCGATCGATTTCGTCTATGTAAGGTTCAACGTTAGGCCCACCCGTTCGGGTTCTAGGCATACACACACCTGAAATACAAGATAGTAAGTATCTCAAGCAAAAATAAACAAAAATAGAAATGAGACAAAGAAGAGATGTTGGCTGAAAAAAACCAAACAAAAACACCAACCAAAGGAGTTAAGTCCCCGGCAACGGCGCCAAATTGATGATATCGTTTTTCACCAATTAAATTTGTTTAAAAAGCCAAAGAACACCTTTCACTACACAAACAGAGTGCAATGGCAAGTTGTCCCCGAGTGTCGTTCTCTCGGGACCTAACGTGGCTTTGATCAAGGTTTTTGCTAGCTAATTTCAGTCAACTAGATGATGATTTTTGAGAAAGACGTTTGAACAAAGGAAGTGAGAAATCAAGAGTTTTTGTAAACAAGTTTGGAAAACGGTCGGTGGTAGAAATCGAATACACATGCATGGATTACGAATATGCTCACAAGTTCAGTGTGTAAAACCTTCAACTAAGTCTGCTATGCAACTTGTCTAGGTAACTTTCAAGACACACATCATGAAAGGCCACTATCAATAATTTAGAGGTGTTTGTCACTAACACCATTTATCTAGCATGCTGCAAATCACTAACATACAATCCTATAGCTTTCATTGACCAACGAGTTTGTCACATACTCTATTCGAATATATTTTATAGGCAACTACGAATCATATGAAGTAATTTGCAGCAAGATTGACTCACAACCTCATGTAAGCATAAGCATAATCCATAACATGCATAATTCTACATTCTACCACCAACACAAAGGATTTAGCTACTCATATTCATCAACATAGAAATCAATTCATATGAATAATAATCAGAATACATCATATCAAACTACAAGACAAGAGAGTGATACAAGTTACCACCAAAGCTGTCACTAATCGGTGGAAATCAAAGAAAACCTCTCCGTAGATGATTACAAAGGATGAATTCCAATCAAAATCTTGAATCCCAAGATAAATTACAATGAATCTATGAGTTTCTCTGAGTTTTTGGGGCTTAGGGTTGTCCAAAACTCGTCTCCAATGTTCTGTATATCAAAAAGTAACAACAAAATCAAGTAATGAAGGCAAAATCTGGATTTGTAACGGCTGCCAAGCGCTTCGCTTGGGCAGAGCCAAGCGAAGCGCTTGGCCAAGCGCTTCGCTTGGTAAGAGCCAAGCGAAGCACTTGCTTCCTGTTCCTGTTTTGAAATCTCCTGAAATTCCAAGCGTCCCGCTTCTCCAATTCCAAGCGAAGGGCTTGCCTCCTGGGCAGATTTTGGCCTCGAAACTCGATCTTTTGCCCACGAACAGCCCTCGGGTGCCTTGGGCTCATTCTTCTCGGCACTTATTGGGGCTCAGACACTCACGAACAAGCCACGGAGATTGGGGAACTTCAACGGGGCCATCTTTTCCATCAAAAAGGCTCGTTTTTAGCTCCAAAAAACGTTGTTTCGTACCTAAGTGCCTGAAAATGCAGAAAACACAAAACGTGACACTATTCTACAAAACTAACCAAAAAACAAGGCTAAAAGATAGCAAAAGAAGGTAAAAAAGACAAGATGAACGCGTCAAAAATACGTTCATCAACTAGCTACAAGACGGTGATTGGAACCACTCCGTACAGACTTGTGTATGGGAAAGCATGCCATCTTTCCGTAGAATTGGAACACAAGGCGTATTGGGCTATCAAAGCACTCAATCTTGATATGGTAAAAGCAGGCGAAGAACGTTGTTGCAACTCGATGAGCTTGATGAATTACGCCTAGGTGCTTATGAAAATGCCAAGATCTACAAGGAACGTACCAAGAAGTATCATGATCGTGGTATAGTACGTAAGGAACTGATTCCTGGGCAAAAAGCTTTGGTATTTAATTCTCGTCTTCGACTATTTCCTGGAAAGCTCCGTACTCGTTGGGATGGACCATACGAATTATCAAAGTTGCTCCCCATGGAGCTGTAGAACTCTTTGATCCGAAGACGGGCAATACTTTCAAGGTCAATGGTCAACGAGTGAAGCCATACTTCGAGATTTCTAGTGATCAAAGGGAGGTTGATCATCTTGAGCTTACCCTTTCCGCCTCTACTGAAGGTTAGTGTGTTTTGTCGTTTTGAGCATATCATTGTGTTTTATTTTATGTTTACGTATATTTTTGGTGATAAAAAAGGTTTTAAGATGATAATTTGACATTTTGGGGGAAAAATAGACGTCTCCAGGGGACTGGAGGCGCCAGGCGAACCGCCCCCCATGTGGGGCGATTAGCCTGGCGTTGCCAGGCCGCTTGGGGCGTTCTGGACACCCCAGGCGGATCGCCCCGCACCCGGAGCGGTTAGCCCCGGGCGTCCAGAGATCCGAACCTCCTGAATTTCGTCCGGAGCCCAAATTTTTACCCTATTAAGTTAAATTATTGATCTTTTCACCTCTTTTGTCACCTGTTTTGGTTTCTCACGAGTTTGATTGAGTAATATAGGTTGCATATACAAGATAGCTTTAACCTTATAATCCACTTTCGACGTTCGGGACGAGCGACGACGTTCAGGTTTGGGGGGGGGGGGTTATCGCTGGGTATTTCTATACTTGTTTTGCTTATGATTACTCGTGAAACCTTTTGTTTGCATTAGCATTTGCACGTTTACCGCTTTCTTAGTATTTAGTTGCATACACTACATTCATCCTAGTATAGTTTTGCATGTTTTTGTGTGGAGTTTATTACCAAATTTTTTGAACTTTTTTATTGGGTAAATTAACTAGTTATGACCTTTAACCATATGTTTCATCTCTATGAATTTGTTTGAGGTTTTTCTCGCTTGGTTTGTCACATTTATGTTTGCACTTAGTTAAGCTTGGTAGTCTCGACATCACTTAGTGGTGTTTTCTCTATTGCGATTCACGAAGGCTTTTATAATAGGATGATGCATGTTAGAGGCTTGTGGTTGTTTTCCCGTGTAATTATGTACCTAAGAGGCAAAAAGTCTTCACCTTGCTTTGAGATTGCTAAATGCCTAGGAAGGAGGTAGTGTGACATTGTGTGATCCTTTGTTTGCAACCGATTCTTTCGAATAGGTTTGGGGAGGGGGTTACGCTTTCATTAGACTTGTTTTTCGATTTTGAGTGTTGTGAGTTTGTTTTCCTTTTTCGTAAAGTTTGTGCTTCAACCTATTCTTTAGAATAGGTTTGGGGAGGTCGTTTGTGAGTCATTGTAATTTCTTTTTCGTTGTGCTACTGCTGGCTGTATTTATAAAAAAAAAAAAAAAAGAAACAAAATCGAAAAAAAAGAGACCCCAAAAATTCCAGGAAAAAGAAAAAAATATGGAAAAGAAAAAAAAAGAAAAAAAAAGAGACCCCAAAAAAGCAAAGAAGGGTCCAAAGAAAGCCAAAAAGCAGTTTAGCAAAGTGTTTGTCTTGTTTTTCAATTCATGTAATGTTCGTAATCGGGTTGTAATTTTTTGTATTTTGATTGTTTGAGTGTCATCTGTTCTACACCACCCTCGTCCTGCCATTCAGGAAGTGATGACTAGTTTATGACTTTGCTTGAGAGATGGGTAGAATAGGGGAGTGTGAACTTTCAAGGAACCCTCCTTCGTTTGATGAGAGCCAGTATTGGTTCGACCTCTTTGAGGGAAAGTCTTAACTTTGTGGACACCAGTAAGTCGTCAGTTTCATAGGCACGGGACAACCATTCGTATTTTAACATGTTTCATTATGTCGTCAGTGACTAGGTCCAGGTAGAGAATGTTACGAGAGACTATCTTGTTTAACATAGTGCATATGTGAATGTGTATGAGTCAATCTACGCATTCTTCAACCAATATCCATGTTATCATTTGTATGGTCTTTGTTCATAATTTTTTGATAGACTCAATAGATTAGTTCATTTCATTTGGCATGAGACTCCATTTTGTGTGTTGCATTGGTTTTTTTCATTAGAGTCTAGCTTAGTTGCTTGAGGACAAGCAAAGGTTCGGTTTGGGGAGTTTGATGAACGTGTATTTTACACTTTCATTCGAGTCTTTTTTCACCTATTTAGCTATCCTCTATGTTAATTTAGCTATATTTTAGTGCATTTTATTAGAATAGTGTCACGTTTCCCTTTTCTTTGCATTTTTCAGGTTTTAGGTAAAAAATGTGATTTTCCGGGCAATTATGTTGAAGAGAACGAAGATTCAGTGTTTCGTGGTCATCTGTGGTGTATCTAGAAGGTTCCAGACAAGATTTTAGGTCTAGGGGTCGAGTTTCAAGGCTTAAAGGTCACTAAAAGGCAAAATCCGAGTCCGAAAAGGAAAAGAAGACCAAAAATGCGTCCACCGCCACTGGAGCTCCCGGGCGGTTCGCCCCACGCCAGGCGGTTCGCCCGGCGTCTGGGACGGTTCGCCCCACGTCCTCCGAACTCCTATATATAGTTGCACCTGTTTCTACGTTTGTAACACCTTTTCACATTAGTTTTAGAGACGAATTCTCCAGAGCCTGTTCTGGGAATTCTTAGCATATGAGACTCTTTTTCTTATCAATTTGGAGGATTAAGCATAGCAATTGGACCTCGTTGTTTATCAATTCTTGCTTGTGAGCTAGCAATTCTTCGGAGATTGACAACCTTCGTTGGTAACTTGTATCTCACGATTTTTCTACTTTTATTTATTTCTTTCAACATGTTTTCATTCAATCTTGCATTGATTCTTGTTGATTGCATTCTATCTATGAGTAGCTAAATCTATCGTTGGTGATAGTATGTGATTTCTTAGCTAGGGTTCTTAATTATGCATGATTGGTTGTAACGCGATTCAGAATTGACTTATTGCTTTATTTCTTGATCTATCTAAGCCATCTATCTTCGTAGTGTTGAATTGAACGGAACACATTGGACAATTCATGATCTTAGATTTCTATGCAAACGTTCAAGTACTTCATGCATGATTATTAACCTGATGCTTTGAATGATCATACTATCACTAACTTCCATTACTATTGATAAGAAAATATGTGCTAAGTCGTTTGATGAGTTTATAGTTTAAGTTAAATTAGATAAAGCTAGTTATAGTCCTTAGAGATCGACACTCGAGGTTATTTTACTGCTACACTACGGTTTTCGTTGTAGTTGTGAATTGCCTTTGGCTAAAAACAAATTTATTTGATTAATTGAGTCTGACAAATTCGGTTCATCAATCATCACTTGTGTCTTTAAGGATATTTTCATCCTCTTCTTTTTCATCATCATCGGTTAGAATCACCAACTCGAGATGTTTGTATTTTGCAGCGCTTGTAACCTCTTCTTCCAGATTGATTTTGTGGGGATCAGCCACCAAGGGTACAAAGGAACCCTTGAGCATCACAGCTTGTTCATCTCGAGAGACATTCTTGAACTTAGCTTTCATATTCTCTCTAATTGTGACAACCAGATTAGCACACATTTGCTGAGAATATGATCGCTCTTCAGGAAGGATAGAGTGTACAAATGTCTCGAGTTTGAAGAGAGAATTTCTCTTCTTTTCGTTTGAGAGATGGATGTGAAGGTTTGAGAAGTCCATCCTTTTTGTACCTTTGCCAGTTGCTGACAGACTTAGCAACTCTGGTCAAAGTGTTTCTCTTTAAGTTGGAGTACAGTTCTTCAGAACTAACTTCATGGACTTCTGTGATGAGAACCGCTTCATTATTCTCCTTTTGAGCCTGAATAAGAGTAAAGTTATTTTTAGGAAGATTTTGGAAAATAGTTTTAGAGTCTAAAGTTGTGACATGAATTACCTACTGATTCTCAGCAAGCTCATGTTGCACACTGAGTTGTGCGGGAACTATTTCCATTGCTTCAGGAGCTGTAGCAGCATCCTTGAATTGTTCATCCTGAAATAACACTTTGTTAGATACAAGTACTAAGTTTTTAAACTTAGTAAAATTACCAAAACTTTCATCTACCGGCTGAACAGGAGTTGTAGATTCTGGTGCAGAAGTTTCAGCCATCTTCTGACTTGTATCTTGAGAAGTCTGTAAGAAAACAATTGTGTTAGCTAAAGATAAAGTTTCAGATAGAGAAGGTTTGCTTATATCTGAGTTAACTACCTGCTGAAGAATGGCAGGTCGTGACTCAGTCCTTTCAGCATTGAAAGCTTCTTCAATATCTGGGACTTGTTCTTCAGCAGACTTATTTTCTTGCTCTATTTGACAAAGCTCTGCAGCTTCAGCAATCTTCCTTGTCTCTGAATGGACAAGTTGAGCAGAAATATTGAGACCTTTTAGTTCACTACTTGTCATAAATAGGTCCACTGACTTGTTGGAGTTGTCATCAATATCCATATCCATTTGCTGCCTTAGGTCAGTCAACACCAGTTGGACTTTGTCAATAGATGTGATTGGTGAACTTGGTCTAACATTCTCAGCATCATGAGATGCGTCGTCGAATGATGTTTCTTGTTGAGTTTCAACAAACTCTTGGAGTTGAACCGTTGCAATTTCAGCAACTGGTTCTTCAGTAGTTGCATCTTCAGGAACTTGTTGGTCTTGACTAGTTGTTGTTTCAGCAACTGTGTCTTGTTCTTCTGTTGCTTTGCTGGCAACATTCTCAGCAAGTGCAGCCTTTCTGAGGTCTGCAGCAATGTCACTTGCTGGTTCTAGAGTTGTATCATCCAGATTATCTACAATGTAGACATCTTCGAATCTTTCTAAGCCAGGATTTTCGTTTGCACTGCCTTGTGGTCTTGCTTGAGTAGATGGATCCAAGTTTATTGGATTTGCAGCGGCATCAGCAAGCACTTCAGCAACATCTACTACAGTGGTTTGCTTTTCAGCAACCACTGGTGTATCATCGTCCTAAATGACATGGACGACCGACACGGATTTTCTTGCCGTTGTTTTCTTCCTTGGGAAGGTGGTCTTTGTCCTTGCCTTCTTAGGAACAGGATCAGCTGATGAACCTGCAGTCTGAGTATCATCATCAGCTTTCCTCTTTTTCTTAGATCTTTTGCTGGGTCCATTAGTGTCAGCAACCGCAGCAGTATCAGCAGCAGTCTCAGCAACATTTGCAGTTGTTGCTTTCCTGGACTGTTTGTCAGCAGCAGTCTCAGCAACATTTGCAGCTGTTGCTTTCCTTGACTGTTTATAAGCAACCTTGGGTCCATTCAGCTTGTCGAAAGCCCTTCCCACATTGCATACTGATTTCTTAATCGGCAATGGGTTTCTCAGCTGAATCTGGTAATGTTCAAGGATGTAGAATATCTTAAGTCCATACATCACTGGGAGGATTGGTGAGACAGTGTTACCTTCAACCTTAACTTTGAACTTTTTTACACAATCAACAAGTCTGTTTAAAATGTATTTCGCCTAGTTGATGTCAGTCTTACTTTCATAGATATGCATCAGCAACGAACATCTTCTCAGGCCTACTTTGTCTATTCCTCCGACTTGGGAGTCTAGAACTTTTATTAGTAGCAATGCTACTAGACCAAGTGAATGGCATAGATGCTTCCTCTTTGTGTGCTTATTCCATGTCACATGAGCAATCTCTCCTTTCTCCATCCTTTCGTTTCTGACATCACTGTAGAAAGCTTCAAGTTCTTCATCAGTGGAAGTGGCAGTGATGTCATCTTCAGTTCAAGTAGTTGGAATATGAAAGATGTTTGCTAAATCAATCCATTTCAGGATGATTTACTTTCCCTGAACTGTTGTAGAAATCACTTTTTCAGTGATTCCTTGTCCATCAGCAAGGGTTTGGATTTCTGCATTATTGTAGAATTCCATTGTGTCTAACATACTCACCATTTTCTTGGGGTGAGTAGTGATGAAGAAAAGTAGGCCTTGTTGATTTATGTAGTTCAACGCCTCAAGGTTTTCTTCATCTAATTCTTGTTCATAGAAGTATCGGATATACTTCTCTTTTGCAAAACCTCCCCATTGCATCATCTGCTCACACTTTTCAGTGTTGAGATATGCAGGAGGCATGGGTCTTTCTGTGATTTGGTCATTTCTTAACACGATTTTCACCGTGTTTTTCACCGGAGTTGATGCCGGAGTAGGAGCAGTGCTTTTTCCAGCAGTGTCTCCCTTGGAGGACTTGGTGTTCTTAGAGGTTTGTATCTTGCGAGCCATCTCTTATATAGGAGATAAGATTGGGGGAGTACGAAAAAAATGCTTTTCTTTTTGACCGGATGTACAGTAATTCAGAGCACAGGCTAGGGAATTTTTTGCAGAGAAAGGAAATGTGAGTTAAAGAATTTTGTCTTTCTCTAACTCTTCATTTGTATAGTATCTCTGTCATGTGAGAAGCTCAATGGTTTTGAGCTCTCAGCAAGGGTAAAACAGAGATACAACGAGTTAGTGGAGCCTTTACATTAAATGCGTAGTGGATCATCAATTGCTTCAAAATCAATGGCCACGATTGTATTTCATGTCATGATTTACAGCGAGTTTATCTGTGCCATGATTAACGTCACATTTGATTTTACCTTGAGTCACAGAATTTTATCTCTTTTACTTCAAAGCTAATAGCTTGCTGAAGTATAAAAGAATCTTTTCAGCAATTTTAATCCTTCTGAGTTTAGCAATTACTTTTTAAGTAACAAGCCTTGTAGGTGCTGAAAGTTCCCCCTTAATCAAATATCTCATTTTTCTTACTGAGTACCCGTTTCAGCAAGTGATCAAGGTTCCTAACAAATACCCGGTTTGAAGGAATTACTTGTTGAATGCTTGTTTCAGCAAACATTTCGTGTACAATCATCTCCTTTTAGAGGAATCAGTGGAAAGGGACTTTTCAAGGAATGAATAAACCTTTAAGCAACTATTGGCTTGTTCAATGCTCGTTTCAGAAATCCAATCAAATGTATCCCTTTTTATTGAGGTAGTTCAATCAATCCCAGGTTATACCTTAGCGTTGCGAACCTATTATCTGGAAGGGGCTTGGTAATGATGTCAGCAAGTTGATCATCAGTACCTAGTTTTACAACTTTAATGTCTCCTTTTTCCACATGATCTCTAATAAAATGATGTCTAATATCAATGTTCTTTGTCGTTGAGTGGAACATAGGATTTTGCGTGATAGAAATAGCACTTGTATTATCCCAAAAGATTGGTGTTTTCTTTGCAGAAATACCATAATCTCTTAGTTATTGCTAAATCCAAAGGATTTGAGCAGTGCAACAACCAGCCGCAATGTATTCAGATTCAGTGGATGAATTGGAAAAACAGGTTTGCTTCTTGTTGAACCATGATATTAATCTTGTACCTAGAAACTGACAAGTTCCAGAGGTACTTTTTCTACCAAGAGTTGATCCTCCATGATCAGCATCAGAATAACCTACCAATTCTAATCCAGAATCTTTTGGATACCATAATCCAACATTGACTGTGCCTTTGACATATTTCAGTATTTTGAGTGCTTTCTTGTAGTGTGATTCTCTAGGATAAGATTGGAATCTTGCACACTCACAAACAGCATACTGAAGGTCAGGCCTACTTGCTGTTAGATACAACAAGAAACCAATGAGCTTCCTATACTTGTGTTCATCCACACTTTTGTCTTGTTTAGTATAGCCCAATTTGGTACCAACACTCATAGGGATCTTTTCAGGTTTCTCTTCCTCTTTGATCCTGAACTTTATGAGCATTTCCTTTGCATACTTTGCTTGATTTATGAATATTCCATCTTTGAGTTGCTTGACTTGCAATCCTAGGAAATAATTCAATTTGCCCATCATACTCATTTCAAACTTGTTTGTCATGAGTTTGGCAAAATCATCACAAAGTTGCTTGTCCTTAGATCCAAATATTATGTCATCCACGTAAATCTGGACAAAGAGTATTTTACCATCATGGTTCATGGTAAAAAAGGTTTTATTAACTTCACCTTTCTTGGAACCATTATCCATCAAGAACTTAGCTAAGGTATCATACCAAGCTCTATGTGCTTGCTTTAGACCATATACAACTTTCTGAAGCTTATATACCATCTTGGTTTCTGAGGGAAGTTCAAAGCCAGGGGGTTGTTCTACGTAGACTTCTTCAGCAAGTTCACCATTTAGAATTGCACTTTTAACATCCATTTGATAAACGATGAAGTCATTATGAGCAGCAAAGGCTAAGAAAAGTCTAATAGCATCCAATCTTGCAACTGGTGCATAAGACTCATCATAATCCAATCCTCAGTCTAGCAATAACCTTGAGCAACTAAACGTGCTTTGTTCCTTGTTACTTCTCCAGACTCACTCAGCTTGTTTCTTAACACCCACTTTGCACCAATTACTTTCTTTCCTTCAGCAAGGGGTAGTAGTTTCCAGACTTTGTTCCTTCCAAATTGACCCGGTTCTTCTTGCATCGCCTTGATCCATTCAGAATGCTTTAAAGCTTCTCCTATGGTCTTGGGCTCAATTTCTGAAACAAAGAAAGGGAACAAAGTTTCTACTTCAACAACATTTGCTTCTTCAGCAAGTTCTTGATTAGTAGATACTTTGGATCTAGTCACTTGGCGTTTGTCAATATCACCAATCATATCCATAGATGGATGATCTCTAATCCACTTATTAACAGGTTTTCTGCTCTTTGGATCTAGATATGTTTGCGTTTCAGCATGTGACTCTTTAGCATGTACTTGTTCAGTATTATTGGTATCTTGTTGTGTCTCTGTTGAAATTTGTTCATCAGCAACTGCTTGTTCAGCATTGCCGATTTGAGATAACTCGTCAGCAGACACAGGAGGTTGCGTAGTTTCAGCAACTTCAGGAGCAACTGCGTCTTTAGCCGGAAATTCTTTATCATGAACTACATTTATCTTGTCATGACTTGGAGTAGGAGTGTCATTGTCAGAATTATCATTAAGTTCAATAGATTTTACATTTCCAGCATTGGATTCAATTCTTTGCTCGTGTATGAGTAATTTCTTCATACATTTTGATATTTCTTCTTCAGCAGGGATTCCTTGTGATTTTTCATAGAATATAACATGCATTGATTCTTCAATCATTTGTGCCTTTTTGTTGTAAACTCTATACGTTTTGCTATGCAAGGAGTAGCCAAGAAATTTCGCTTCATCTGCCTTTGGTTGAAATGTTCTTAAGTCTTCTCTACCATTGTTAAGAACAAAGCATTTGCAATCAAATTCTCTTAGATGAGTGATGTTAGGAGGTCTTCCAACAAATAACTCATAGGGAGTTTTGTTGTATTCCTTAGTTATCAAGCATCTATTTTGAGTATAGCAGGCGGTATTAATCGCTTCAACCCAATAAGCTTCACTTATTTCAGTGTCAGTAAGCATTGTTCTTGCTGCTTCCTTAAGGGTACGATTCTTCCTTTCAGCAACACAATTTTGTTGAGGTGTCCTTACTGAGGATAACTGATGTTGTATGCCTTTGGTAGTGCAATACTCAGTTATGTACTGGTTTACAAACTCAGTACCATGGTCTGTTCTCATGATTTTTACCTTGTCATTTTTCATGACTTTGAGCTTATTCAGAAAGTTAGGTAATTCAGTCCTTGTTTCAGACTTGTGTTTGATAAAAACTACCCAAGTGAATCTTGAATAGTCATCTACCACCACCAGACCATACTTCTTGCCAGCATAGCTTGTTGAAGAAGATTCAAACATGTCCACGTGCAAGAGTTGTAAAGGTTTTGTAGTTGACGGTACTGCCTTGTTCTTGAAACAAGTTTTGGTTTGCTTATCTGGCTGACATGCAGTGCAAACACCGTCCTTCTTAAAAGTAATCTTAGGTAATCCAACTACAAGTGCCTTTTTAGACAGCTTATTCAGCGTCTTGAAGTTTAGGTGACTTGTTCGTTTATGCCATAACCATGCTTTTTCAGCAAGGCATCATGATCTGAGAAAAGGCATTTTTCAACGATTGCTGAAGACCAATCTACAGTATAGAGACCTCCTGATCTTCTAGAAACCATGATAACCTTCTTTGTCTCAAAGTCAATAAGTTTACATTCATCACTTTTAATTTTGATGAAGTAGCCTCTGTCAGCAAATTGACTCATGCTGAAAAGGTTAAACTTAAGATTTTGGACATAAAGAACTCCCGAAATGGTAATGCATTCTAACTTCACGTCACCATAGCCTTTAGTACAACCAAAGCCTCCACCAGCAAACCTTATTGTTGGACCTTTAGACCACCGTCTATAGTTTATAAGGTTTTTCTTATTGTCCGTCATGTGCTTTCCGCAGCCACTGTCAAAGTGCCAAATTGCATTGTTTGTCTCTGTGGCTGAAGTCTGCACAATCAAGACCAAACAAGTTAACTATCCAATATTGGATGTCCATTAACATGTAACGTCCAGTGGAAACCCAATTCTTGAGTTTTTCAATCTTGACTTTTTTCTACTTGCTGAGAAACTAGATGGTTTAGAACCGAAAGACCTTTGATCATTGTTGATTAAGTCCACTTTCTGATGTGGTGTCTTGCTTGGTGGACCCTTTTGTTGTACATACTTTTCAGTAAGTTCTTTTCTAGCAAGGTTCCTTCTAGTCCTAGCATTTTGAGTATTGTCGATAGTCTTGGGCTTGGATTTGTTCAACTCTTTGAAGTATCTTTGTTGAATTTGCTTATACTCATGAAAAAGTTGATTTTGCTTGGTTTTGAACCCAAGTCCACTTTATGGAGTATGCTGAGTTTTTGTCTCTGCAACCTTACTTGATTTAGGTTTGTCAGCAAAGGTCTTCTGATTACTTTTATTAATCTTGCCTATAGGCTTAACAAATTGGTTTTTAGCAACTTGTTTGGCGAAATGCTTTACAGCATCCTTTTTTTGAAGAGTTTGCTTTTCAGCAACTTGTTTTCCTTTTAAAGTCTTGTTACTTTGAGTAGCAACAACGGGCTTTTCGGTCGTAGGTACTTGATTGCTTATTTCAGCAACCTTAGATTGACCAATTTGATATAGTTCTGGTTGACCACTATCAGTTGCATGCACAAAGGTAATTGTTGATTTGTCTTTACTCAAGAGTATTACGTCATCAACTTCATACGTGTCACCTAAACCTTCTTTCTGAGATGGATCTCTCAGATAAGAGTTTAGTTTAGTCAGCGTGTTACTAGCATCCGCATAAGATTTGAAATTGACTTTCATCTTTTTCATCTCATGTATTTCAATAAGTAACATTAGAATTGAGGACTGATATTCTTCCAATTCTATTGCCATTTGATCATTTTTCTCTGTAGCTTCAGCAACTAACTTCTTGAGATGCAATATTTCAACATCCTTCTTTTCTGACTCAACGCTCAGCAAGACGTACTTTTCAGTAGTTTGCTTAGTAAGAAGTTCAGCATTCTGTAGTTTCTCTTGCTGTTTGTTCAGAGTTTTCTCAAATCTTTCGATTTCTCCTTGAATTCTATCAAGGTCAATGTCATCTTCACTTTCTGAATCAGAGTCAGGGGTAGGACAATTTACCTGATCGGCCATGAGGCAGAACTCGTAGGTTGACACATCTGGATAAGCTTCCATAGCTTCCATAGCTATTCCACATACTTCCTTGCCTATCAATACGTCTAGAGTGGCTTCTTCTTCTTCAGTGTCTGAACTTTCTACCTTACTGTCTTCAGAGCTTGTTTCAATGCAAAGAGCATCGATTTTTGCTTGAAGCTTTTTCTTTTCTTCAGCAATCAAAGCTTTCTTGCACTTCTTCTTCTTCTTCATTTCAGCAAATTTCCCTTTCAGTAAGGCGCAATTTTCTTTGAAGTCTCCAGGCTTTTTTGCAATAAAAGCAAAGATAATTGTCGGCTGCTGGTTATTCGGAGGAGTTTGCTTGCTGAGCTTGCTTGTTCAACGAGCTAGCTTCATTTTTGTACTTATGGTAGCTGTTACCAAGATGCTTTTTGAGCTTCTCTTTTGCTTTTCGCCTTTCAAGTTCCTTACTGATGAATTTCTTCATGTTTCTAACTGCAAGAGCATTTTTATCAGCAGGCTCTTTATCATTCTTCTTTTCAGAAGATGACAGTTTGGCAGCAAGAGCAATTTTTTGCGATTTTTCAGCAAACACACTTTCTCTTTGCTGTGTCTCATAGTTGACAGTAGCAAGATGAGAGAACAACTCGGTTGGAGTGATATTTGGCATTCCTTGATTGTAGTAGAAATTCTGAGTGTGGATCCATTGTTGATTCAGACATCTAATAATGGTTTTCACCTTTTCAGAATCTGAATAGAAGTTTCCAACACCTAAGGCAGCAATTTCACTCACTAGAGTTGTGAATCTGAAATCCAAGTCTTCCAGTGACTCATTGGCACCTTGTTTGAAGTTTTGAAACTTCAACTTTTGTACTTCGAGTTTGTTTTCCTTGGTTTTGTCAGATCCAGCACAAAGATCTTCAACCATTTTCCAAGCTTCCTTAGCAGTTTTAGCACCCCCACAGTTTGCACTGTATAGTATTTGGAGTGGATCGAATAATGATGTTTCTTGCTTGGCCATAGAAACGGAATCTTTTGGCTTCATCTGAAGTCCATTCCTCTCTTGGTTTTGGAACGACGGTATCGACTAGTTCACCTAAGATAGTTTCCTTTCCAGCAGTATCTGTGGTTTTGTGAGGAAAACTTCTCTCGAGTTCCATGGTTCATCACTAATGGCCTCAAGATGTAGCATCATGTTGTTTCGCCATTTTTCATAGTTTTCCAGCTTCAACAAGGGAGCGTCTCCTAACGACATCCTGTCAGCAAATGACTACCAAACTGATCAAGTGAAAGTGATTTACGGAAAGCACTTAAGGGGATCTAGGTTCAGTGCTGAAGGTTAAAGAACCTCCTGCTCTGATACCACTTGTTGGTACCTTTAAACAACAAGAAAAGACTAGAGGGGGCGGGGTAAATAGTCTTTTCAAACTTTTCGTCGTTTAAAAGTTTCTCAGCAAGTGCTTATTACTTTTCAGTAATGAGTTTGCTGGTACTTAACTTTCTCAGCAAGTGCTTATTACTTTTCAGTAATGAGTTTGCTGATACTTAAAACAGAGTGCGGACGTCTTTTACAATAAGTGCTTTTATCAAAGAGCTAGTTTCAGCAAGCGAGCAGAGTAACAAAGTATGATAAACGTAACTTGCTGAAAACTAAGTGCAGTAATGTAAATCACACAAACACTTTTATAGTGGTATCTGAGAGTGGCGTAATCTCTCAACTAATCCACTTTCTCCTTTCTAGGACTGAATCCACTAAGATAAGATATGAGGTTCCTTATAAATACTATCACTAATGATTCTCAGAAACCAAAGCACACTTGCTTTGTTTCTAACCTAAACAAGAGAACTATAACCGTGTTCTCCACCGAACTTGGGATTATAATGAGCAACACTATGCTTAATTAATTCCCCCTGAATTTCATGCCTGTGAAGGGTGTTTATTAGTTAGAGAGGTTTGGGATGAGATGACTTGAGTATAACGTTTCAACTATAACAAGTTATCTAAAGAAACACAACTTGTAATACTTTGCAGTAAGCAAATTTGTTGTTTCTGGTGTCAACACTTGTTCTTGTTCCAAAGAAAGAACACTTAACAAATTTCTTAGCCGTGAATGTTCTACTTCTTCACAAGTAGCTTTTGTTTCAAGCTTAAGTCTTGGAACGATCAATAGGCAGTAAAGAGTAGAGAAGGATTTGAGTGTTTAAAGCACAAGTGAGAGTTTGATCACGATGTTGACACACCTTCTACTCTTGCCTGATGACCTCTATTTATAGTGACTCAAGGGAGCCGTTTGAATTTCAAATTCAAAGGCTTTGTACCTTAAGATGTCACTATCTTGCTTTTGTACTTTCAGCAGTGTTCTTCATTTGTCTTCTTGTCTTCATGTTCTTCGCGTGCCTACTTTCCATTTAATGTTCTTTTGAATCAAATTCAAATATGAACGTTGGAGCCAAAATGCAAGTACTTTTCAGCAAGGAGGTCACATATGTTGCCAGCAAGTGGTCAGTCTCAGTTTCAGCAAGCACAACCTACTCTGTCACATAGATTTTCACTTATGCAAGCTGTTGCTGAGATTCTCACTTTCTGAAGCAACATGTGCCTTTGTAGATACCTTTCTCAGAATTCTTCTAAGTCTTCAGTCTTCGAATCTTGAACTTTCGGAGCGGTTCTAGGTCTTCAATAGTTCGTTTGTAAAAACAAAGTACATCATCAGAAAACAAAAGAGCCTAACTACTACCTACACTAAGTCTTTCAGCAAACGTTCCTCTTTTACAATGTCCTTAAAATTCTAAATTCCTATAGACCTTAAGAGTACTAGTTACAGGACTTTCCTTAATTTAGCATGGTTAATTGCTCACTAAAATTACAAGTTTCCTAACAGGTAGAGGCACTTGCAAAGTTCAGCAGAGTGAATGTCAAAAGAAAACACCTAATTGAATCACTCAAATTAGTGTGCCTCTTTCTCATTAGAGTAGTAGACTCTCAAGTTGGTGGAATAGACCAAATAGGGCAGAAAAGATGGCCCTTACTGAGAATTATCTTCAACATTGTTAAAACTGAGCTGAATTGGGTTAAGTTCATTTTTTTTAAACTTGTAGAAAATGCTGAAAATTTTATGTTTTCGGTTGAGGATAATTTGGTAAGCCCTGCTGAGAATGTCTCTTACGGACTGAAGTTGTGCTACCTCATGCAGAAGATGGATTTCGTCCTTAGGGAAAATCTCCCTATAGAATCCGTGTGGATACTAAGAAAGCATACCACTGAACTTAAAGCTAAGAAAGTTCAAGCCATCCCTGCACCAGCACACTCAGCAGTTGGCTCAAGAAAGAGGAAAACCTCTACCAAAGCTCCTCCTGCTGACACAACAACCCCTGCTGATGTTAGTAAGACATCCAAGAAAAAGAAGGTTGCTGAGAAAGCAACTTCTTCAGCTGAAGAGTCCAACTCATCAAGATGAGGCTGGTGAGAAGAAGAAGGAGATTGATACCTCTTCTTCATTCCCTACTACAACTACTCGTAGAACTACAAGGAAGACTGCTGAAAGTGCAGCTCCAGTCACAGCTGAAAACGTTGTTGACCAAACAACTGATATCTTAGCTACAGTTGTTAAAAAGGGAAAGAATAAGGCTAAGAGAACCAAGAAAACTGCTCGAAAGCAAGTAGCCCCAGTTCCTTCATCTGATAATCACTCATCTTCTGAAGAAATCCCTGACACACCAGAGGATCAAAAGCTCATCAAAAGGGCAAGACAAAGACAATCTCGTGATGTAGCTGAAAAAGATCTTCCAAGCAGTGGAAATGCAAACCCTCCTGAAGAAAAAGATGAAACTGAGTCAGCAAACACTCATGAATTACAAGTCCCTCCTCTCTATGAGGTAACCATGGCTCCACAAAGTGATGTGGGAGCAGACTTGTAAAAATTTGCTAAATCAGCAACAAAAGAAAAGTTGACTGTTGCAGAAAAAGCAATCAGTCCTGAAAAGGATGTTGCTGAAAAGAGTGTGGTTGCTGGCACTCATCAAGAAGGACCGTCCGACGACGCACACAATGCTGCTGAGGATGAAATGAACAAGAGCGCCTACGTAGATCCTGACCAACAAGTACATGATGTACTCAAGTATCTAGAAGTAGATATGGATCAAGAAGTGCAAGAGAGATCAGATGTCTTTGTGCCATTGTTCATGACCGAAAAAGAGCTAAACGGTCAAAGTTCTTTTGCTCAACTTGTTTCCGCTGAAACAAGGGAGAATGTGGAACAAGCATCTCAACCAGAGCAAACCAAGAAGTCTGCTGAGGAAGAGATCCAAAGAAATGATGAAGAAGTTGATACTTCAGCAAGGATTGAATCTATTGTTGCTGAACCTCAGCAGGTAGTTGATTCAAATAATTAATCTTTATCATTATCTTTTTATTTATTATCTTTAGCTAACTCGAATTCTTTTAAGACTTCTCAAGAGATGGATACAAGCAAGAAGCATGCTGAAGCTTCTGTATCAGAATCTATTCCTCCTGTTCAACATGTAGAACATGTTTTTGATAAGTTAACTAAGTTTCATATAGTACTTGTATCTCATGTGTTGTTATTACAGGAACTTGCAAATCAGGATGCTAATCAAGGTCCTGAAGACATGATTATAGAAACTGTACAACCAAGTGTGCAAAATGAGCCTGCCTCTTCTCAGTAGGTAGCTCATTTATTAGTAAAAGACTCTAATTTTGTAATCAAGTTGCAAACCTGTACTAATGATCAACATGATCTCTTACAGGCTCTTTTGGAAACATCTCTACCTGGTCTAGAGATCATTTCTCCTCAAGAGAGTTCAGCTTACATGTACAAGCAGTTCAAAAAGACTACTTTGTCCAAGGTTGTGAAATCTTTCAGCACCTGGCAAAAGTATAAATCAATGGACTTTGCTGAACTCTCCCCTCTTCTCAACAATGATAAGAAAAAGCAATTACTGCTCAATCTGGAAGCTTTCATTCATTCGATGATGCCCATGGATCACGTTACCTTTGCTAAGCAAATGGATAGCAAACTACTCGATACAGTCAGCAAAATGCTGAAGAAAACGTTCAAAGAAGCTAGTCTCAATGACCAAGCTGAACTTCTACATAACAACTTTGTTCCTGTTGTAGCTGATCCAAAAGTATTCACTGAAGAAAGGGAAGTGACTAGTACAACTTTGTAAAAATCCATTCCTATAGTCATCCTTACTGATGATGAGGGAAATGATGAAGAAAAAGAAGAGGATGAGGACTCCAGTGGTGAGAATGCTCCGGATAATTCCAAGGACTCAAAGGACGACGATGATGATACCAAAGGTCCAAGTCCCGGTGCTGGTGGTGAATTAACTAAGACTCAAGAAAAGTCTGATCAAGCACATGCTGAAAAGCATGATGCTGAGCAACCACCTCCCAACAATCCTGAAGAATCCACTCCCACTGCTGCTGAGAAACCAACAGCTGATACTGCTGTTGAGACACTTGAAATTCCTACAGCTGAACAAGTTGTAGTGAATACTGAAAAGCCAGCAACTGAAGAAGTTGTTGATGCTGAATTCTCTCAGAAGCTCGCTGAAATTGCCAAAGGCAAAAAGAAGCTTGCTGAAGATGAAATAGTTGCTGAAGCTATCATCAAGGTTACTGCTGAAAACCTTGATAAGGAGGAAGCTGAAGATCTTTGACAGGCTATTCAAAACAGCCTTGTGATAAATGTTCCAGAGACTCAACATTTTGAGGTTGCTCAGTCTTCTGGAATAAAAGATCCTAAACAAAGCTCACTTCCACCTCCTACTGCTGGTGAAACTCTAGGTGATGAGTCACAAGTGTTTCACTCAGCAACCACTCATCTACAACAAGAAGTGGCTGACAGAGAAAGAGTATCATGCATGGAAGATGATGCTGATAGTTCATCAGGCTTCTCTGACTCTGATGGAGTAAATGCTGGAGAAAAGATCAACGACAAGATAGCTGATCCTACTAAAACTAATGTAGTGGATCCTGCTGAAACTCCTAAAGAACTCCATCACACTGAATCTTCATAAGCAGATCATGAAATGCATGAAACTGCCCATGCTGAAGATCAGTTTGCCACTGAGTTAAAGGCTCACTTAGTTGCTCCCTCACTTGTACCATTTTCAGATGTGGACAGTGTAACACCATGGATTAATGCACTACTACAAGTTCACAAACAGTGCACTGATGAGGATGCAACACTACTTGTTGAAGAGCCGTTGAATATTGAAAAGATCTTAAAAGTCCTGCTGACAAGGACAACAAGTCTTACTTTGACTCAGGCTGATGTCAATACACAACACAAAACAAATGATGCATCTTCAATCCAAACATTAAGAGTTGCTAAAAATGCACTCAAAAAGGCACAAAAGGATCTTGAAGAAAAAGATGCAATCATTGAACAGTTGAACAGAGATATGGATGAAGTCAGACACACGATGTCTACACTGAACAAAGGTCAGCAAGAGCTGATCTTACATTTCAAGGGGCTAAAAACTCTTACTGATTTTTGTAATGAGTACTTTTCTACCCAAGTATTTGCTGACAAACAATCCATGTCTAAAGGGGAAGCAAGACAGAAGAGATCAAGAAAGAATAATAAGGATTTACCTCCTACTTCTCCTCCCCCTGTGCTGAAATTGACTCCTCCACTTGATGCTGAAAAAGTATCAACCAGAGCAAGGAAAAGATCTAAGTCTGAATTTGAAAGAAGTTCAGCATCTGCATCAAAGAAATTGAGAACTGCTGCTGACACTTTTGAAACTTGTGGAGAGACTCACATCATGTATGAAACCGACGATGATGATGATGATGAGTTGCCTTTGAACAAAGTGCTCAATATCAAGCCTATCACTGCTCTGACTCCTTCTGGACAGTCTAAGCACTTCTCTTCTGACTCCAGATCCTCAACAAAGGATCAAGGAAATGCTATGTCAAGAAGAAGAAGACAAAGGGAAGAAGAAAGAAGGCTTGCTGGCATTGCAGTAGGTACTGGCATCGGATACACTAAGACTAGGAACGAGGAAACCACTCAAAATGTGGTGAGAAACCTCAAAGGTTGCTGGATTCTTAAGTTAGAAGACCTACTTGCTAATGATTTCTTTCCAACTGCTGTGCTGAATCAGCTGTACACTTGGATTGATCTCAAGGTTGCAAAGAAAGAAAGGGATCCTCCTCCCTACCCAAGGAAATTGCTTCAAAATGGTTGAATACTGAAATCCTAATAAGAAGAAGCTCCATCAGCAAGAAGATGAGACAAGAACCAGAACTCATCAAGCCGGTGGATGGCTCTTATTACAATGACCCTATGACCAACAAGTCCAAAAACAAATATGTCTTGATTCCTTATGAGTACTTCTATCTTACTGCAAATGATCAAGAAGAAGATCTTCGTTGGACAAGGAAGATTCATGCCAACAAGGGAATTTCTGACACTCAGTTGGTTCATGCTAGCAATTGGGGTATGCACTTATGGGTATTGCAATACAAAGAATTGAATGGTGAAACACATCACTTTACTGCCTGTAAGAATGCAAGAATAATTCAACTAGAAGTCCGAAAACTTCTTGAAGATTACGAGAAGGACTGTGTTGAATTTACTACCCTTGCCATGAAGAGTGTGAAAGATATTCTCAGAGAATCATCTACTGGACAAGCTTAGAGATTCTTTTAAAAGCTTTCCTTGTGTAAAAGATTGTAATAGTTATCTCTGCTCTTTCTTGTAAAACTTGCTACTGAAAGATAACTATCAGCAATCAATTTTTTGACTCTTATTGGTTTTTTATTATGAAAACTAGTTATGCTTACTGTTTTATTATTCAAATATGTTTGCATTAATCAACTGATTTATTCAACATCAGGAACCTCTAAAAGGGTAACAATTAATTTAGCCATGAATTGCTGTCATCAAAACGGGGAAATTTGTTAGGAAACTTGTAATTTTGATAAACAGATTACCATGCTAAATTAAGAACAGTCCAGTGATTAGTACTCTTAAGGTCCATAGGAAATTAGAATTTTTAAAGGACATTTTAAAAGAGGAACGTTTGTTGAAGACTTAGTATAGGTACTAGATAGGTTCTTTTCGTTTGCTGATGATGTACATTGTTTGCTGAAACTATCTATTGAAGTATAAGAACCACACAGAAGACTTGAAGACTTGAAGATTTGAAGACAAGAAGACTTGAAGTTTGCTGAGATTTGGTATCTATATAAGGCACTTAGTGAAGTTAACTAAAGTACACATTTCAGCAAAGCAGAAAACACAAGTGTAAAAGCTTGAGTCTGCTGAGCCGGTATAACGTACTAAAGTAACTACATGTGACCTTACTTGCTGAAGTAGTACTTTCATCTATGCTCCGAGTTTCAAACATTGGAAAAGGTCAAAGAGCATTAAATGAAAAGCATGCCGTTCTGAAAAGTTGAACACGCTGCTGACAGTACCTTCGTAGCAAGATAGTGACATTTTCTAGCCCCGACTTAGAATTTTGAAATTCAAACGGTACCAAGAAATCACTATAAATAGAGACCCTTAGGCAGTGAAAGAAAGTGTGTCAACAACGTGATCTTACATTCACTTGTGCTTTCAAACTCACATCTTTCTTAACCTTACCACTGTCTAAAGATCCGACCCAAGACTTAAGCTTGAAACAAAAGCTACTTGTGAAGAAGTAGAACTTTAGCTAAGAAATTGGTTAAGTGTTCTTTCTCCTAAACAAGAAATAGTCTTGACACCCAGAAACAATATACTTGTAACTGAGAAGTTATTCAGTTGAGTTTCTTAAGATTGCTTGATATTAGGTGAAAAGTTAATCTCATAAAGTAATCTTCACCCAAAACCTCTCTAATTGATAAAATACCCTTTTACAGGCGTGAAATTTAGGGGAACTAATCAAGCAAGGATTGCTGATAAGTGTCGCAAGTTTGGTGGAGAACAAGGTTATAGTAATCTGGTTAGGTTGGAAACAAAGCAAGGGCGCTTTGGTTTCTAAAATTTTAGTAGATTAGGTGTTGTAAGGAATCTCATCATCTATTTTAGTGAATTCAGTCCTAGCAAGGACAAAGTGGACTAGTTGAGGGATTACGCCACCCACAAATACCAATATAAAAGTGTTTGTGTGATTTACTTACTACATTTACTTTCAACAAAAGCACTTAATTTCAAAAGACTTCCGCTCTCTGATTATTTAAGTATTAGCAAAACTTACTACTGAACAAGTATTAAGTACCTTGTTGAGAAACTTGTGTTAAGTATCAGCATAAGCTCTTTACTGAAAAGTAAAAGCTCTTTGCTCAGAACGTTTTAGACGATGAAAAAGTTTTAGAGACTATTCACCCCCCCCCAGTCTCTACTTGTTGTCTAAAGGGACCAACAGTCGAATGTTTTGAAATCACAATCAGAATTGTAATTTGAGAGCTGAAAATTAAGAGTTGAGAGTAATTGCAAGTTAATTGCAGTAAATAAAGACATAAAAGTTGTATATTTAAATTCAAGGAGAAAGAATGTTTGTAATAGAGATATAGCATGCATGAAACATATTTAGTTGTACAAATTTGTGTCATTTGGATAAGACTCTAAGCATTACCCTATTATGATTTACTAGAATTCATCGGCACACGCTACGCGTGTGCTACGTGATTAATTTTGTTAAACATTATTTGTTAATTGGTTTTAGTATGTAATTATCACAAAATGACTTTAAACATAAACAAAGAATATATATCAACTGATAATTTACAAATTACAAATTGAGTATTAGTACTTAGTAGGATTTATGTTCTTTATAATATATTATAGTCATAAAAAGATTTCAATCATAAAGAAAAAAATATAAAACAAATGGAATGTATCAATAAGTAAACATTTGAAAATTTTAAAATTGTTTATCTAGTAGTTAAATGTAATAGAAATGTATATAGTTTTTGTAGAACTGAACAATATTAGATTTCAATCGTAAAGAAAAAATATAAAACAAATGGAATGTATCAACAAGTAAACATTTGAAAATTTTAAAATTGTTTATCTAGTAGTTAAATGTAATAGAAATGTATATAGTTTTTGTAGAATTGAACAATATTAGACGTACATAAAGTATTCATCCGATGAGTCAATAACCTTCTGGTAACTCCGTAGGTGATAGAAACATTCAACTTCGAAATCTGCAATGCAATTTTCGCATGTTAATTGATGTTCTTCATCTATCGAATATAGTGTCCTGTGGTTCTGTATCTCTTCCCATTTTTCTTCTTCGAAGCTGCCAAATGGGTGATGTTGAAATTCGAAGTGCTCTGGGATCCTCAGGTTCTCTATCCTCAGAGCTAAATTACGCCTGCATTTCTTCACATAATTGAGTCCTGACGGGGTACTTTTCATTTTGTTAATTGCTTCCCATCCTTGTAGTCTCTATCCTTGTAGTCTCTGTTTCGGATCCAGTGTCAGTATTTTAAAAACCATTGATGCATACATGTATTCTGGATGTTTATATATTTTTGTGGACGCCTCTTCAAAAAGATGTCCCCTTTTCAGGTGTTCGTGGTCGTAGTACTTTTATTAGAAATAATTTTAACGTACTGACACAAAAATATATGTGCTGATCAAAGGTTGTTTTATTGTAATTAAATGAAGGCTGGTGTTGTAATTTGCTTACCAACAATGTCATGTAGTAACTCCGTGGATCTTCAGCTGTTCGACACTTGTCCATGAATTCTTTTTGCCCTGGTTTTGGTCTTCTTTCCAGGTCTTGGGGGTTGAAGAAGTTGGCCTGTAATTTGATTAGATATAACTTTAACTTATATATAGTAATTTGCTCACCACCAATGTCCTGTAGTGACATTCTGGATTTCCTGTTGTTATGCATTTGTCGATGAAATCTTTTTCCCATGGTTTTGGGGTTTTCCAGTTATTTCTTGGAATTCTGAACATGTTAACTTTCATGTAGAATCCCAGTTCTTCATATATGTGCTTGTACTTCTTGTTCCTGTCATTGTTGCAAGTCTTCATTAGTTGTCCGATTTATATGTAGAGTCAGTTATTACTAATTACCGCATATGAATAACTTACGTGAGGAGTACGCTCCCGCAATCATGTACACAGTGAGTAGCAGCAATGAACATTATCTTGGTTTGGATGTCATCTGGTAATTGTGTGAATGATTCGAATTCAGATGTCTCTAGCGTTCTCTGTTTCTTCTGCGGCAGATAAAATTTGAAATTAGCATGTAACTGGTGATGTGTGCCACTAAACAATTTGCTTGGTTTAATGAGAGTATTCAATATGAATGTTTTAGTTGTGTAAAGGAAGTAAGATTAATTACCTTTATTCTTGTGCACCAAGTGTTTGAGGACCGAATTTGTAGCTTATAATTTTCGGCTTCTAGTCTACTGTTTAGGAGGTCCAATCGCTTTTTCATCCAGCGCCTTTGTTCTTTGATTCGTGCAATCCCTTCTTCTAGTTCCTCTTTCGACATGTCATCAACATTCTTCATTTTTCCCTGAATGAAAACTAAAATCTAAAGCAGGAAACTAAGATCAATATCTAATTCGTCAATGACTACTGATTGACTAATAACCAATAGTAAACTCAACAAATATATAATTTCAAGAAACCAGTTATACGATTGAATAATATTAGATAAGCTCAAATATCTAGCCCCTTTACACACTAATAAAATATAAATTAAGCCAATATGCCAAGGAAAATAATCCATCCCATTGGTATCAAAATCTAGCTCAACATCTTCAATTAAACCAACTTAATTTTACCCACTTTGATTTTTTCGGTCAACAAATTTCAACTTTGACTCCCGATTAATCTTAAACTATAATGAAAAAACATTTAATAAAACTATATTATAAAACTTTTAGCATCTAAATTTTCATAATATATTTTTTAAAAATATTTTATTATTATTGTTTATTAGTAATTGAGATTCAAAATTCCTAAACTTTGATGGAAATTATTACTACGCCCATAATTGAGAGGTATGCAAAATGTATTGCCAAGTTAACATCACGTGCTACGAAGAGTGAATACGCAATCTCCACACACCTACTGCGACTTCATCTGTTTTTTCAGCTCCCACTTTTCACTTCACACCTCTTGCTTTTTCTTCTTCTTCTCGCTGCAAACCCAGTCCAAATAAAAATCGAAACTTTATCCAAAAATCCAAACCCCGGAAGCTCTCCGATGCCTCTACTAAATTCAAGAATTCTGATAGGAAGCTCGGAGAAGGTAATGGTTTTGTTTCAAGAAATGAAATTAGTGAGGGGCATATGGGGTTTTCTTGATTTCTGAGATCTATGCATCGATTTAGTTAGAGAGGTGCACCTTTTTCTTTAGCTGTTTAGCATATGAATGAATGATATATGAATAGTACCCGGAATCTTTAGCAATGGTCATGTTCGGGGTTCGGACAAAAATTTAGCGTGTGTTTTACATTGCATTCATCAACGGAATGGAGTATTTTTCTTATAAGAAAAAGGAAGAATTTTTTTTTTGTTTATAAAACATGGTTTCAATTGTCTTGTTTACATAGAAATTACATTAACTGAATATCAGCTATGAATACAGATTAGCAGGTTGGGGTTTTGTTTACCTGGAATTGTTATTGATGATAGCCGTATTGGTTTTCCTGAGGATGAAATCTGTCTTCTGCGCTACGTAAAACTGCTCTGTGTTGCAAATTTGAAAGGAACAGAGGTGATAGTGGAAGAGTTATTCCAAAACATATATAGATCAAATCTTGCTAAACAAATTATTTACAAATCAGGATATTACGAAAATCTAATTGGTAGTATTTAATGAAGTATGGTGGACTCACAGGATAATACTTTTCGTGGAACACTTCTTCATCCTCTTCAAAGATCATTTTTCCTTGTTTACCAAAAAGTCTGACCATCATATTTTCTCCACTTGAGTCGCATGCTTGTATACAAAAACGGTACCTGCATTGTTTGATTGTTAATGACATGATTATGTAATCTATTATAATTTTTTAAGTATGAAAATTTTTAATACCTTCGAATCGCATTCTTTTTAGCTGAGCATTTCTTGGTTGAACAATAGAATTCTCTTCCAAAGGTTACTATCTGTTCTACAATAGAAAGTCTCACAACACATACATAAAAGAAGGGGGGACTTCGCATAATTTTGCTTCAACAGTCAGTGCATATTTTCCGGGCTGTTACATAATAAATTTGCAAAAAAAGTTTAAACAAATAGTAAATCAATAGTATATAAAATTTTCAAAAATTTAAACTCTTACCGAATTCAACTGTAATAGTTCAGAGATGGTGATTGCACGGGGTGGTAAGTCATTGTAAAGAGGTACTTCATCATCCATTCGGCTCATATCGTCAACATTGTATGACATTCTCGTTGACTCACCAATTTTATATGTGGTCTTGTTAATAGTGAATCTCCACTTTCCTTTCAGGTATTGATTAATGTCTTCTTGTGGTATCATCCAATACTAAACAATCATTTATTGAATTAGATATAATGAAATTAATTTTTAAAAATATTTAATGTTATTATTAAACATAAAATCGTTTGATACCGGATGGTATTCTTTATGGAACTCATATTCATTGAGATACACGATCTTCTCTCCAAATTTTCCAAAACATGTAGCATTAATTTCATCACTCGAGTCTTTCAGTTTTATTGGAAATAGAAACCTGATACAAAGATGGTTCATTTATATTAGTCATAATTCCATATAAAGGTATATCGATTTTATAGTTCGAATGTAATATATATTTACCTCCGTATAGCAAACTTGTACTCATTGCATGGTCGATTCGCACACATAAACTTTTCCCCTGGATTGAGATTGACCTTGGAATAGCACTTTTCACAGCACAGCACACGTACATGAAAGAGGCTGGAACACCCTCTAGATTTGCTTCAGCTGTGATTATGTATTTGTTTTCCTGATGTATAAGACAAATCACTTTATAGTTTTAAAGTAATAACTATAGTTGAAAAGTAATAAGTTTAAAGTGTAATAAAAATTCAACAATAAACAAATTATTCAATCCTTACTTCTTTGGCCTTCAGTAGCTCAGTAAGTGATAGTTCTGGGTAAATAACTTGGGATGCATCATCTATTTTTTCGATAGATAATAACCCTTTTGTTATTTTCTCCTTTATAATGGCCCAGTTTTCAGTTCTCCTGTACATATTTTAAAACAATCTCAATTAACGAATCAAAATGACATTTTTAATTCAAAACAATGCTCTGCGCAAAAATATATTATGATTGCTTAACATTACCATTTTTGCATCTCCATCACGTCCGGATTAACATCTAATTGTGTTATGACCAATGAGTCCCAATTTGGAGAGAGTGATTTACCTATATTATTGTAATAAATATTAAATAAATAGTTATAACAATATTACATCTATTTATATTCATTTAAAAATATAAACGTACCGAACTTTTTGTGAACCTTAAAATTAATAAGGGTCACAACTGGAGTATCTTGCAAAAGGACAGAACGCGTCCTATCAGTAATAGTGTTTTTCCACAGAGTGAATCTTATTACATTGAACGTGAAAACATTATAATAAAAAATAAAAGAGTTGTACATAGTATTCTCCATATTATTGACTTGTATAAATTATGGAAATATAAATTTTCGAAAACTTACTTATTGTCAAGGCAAACATAATCATTCACAGGACCTGTAGATGTGGGACGATCTTGTTCTTCTTTAATAACCACCACAATGACATCTAAATTTAAAAAAAAAAGAAAAAGAGAGATCAAGATTAAATTATTTAAATATGAATTAATATACCAACGTAATAAGAAATGTTAGCATTTTTCGATACTTACTCAACGAAGAATCTATCACAAAATCATCACGGTTTGAAAAATATCCTTGAAAAGGATTTTTAACTATGGTAGGACGTTCAACAGCTACCACCAAAGTTTGTGCATTGATTACCCAATTATAAAAAGCACTCTGAGAAAAAGGAGACTTGAATGTTTTATTTGCTCCTCTGATCCCTGCGTTTGATATGACATAAGTCATGTCTTGTAGGATTATATCCTTATATAGGTCTATATCTGAACCATATATCACGGCATCAACGCAATTACCCTGAGTATTAATAAAATCATTACAGAATTTAGAAGACAATTTGATAAGGATAAAAAGTACAGAATTAAAAAAAAAAAAAAAAAAAAAGAATACAGAATTGTAAATTATGTCTAATTACCCATTCATCCGCAAGAACCAGATTTTGATACTTCCTCCGATCGCTTTTCTTTGATATCAAAAACGGTTTCTTGACTAAAACAATAACCCTCACTCTCCAATTGGCAGTGTGCGGACCTTGCTTAATTGGTCTTCCATCCTCCTACAGCAGATAGATATAAATTAAGTCATTCATAAGTATAGTGCAAATCACACTTTTTGTATGTGTTAACTTGCTACCAATGTGCAGTCAAATTTAAACCAAGATCACAGGAAACAATGTATGTGCTACAAGGAACTTTAATTGACATGCACTATTTAACCATTTAAGTAAATATTAACTTAGTAAAATATGAATCTATCTGAAGCGTGGAAGTGATCATAATCAAACCCATCAACCAGTTTGTCAGCTTATTTAACACATGAAAGTATGACGTGCTATCAAATTATTAAAGAAAAATTCCATGGAGAGAAAAAAGGTACATGAATGTTAAGAGCAGAGTGAGGCGGAGGAACAATGATGTTTCTTAAACTATCACGGTGGAGGCGTGAATCGTCCTCAGCTTCTAATGAGTCCTTCAAATCCAGAATAACGTAAGAAAGAAAATATATTACGATGGTGGTGTGGGAATATATATAGTAGTAATTTATTAGGAATTATATATTATGTATTGTATACTTGTGAGAAAATATCTCATTTTTATCCATTACATAAGAGTTTGGAATAAAAATAAATATAATAACAATAATATTACTATCAAACTCTACTCACGGCCTAGTAGCAATATATTTTGTGAATTTAATATTACTATCAAACTCTACTCACGGCCTAGTAGCAATATATTTTGTGAATTTGTGTACATATACCGCAAATATTCAGCATAATTAATTAATTCGTTTGTAAATTAAATAATAGTACGGATCATGTTAATCTTAAAGTTTTATTAAGAATTTTTTTAGAATTTACTTTCATATTATAATTTCTTTTTTAGTAATATTATTTTGGAATAATTCGCGTTTAAAGTTCATAAAAAACAATTCTAAGAAAAAATTGCTAACAACATGGATTAAAAAAACTCTAATAATTATAATGCTGGTAACAATATTTTAAATTTTAATATATGTATATGTATATATATTGATCGTTTATGTTAATTAATTGCATAAGATGATAATTTGTAGTAATAAATTGGAAGATAATTAGCAGCAACTTCACTAACTTTTCTCACGTAGCTTGCAGTGCCATCAATCAACATTCGCATCCCCATTAAGAGAAGAACTTGGTTCTGTTTCTGCAGGCCCTTCCGCAACCATTTAATTATTTTCTTGTAATGGGTCCCCTGTAACATAATCGAACACTTATAAGTACCTGCAACCTAGCTCTCCTATCTTCCTTCCTCTGAGCAAGTGCAACATAAAGAGGTTTGTTGAGAATCATCTTTCCATTCATTTCAGCAAGCTACAAAACCAACAAAAGCCAAGCCTCTTCATGAGAAAACAGGTAAATGCAATCAGGCTAGGAGTGTGCATAGACATAAGCTTACAACTCTAGCAGCATCTTCCGCTGATGAGAAAGCAACAAATCCAGAACCCCGACTTATCCCTTTAGGGTCTAGCATCACCTGTATAAACATTGGAGAAATGTTAGTGCACTGATCAGCCTACAGGTACTACCAATATTATGCCGACAAAGACAAACATCTAAAACGTAAACTAACCTTGCAGGATGTGATTGAACCAAATGGAGAGAACATCTCCTTAAGCTTATCATCATCAACAGTATCATCCATATTTTTAACATAAAGATTGTTCCTTTGTACTTGAGACTCATCAACTGCCTCCTTTTCCCTTGGATCAAACCTATGTTTCAACTCTACCTCCCTCTCAGATTTTTTTTGCCGACTTCCCTTGGCTACATTGTTCCATCGACCAGATATCAATTTTCTGCCCATAAGAGATTCAACAGCTCTAGCAGCATCATCTACATTATCAAAGTTGATAAACCCAAAACATTTTGATGATCCATCTTCATTTCTGAGCTTGCATCATCATTCTTAGTACCGACTGGTAAACTTTCATGTTCGGTAGGCCAGTCCGTCTCACCAATTTGCAATTGTGTGCCAAACTGGAGTCTAGAAATGGGGAAGAAAGAGAAGCAGCAAAAGAGCGCTAGCAGCAGCACCAACAAGCCAGAGGTCGGGCCAACGGGCTACGCCTTGAGCTCCTTCAAGATCCGCTTCGAAGCCATTTCCTAATCCAAACAAACAAGCAAAATCAGAAAACCTAGATCCATTTCCGATAACCGAATCGAATAACAAAACAGCAACTGAACCTCAAACAAATCCTCTCCCAAACCCTACCCAATTCCCCTTCTGCTTCCATCCGCTTCTCTCTCAATCGGAAAGATGAGCTCCAATCCGAAACCGCCCAATCGCTTCAGTCCCTTGGCATCGCTGCTGGAGACCTTATCTTCTACTCCCTCGATCATCATTCTGGTTCGACTTCGCTAAATCCCCTTCCTACCAAGCCCGATGTTGCCCCAATTTCAGATTTATCCAATTCGGAGTGCTTGGCAAGCTCGAAAACCATAGGTTTGGATGAATCCGGCTCCGGCTCTTCTGATGCACATAAACGGAAAACCCTAGGTTTGGAGGAAGCTGGTGGTGCTTATATGGATGTAGATGGAGATGGAGGAGGTGAGATGAAGATAAAAGGGGAAACTAAAGACATAATGCGGCTAATAGCTAATAAATTGAAGGCGTGTGGAGCTCCACGCGTTTTTCAACCTGTTATTATATACTGATAATTATAATTGCGTTTTCCAAAACCAGTTCGTCCCCTTATAAAACATAATAACTACCTTTATATGTATTTTCGAAAAAAAAAAAAAACTACCTTTATTTGTGATTCCCAAACAAGCTGGTTTCCGTATTGAATATGATATCTAAGTTCACCTTAAAGTTAAACAAGTGCCTATATAAAGGTTCGTATTCCCAAAATTTAAGGTAACTAGTTAACTAAGGACTGAGTCAAGCATTAACTGCACTCTCACTCCTAGAACATAATTTCCAAGGAAGGTCTGCATCTTCTTTGGAATAAAGTCTGTTTACACCGGTTTAACCATACAGCTAACCGATCATACTTGACTAACCCCGTCCCCATTGTTTACTATTTTTAGAGTAATTCTAAGGATCATGAGGATCACTTAGATAGTATCATTTGTACTACTTATCCGGTACCACTTGAACAACTTAATGTGTGTACAACGTCTACGTTTTTAGACTGTTAGTAAAATATCCTAGAGACAACCACATTTAAGGAAAATATATACTACATCACAATCAACGTAATATAATATATGTTTGTTATTCATGTTTATGTTTGCTTACGTGTGTATGTGTGTGTGTGTCTATATATATATATATATATATATATATATATATATATATATATATATATATATATATATTACACTAGGCAATACATCATGTCATATCTTTATCTGGTTTGTCTGTATCGATATGTAAATATGTCCCTAGTGGATAATGTATTATCACATAGTAAGTGGGAGCTATGTGAAATATCATATATCCCAAACTCTCTCTAGTTGAAGCTCATGTCGGGTGGGGGTCTGAATGAAGCGATTGAGACTAGCATGCGTTTGGAAGTTATACGTGTTGGAGCAAGTATGGTCGATCCCACATCCATGGAAATCGCATGGGCGATTCCATAATGTTCCCATAACTGCGCATGGTTGTTCAAGGAAGATATCCAAACAATGGAAGTACCCACCGGAGCTCCCATCGATGTAAACACTACACCAAGGTGTCTATGGGAACCGGAGTTGTGGAAGTGGTACCATTCGTCCTTAGACTCTCAGGTCTTTATCATCACATATGCTGAGCCATTTTCTTTAGTTGTAACCAATGCTTGCACCCTGAAATACGTGGTAGATGCGGTCCAAGTGGGAACTTGGCAATATGCATAGGGTTGGTGGTAGTTGGTCTCTGGAAAGGATTGATCTCTCATGTGTAGCATAGGAGAGTACTAGTCAAGTCATTCGTAGTTGTGCTGGTTAAGTCATTGGCCAATGCATAGATATGTTTAGGATGTCCTAAATATATCTCGGAAACCAAACAACTCTATGAAGACGCCATGAGTGCATTATCAGGATAGACACTTTATCGATCCTAGATGCATTCGAGATAGTCAGATGAAAGGACCTTACCATCGTCTCATTGAGTGCAACAGGCTTTCCAACGAAAGGTAGTTTTGAGGTTCCTCTCAAACGTCCTCATGTATTAATATTGCAAGTGGAATTATTCGGGAGTTCCAATGTGTAGCAGTCTTGTCTATCTTAATACATTGAGGCCCTATGGGTCACACTATGGGGTGGACCGGCTTGTCAAAAGTACTATAGGAAGAATTATAATTAACTAGTTTAATTATAATTGTTTGTGGCATAATTAATATTTTGGAAATGTTAATTATATATATTAATTATGTATTAATATATTAATAGTATTTTGAGAATACAATTATGGGTTAATTGAAAGGATATATTAGTTGGATTAATATATGCACTTGGGTAAGATTTAAATTGAATTTAGGGTCTTTTGCATACAATACCCTTGTTAGTACTTTTAATTACATCTATCACCCTCTTAGTCCGAAAATTGCATCCATATCCTTGTTAGACAAAACAAATTACATCTGGATCCACGACCTTGACTTTTGGCGAACTAATTCATTGAAAGTACTTTTTTACCCTTGGTCAATTATCAGATCTTTTGGTTGACCAAACGATTAGAACTTTTGTTTATTACACTTTTAACTCAAATATTTTCATTTTTACAAAATTAACACAAGATATATAAAAACAGACCCACTAATTTTAAAATATTTCAAGATGGTCCAAAAACATATTTAAAAACAAACCCCTAAAAAATTTATATTTCAATATACGTCCAAAATTATTAAAAAAAAAGAGATAAAATCACAGATTGGAGCTGCTTAACAGCTCCAAATCGGAGCTATTATAGCTCCGATCTGGGTCTGTAACAGCCCTACATCGGAGATGTAACGGCTCCGATTTGGGGCTATTAAACACCCCCAAATCGAAGCTATTTACAGCTCCGATCTGGGGTTGTAACAGCTCCGATCCGACGCCGGAGCTATTTACAGCTACAAAGCCGGAGCTGTAAGGCTCTGATTCTGGGGCTGCAAAGCTCCAGAATCGGAGTTGTAGAATTATTCCGATACCGTAGATTGGAGATGAAGAAGAAGATGAACAAAAAAAAAGAAACGAATTAGAAAAATAAAAAAGAAATGAAAAGGAGTTAAGGCTGTGTTTGGTTCTCAAGAAATGAATAGTGTTTTATTCCTTGGTCAACAAAAAAATTGGCTCATGGACCTGGATGTAATTCTGGGACTAAGAGGGTTGTATATGCAAAGTGGTGTCCCAAAAGGGGTACCATATGATATTTACCCTTGAATTTAAATATCTCAACTTGCATGTGGGCCCAAAAGGTGGGCCCACATACTCCCTCTAACCGCCGACGTGAGTAGGTGTGTATGGAGAAGGAGTTTGACTCCTTCCTCTAATTAATAACTTGAGGGGCAAGTTTTTCCTAATTAAACACATGGTGTAAATAGGAATGATCTAGAATTAGATTTACCTGTGCAATAAAAATTGGAGTTCTTCTTACTTTCAGGATTCTATTAGTTTCTAAATGTTTACAATAGATATTATAAATACAGGGAATTAGAGGCCTGGAAATTCATACTTGATTACTAATCATTCTATTCTCTGTTAGACAGGAAAGCTCTCTTCTTCCCTCTACCCCATCGCCGTCGTGCCACGCCTATTGTGCCGTGAGTAATTCGATTCCGAGAACATTCTAGCATTCTCCTACAAGCCACCAGTCCATCCGTAGATACCAAGGTTAAGGAATCTAAATTCGTATATTGTACTAACTTCTGTCTTGCAGAATGAATTTTCGAGTGCAGTTTTCTGCACTGCGCAACGATTTTGTAAAATCAATTCCCGCTTTGTTATATATCCGATTATGGTGAAACCATTTGGACTATACTCCAGACATGTCAAACTACCATTATCTAAAAGGGAATCGAAATCGACCAAGGGAATCCTTGGGTATTCAATGTCGAACAGGGGCTGCATATTCTTAGGTATGTTTGTTAAACTCTGATTTGATTTAATATACGTAGCATAGATAATCAATTAGCATGCTTGTTAAGAAAATTTTGAAATTCTACTGCACAACCCTAGGGGTAATCCTAACCATATTTTCTTACATAGACCTCTTGCATTAGCAGGGGGTAAGCACGGCTAAGCCGTTTTTTCGCGGTCTTAGCCACCCTTCCGCGTTTTTCTTTACTTGGAAGGTTAAAGTGGCACCAGCCAATCGTCTGGCGCCACATGGAGTCCACTACCACTAATGTGGACTCCACCCCCTTTTTATATACTTCCTCCGTCCAGAAACAAATGAAACACTTTGTTTTGTTGATTTTTTCGATGGTCAATTTGACCTCGTATTAATCTCAAATCATACAAGAAAAATAATTCAAAATTTTATATTATGAAAATATAAACATTCGAGTTTATTAATATAATATTTTTAATTATTTTTACCGTATAATTTGAGAATAATTTAAGGTCAAACCAACCATCGAAAAAGTCAATAAAACAAAGTGTTTCATTTGTTTTTGGACGGAGGAAGTATACTTGTTTGTTTTTTTATCCGTTTAAACTTCAAACGGTCATAACTTTTAAAATAAAAATGCTAAAAATAAATAAAAATTACCAACGACTTTATTTTTTTAGATCTATAAATAGACACCAATATTGGTTATGTTTGCTCACACCTTCTCCAACTTATTTTTTCCTTCTTAATTAAACTCAAAACACGCTCAACACTCCAAAATCCCATTCCATTCCATTTTTCACATCCAGCAAAATAAGTCCCGACCAATACGCAGAAATTGTGGTTAATATTGTGTGTTTCAAATTCGGTAAAAGTTAATGTAATATATTCGTGATTCTAGACAAATAAAATTTGTCTAGTTAAATTTTAATATTTAAAATTATATATTAGAAGGAAAATACAATGTTCTCGAAATTTTTGGGATTTTACAAAATTAAATTCCAAAATAAAGTTGTCAGATTATTTTCTAATATATAAATCTAAATTTTAATATTTCACATGCCAAATGTGAAATAATAAATCAAATCTTAAATATTGGTAAATATATGTGATTCAAATCAAATACAAATCATACTAGTAATTACCCGTGGCGTTGTCACAACATAATTTCTGACCGGTATTATAAGTAGTTGAAAGACGGTAAAAGTCCATAAAAAAACATCATTTGAGACATTGTCAGGGTTTAAAATTTTATTACATGATCATATGATATCGAATAAAAAATTGAAAAGTGATGAATGGGTCCATGTAAATAAAAGACAATACTATTCTAATGTAATACATAAGATTAATTTAGAGTGACAGTTGTAAACATTAATAAGCTTTGTCATACTTTATATTGATATAATCTAACATACCTTACAACTTGGAAAGAACTTCCTTGTAAACGGCACTAGTTGTGTACAATAAAATGTTGTACTGGAACCATACTGATTCTAATAATGGCCTATGACGTTGTCACAACACAAATGTGATTGATATGTAGAATAATTGAAAGAAAGTAACATACGTGGAAAGATATTTTGAACAGAAGGAGGGGGAGAGAGACGGGGGGATTCAACAAAATCAAACACATTAATAGTAATCCAAATCAATAATACATACAGAAAATGAAAAGAATATATATGAACAATCAATACAAAAAATCACAAAAAATGAAACATATACTAAAATTTATAATTGTGCGCTTCTGTTGGATCGGAAAGATTATATATCAATTAAAAGAAAAAAAGAAAAAAGTTTACAAAAAGATATTTTACATGCCCCAAAATCTACAAAACAATTCAATATACATTATATTGAAACCCGGAGGCCCAACTCAAGTTTGGGTCCAGGTTTTAGAACATGACTTATACACCACATCAGAGTTTTGACCCTAAGATATGAATGGTTCGATTTTTATGAAATTTACCTGTACAATTTTCAATTCAACACCTCCCGCCTCCACCCCCCCCCCAACACACAAACATACAAAACAAAAAATCATAAATCACCACATTAGTGGTTGCAGAACTAATATGCTTTCTAAACGGGTAGGGTTCAACTTGATCCAACTCGAACGTGCTCAATACCAATTTATAAGAATTATTATGTTCGGGATTATGTTAGGGTTCGTGTTGAATCTGTTGGTCCCTTTAAACAACAAGAAAAGACCAGGGGGGGGGGGTGAATAGTCTTTTCATACTTTTCGTCGTTAAAAAACTTTCTCAGCAAGTGCTTATTACTTTTCAGTAATGAGTTTGTTGATACTTAACTTTCTCAGCAAGTCCTTATTACGTTTCAGTAATGAGTTTGTTGATGCTTAAAAACAGAGTGCGGAAGTCTTTTACAATAAGTGCTTTTATCAGAGGACTAGTTTCAACAAGTAATCCGAATGACGGTGTAAAACAAAGTAACTTGTTGAACGCTAATTGCAGGAAAGTAAATCACACAAACACTTTTATAGTGGTATCTGAGAGTGACGTAATCTCTCAACTAATCCACTTTGTCCTTTCTAGGACTGATTCCACTATGATAAGTTATGAGGTTCCTTATAAATCCTATCACTAATGATTCTCAGCTGAAACCAAAGCACACTTGCCTTGTTTCCAACCTAAACTAGAGAACTAAACATTGTTCTCCACCAAACATGGGACACTTAATCAGCAAACCTATGCCTGATTAATTCCCCTTGAATTTCACGCCTGTAAAGGGTGTTTATCAGTTAGAGATATTTGGGATGAGATGACTTGAATATAACTTTGCAGCTATAACAAGTTATCTAAAGAAACACAACTTGTAATACTTTGCAGTAAGCAAGTTTGTTGTTTCTGGTGTCATGACTTTTTCTTGTTCAAAGGAAAGAACACTTAACTAATTTCTTAGCTTTCAATGTTCTACTTCTTCACAAGTAGCTTTTGTTTCAAGCTTAAGTCTTGGAACGTATCAATAGGCAGTAAGGAGTAGAGAAGGATTTGAGTGTTTAAAGCACAAGTGAGAGTTTGATCACGTTGTTGACACACCTTCTACTCAGCCTAAGGTCTTCTATTTATAGTGTCTCAAGGGAGCCGTTTGAATTTCAAATTCTAAGGCTTTGTACCTTAAGATGTCACTATCTTGCTTTTGTACTTTCAGCAGCGTTCTTCATTTGTCTTCTTGTCTTGATGTTCTTCGCGTGCTTACTTTGCTTTTAATGTTCTTTTGAATCAAATTCAAATATGAACGTTGGAGCCAAAATGCAAGTACTCTTCAGCAAGGAGGTCATATATGTTGTCAAAAAGTGGTCATTCTCAGTTTCAGCAAGCACAACCTACTCTGTCATATAGATTTTCACTTATGCAAGCTGTTGCTGAAATTCTCACTTTCTGAAGCAACATGTGCCTTTGTAGATATCTTTCTCAGAGATTTTCGAAGTCTTCAGTCTTCGAATCTTCAAATTTCTGAGTGGTTCTAGGTCTTCAATAGTTCGTTTGTAGAAACAAAGTAAATCATCAGCAAGCTTAAGAACCTAACTAGTCCCTACACTAAGTCTTTCAGCAAACGTTCCTCTTTTACGATGTCCTTAAAATTCTAAATTCCTATGGACCTTAAGAGTACTAGTTACTGGACATTACTTAATTTAGCATGGTTAATTTCTCATCAAAATTACAAGTTTCCTAACTGATAGAGGGAAAAGAGGAATATTACATCCACCCCCCTCCCAATTATATGTCATGTCTACATACCCCCCCTCCCCCCGAGGAATACGGGGAGCTACGCGTATACCCCTTCGAAAGGAACGAAGTTAACGGCGTCCCATACCCTGGGCCGTCGAAAGCATTGGACAAGAAGCCCCCCTCGAAAGATATGAATGCCTCGTATTGACTCACGCCTTAATGTCCGAATAAAGGAGGCATCCCCTTACATGAGGGGTCCACTTCGTATCCTCTATATATATATATGTCTCCATTCATTTTTCACTACACATTCAGACACACTACTATCATGTCAAGTTTATCTCCATCAACCTTAAACGGGAATACGGCCTAACTTAGGTAGGTCGTCTTCCACTCCCATCCCTTAACTCTCCCCCATTTTACTGTAGGTACCGGAGTCCCGCCCTTCAAATACTCAAACCGTACGCTCCCACGGATTGAGAGATGGTGGAGTAGGCCTTGAAACGGTCTTTACCCTCATCTTCTTGGCGCCGTCTGTGGGAACTCTCTCAGACGAAAAGCCATGGTGAAGCGCAAGCCACAGGGAGCCACCACCAAAGACAAAGAACCAACGACCAAGACAACGGAAGAATCCAACCGGGATATCATGGATGAACTGGAAGACGATGAAATCTCAGCGAACGAACTAGAACCCACTTCCCTCACTCAGGGGAGGAATCCGGAGAGAGTCTTGGACCATCCGAACCAAGGCAAGAGCCTCAAATCTTAATTAAGGAAAGCCGACTCCAAGACATGATGAAATCGGTCTGTGAGACCTATGTGAAAACTCAGAAAACACTAGAAAAGAGGTCTCAAAAGAGCGCCTCCGCCCAAAGCAAACTACCCGACGGGTCGACGGGAAGAAGTCGAGAAAGGGGTCGCACCCAAACCCAGCAAAGTAGCGAAAGAACACCCACTGATAGTTCGATAATGACACCCCGAAATCGACATAAGGAAACCGAAAAAGAATGTTTTTGGGCGGAGAAAAGACCCCATTCGACAATCTATGCACACAATCCCTGAGGACGACACCTGTCCCTTGTACGGAGAAACGTCAGACTCTGAACGGGACACCCTCGAAAAGAAGATGAGGAAGTACGAGAACCTCCTCAAGGAACACGACAGAAGGAAGACGGACCCCCGAGATAAGAGTCCGACCCACGATGTGGATCATTGGAGAGGGAAGACGAACGAGAGGCCCGTATGTATGGACACACCAAAGGACGACCTACCCAAAAAAGGGCTTCGCCCCCAACCCTCTCTCGAAGAGGCTCATGAGGCATTCGATCCCCCCTGAACGGAGAATCCCGAAAACCTCCCAAGATACACTAGGGACACCTGCCCCCACGAACATAGGATGAGGTACGAGAATATGATGCAGATGTACGGGCACGACGAGAAAGGCATGGTAATAGCTTTTCCCGGTACTCTCGAGGGGGTGGCCACTGAGTTGTACTACAACATGCCTACCGGATATATTCGATCCTACGCGGATCTCGTCCATGCCTTCCTCGGACATTTCACTGATTACAAGAAATCTCGACGATCCAGCAACTGTTTACAAGACACCGTCCGAAAAAGGGATGAGCCGCTTCGACGATGGTGGCAACGATTCAATGCCGTGGCATTGAAGGTAGATTACCACCCCATGCACTTTCGACGGCAGACTCTTTTCACGAACACCCGAAATAGAGGTTTGGCATCGGAAATCTCGAGGGAGATGCCCGAGACCGCGGAGGGGTTGTCCAACATTGTGAACAAGTACATAGAAGAAGAGAGGATGAACAAGGAAGCCAAGCTTGCGTTCAACACATCCCCCCGTTCAGAAAAGGAGAAATCACCCAAGAGGGAACAAGATGCCCCCTCGAAAGATCTCCGGGGGGATGAGTATGGAAACCGGAGGCTACCTCGACAGAACCCAAGGCGAGTAAGATATCCCCAGAAGAAGGTCTTCTCGGTCATCGAGAAAGAACCTTTCGTACGATGGCCTCGAAGGCACAAGGAAACAAACACCACCAAGAACTTAGATGAGTATTGCAAATTCCACAAACCGACAAGGCACACTACGGATAGGTACATAGAACTCACGACCGAACTAGATCGGATCGTATCCCAGGGATTCACCCAAGAATAACGACTCCGAGGGCAACCTCCTAATTCGACTCGTCGAGAAGTGCAAGTCCGGAGTGGTTCGACCCCCATCGACAAGACCCCCACTACCCATGCAATCCACCGTCTTCCAAGAGTCTCGAGAAAACTACCCCGAGCTCAACAACGGGAACGATCCCATCTATGATGAGATCTGATATATTGCCGGAGGGCCTACAGGAGGTGACTCTCGGAAAGAAAGAGATCGAACAGCAAGGAGGATGCGCAATGCATACACCGAGGGGTCCCCCACTTTCAATGTGGAAAGCCTAGAAATCCACTCCCATGCGCTAGTTTTCGACGACACGGATATCCCCTCTCCGAGCACCACCCGAAACCAAGATCCCAACTTTCCTCTCGTTACTTCAATGACGATATCCGAATTCCCTGTGAGGAAGGTCTTAGTAGATACGGGGAGCTCCGTAAATGTAATCACCACTGCCACCCTAAGGAAGATGGGCATCGAAAGGGAAGGAATGACGGAGATTTCGACGGAATTGTCTGGCTTCGGGGGTGCGGTAGTTAAACCTCTAGGATCCATTTGGCTACTCACATCCCTTGGTACCAAACCCGATCGAGTGACCCACCATTGCCAGTACATTGTCATCGACGCACCCATGGGCTACAAAGTCCTATTCAGACGCCCCGGGCTCAACCAATTTCAAGCGGTGGCTTCCACCTTTCATCTCAAACTAAAATTCCCAATCGAGAAGGGGGTAGGAGAAGTATGTGGAGACCCTAAAGAAGCATGGGAATGCTACTGCGCATCAAACCCGATTGGAAAGACCAAGACCAACCCTGTCGACATAGCTGTCGAAAGTGATGTCCCATCGAAACGATAGTGTATGATCGTAGGCGAAGACCTCTTCGATTTCCCTATGAACCAATCTGAGGGAGATCAATTAGCATCGTGCTCCGAGATATAGGATTTACCATTGTTCGAGGGGGATGACAAACGATCCACCAAAATCACCGTCGATCTGCCCGAAGAACTCGAAATGGCCCTCTCCCTCTTCCTCAAGAAAAATTCAGACGTCTTCGCGTGGGGGACCGTCGATCTTCGAGGTATCAGCCCCCATGTCATGGTTCATAGACTCAATGTCAACCCCAAGGCCAAGTCGATCAGCCAGAAGCAAAGGAATTTTAGCCGCGAGAAGAACTTGATAATAGATGAAGAGATAGCAAAGCTCCTAAAGGCGGGACACATTAGGCCTATGAAATTCTGCGATTGGCTTTGTAACGTCGTCCTCGTTAGTAAAGGTAAAGGCAAATGGAGGATGTGCAATGACTTCAACGACCTCAATAAACACTGCCCTCGAGACCCCTATCCACTATCCCGGATCGACCAACTAGTCGATTCGACCGAGATGACGCTGACAAAACCGCCTTCGTCACGCAGTCGGGCGTATACTCATTTCGAGTTATGCCTTTCGGTCTAAAAGATGCGGGGGCTACTTACTAGCGTTTAGTCAACATGATGTTCGAGGAAGAGATTGGTTCGACCATGGAGGTGTACGTCGACGACATGCTAGTAAAGAGCCTCGAAGCCAAGGATCACGTCCGAAACTTGAGAAAGTGCTTCGACATCTTGAGAAAGTTCGGAATGAAACTCAACCCCGCCAAGTGCACATTTGGAGTCAAAGGAGGGAAGTTCCTAGGCTACATGGTGACCCAGAGGGGGATCGAAGCCAATCCTGAAAAAATAAAAGCCATACTAGATTTCCCAAGCCCAAGGAACATCAATGAAGTCCAAAAGCTCGTAGGCCGTATCATCTCCCTCAGCCGTTTCATCTCTAGGTCGGGAGAAAAGAGCCTCCCTTTCTTGAAAGTCTTGAGGAATAGCAAACATTTCGAGTGGGGGGATGACAGCGAGAAAGCCTTTTCAGACCTCAAGGACGATCTAGCACGACCCCCCTACTTTCAAAACCAAAGGAGGGGGTCGTGCTCTACCTTCATGTTGCAATTTCCAAGGAAGTGGTCAGCTTAGTGCTCGTCCGGATCGAAGATAATCTCCACCAGCCCATCTACTACCTAAGCAAGGTCCTCACCAAGGCAGAGATAAACTACCTAGAGATATAAAAACTCGCTTACTGCGTAGTGCTTGCGTCGAGGCGACTCCGACCCTATTTTCAGGCACACGAAGTGGTGGTCCTCACTTCACAACCCCTCAAGAGAATCCTAGGAAAACCCGATCTGTCAGGAAGACTAGTTAGATGGTCTATCGAACTGATGGAGCATGCCATCGAATTCCAAGCACCCCATTCGAAACAAGCTCAGGTAGTAGCGGACTTTTTCTTGGGGGTCAAGGACAAAACGTACCAGATATTCACACTTGAAGAATCTCTCAAGGGAGAAAATCTAGAACCCAGGTGGGAAGTGTATGTCGATGGCTCTTCCACTCGAGGAAAAGGAGGGGTAGGCATCCACATGACCGACCCTATAGGGACGGAGTTAGACTTCGCAGTGCGCCTAGCTTTCCCAGCAACGAATAACGAGGCAGAGTATGAGGCCGTCCTCATAGGCCTCCCACTCTCACTCGAAGGGGGGCGAAGCATGTGCACTTGCACACCAATTCACAACTGCTGGCACAACAACTCACGGGCGCGTTCGAAGCTAAGGAAAAACCTATGAAGCTCTACTTGGTGGAACTCAAGAAGATGATCTCGAAGTTTGGAAGCGTCGAGATATCACAAATACCTCGGGCACTTAACAAAGTCGCAGATGGTTTAGCGTGGTTCGGAAGCTCGTCCCAAACAATAGCTACCCGATAGGTCACCGAAATGACGGTCCAACGACCAACAATTGGGGACAATCGACTCGAGAGACAAAGAGGCCTCGAAGTGAATACCTTAGATGACGCCGAATGGCTGACAGACATCAAGCTCTACAAACAAGGGGTCGTACCCACGGATAAAGCAACGGCTCGAAGGCTTTGACGTAGAGCGCAATATTTCCTATGGGATGGTTCGAACCTATACAAGCGGTCGGCGGACGGCCCCCACTTAAAATGCGTCACCAAGGAAGAAGCCCAAACAATCCTAGAAGAAGTAGAAGAGATTGACAGGTTTTAGTCTGCATTCCCATAACTAGCTAGATAGAACAATGCCGGAAGTTGCGGGACCACTCTGGAGGAAGAGCCCTAGCACAAAAAGTACGGCGACAGGGGTTCTATTGGCCAAACATCATCAAGGACTCGAAAGCAAGATTCAGGAAATGCGATGAGTGCCAACGATTTGCCCGAAACAGCAACGCCCCCGGGGAGCCCATGACACCCATCCCCATTTCATGCCCTTTCAATAGGTGGGGGATAGACATAGTCGGGAAACTTCCTACTTCCACCAACCAAAAGAAATTCCTCATTGTAGCGGTCGAATATTTCTCCAAGTGGGTCGAAGCCGAAGCGCTAGGCAGAATTACGAAGGAAGTGGTAAAGAGCTTTATCTGGAGACACATCATTTGTCGGTTCGGTCTCCCTCGAGTTATCACATCAGTTAACGGAACCCAGTTCACCGGAAAGAAGATCCGGGCATGGTGCTCGGAGCTAGGTATCACACAAAGCTTTACATCGGTAGGACACCCCCAAGTCAATAGAATGACAGAGGTCACCAATCGAACCATAATCCACAACCTCAAACAGCGACTAGGGAAGTCCAAGGCTGACTGGGCAGACGAACTCCATGGAGTGCTATGGGCCTATCGAACGACCCAAAGGACGGCCACTCAAGAGACCCTGTTCTGCATGGTGTATGGATCTGAAGCGGCCATCGAAACCTTTAGGGTCAGAGAGTACGACCCCGCCTGAAACGACGAGGCTCGAGCCCTGGAATTAGATCTACTCGATGCCAAAAGAGAAGAAACCCGAATCAAGATCTTAAGATACCAAGCCCTAATGACAAAGGCCTACAACAAAAACTTGGTTTGACGGGACTTGAATGTCAGAGACTTGGTTCTACGAAAATCTGAAATCCTCGAAAAAGTGGGAAAATTCCAGGAGCCTTGGAAAGGTCCATTTCGAGTGACAGAGGTCCTATCGGGGGGCTCATATAGACTAGAAAACATGGAGGGCCACGCTCTACAGCGACCCGGGAACATCCACAACTTGAGAAGATACTACGTGTGAAAAGTCACCTGAAGACCAACTTTTGTTCACATTTTGAGGACCCCCTGTCAAACCACCCCACGAGGGTCGTCACTGAGGGGGGTCAGTTAGTGTAAGAACCCCCCCCCCCTCCTATCAAACCACCCCACGGGGGTCGTCACTGAGCAGGATCGGTTTTTGTAAACACCCCCCATCAAACCACCCCACGAGGGTCGTCAATGAAGGAGGGGATCAACCAATGATTATGAATAGAGACGCCCAATCCGAAGTCCTGAAAATTTGGCGACCAAAAGGAGAACGGAACTCAACCTCTCAATACAGAAGGCCATCGAAAGGTTGGAGTATCCTCTCCCTTCGAACATAGCGGAGTTTGCTCGAAAAGATGTCACTTCGACGGAATGACAATCTTTCGAGGCATTCTCCAACCTCGAAACAAATGTTCTCGAGAAGAGAGTTAGCAATTTCATGAGGATGATCGACGGATCATGCCCCGTCAAAATATGCGGTCGAAAGAAAAACTCCCTCGAAAGGAACCAATGCTATCTTCCCTTCCGATGGCTCCAAGACACACGATAGATGTCTTCTTTCGACGGAGAGGGTCATACTAGCTTGTGTACTTGTCGAAAAATAATAATAATCCAAAAACAAGGCGAAACGAACACAAGCATCGAAGGAAAAGATTCGCATAAAGAGTAGCAAAATAAGGGCAACAATCCACCAATCATCTCGAATAAAGGATTCAAGCGGGCCATTGAAACCATTTAACAAAAGATGGCCTCCTAGTGAATCCCCCTCGGAGCACCTACTAGTAAAGAGTAAGGAAACCAAAAGATAAAAGCAAAATTAAAGGATTGTTCAAAATACAAAGCCCACCCGGCATACCGGGCCTTCGAATAACCTCGAAGACTCAAGGGTGCTGTGCCCCTAAGTTCGGGTCTCCACTTCGAGCCGTGTCCTCCTCATCACCTTGAGAGTTGAAGAAATCCACCAAAGACACGACATCTCGGTATGAGAGGTGCTTCAAAGAAATCCCCACCGAAAGGAGGTCCATGTTTCTGAGCGAACACAGCTCGGGCACAAAAGAGGGGGCCGAAAGAGTAACAGCGGAAGGGGGGGCCTCATCAAGGTGAGCCACATGAAAGAACTCTTCCTTCTGCAAAAGAGCAAAGCTCTCTTCCTCAGTCATGGGGGCGGGCCGTCTCAAATCTCAGTGGCTTCAATATCCACCGGGGGCTCAAAATTCCCGCCCATCAAGAGGCTGATCTCCTTATCATCATCGAAAGCTTCCGGGAGGTGGTTTCGAAACTTGAGTTGAGCCAACACCTTGTTCTTTGTATCCACCGCAGTATCCGCCATTTTCTTGCTCAACCAATACTCCAAAGATTACGAGCCCATAAAGTCTCGAACTGCATTCACCCGCATATACTTACCATTCCGAGCTAACTCCTCTTGTGTTTTTTGAAGGGCGGTCTCAAAACCTCCCCTCTCCTTTCGAAACTGGTCCACTTCGCCTTCCAACTAGTTCTTCACCCCCTCGGAGATAGCAAGAATCTCCCTATGCCTCACCGCCAGAGCCGCCGCCTCCTCCCAAGCCTTGGCCAACTCTTTCTCCAAACGCCCCACCTCACTATTGGCAGTCGCCAACTTATCTTGAGCTTCACACCGAGCCTTTTTCTCCTCCTTGTACTTACTTTCGAGGCTCCCAGGCAACGACGCACTCTTGTCCAAACGGTTACCAACATTTTTGGCAACGGTCATCAACTGCGAACAAACGACCACGTCAGTAAACATATTTAGAGGCCAACATATTTCGAAGATAGACTATTTTCAAGGCATACTCCGCAGCAAACACTTTTGAAGGGGAACTATTTAGAAGGTACAAAATTTTTGAAGCTTATACCTGCATTTGCAACGAAGCCTCCTTCATCCTGATTTCAGCATCCGATAAACGGTTCAACTCCACTTGATCAACTTTCGAGGCCAAGAGGTCCCTCCACCCCAGAGCATCATGATCATTTCCATGCAAAAAACGAGTACTCGTGGCACGGTTCGTTAGGCCCCAACGGCGGAAGAGGGGGGATCTGGACCACCCCAACATCATCCGACTCATCCTGGGAGTCGATCTGAACAAACTCCCGACGACTCCTTTTCGCAAGGTTCCTGGACGCCGAATGCTACCCCGTCTCAGGTCAACGAGAAGCCCTCCCCCCCGAAAAATGTGTGTCTCCCGAACTCTCGACATTTCGGCCAACGGAAAGGGGTCGCGGCTGAGAAACTTAAGGACCCGTCCTAATTACGCCAGAGCCCGAGGCCCCCTCGACCTGTTGAGGCGCGCCCCCACGCCGGGCTGGATGTGCGGCGATTGGAGAGGGTCGATTATCTTGGTTATGTCGACCGACCTATCCTCCATGTATTTCGAGGGATGGGCACTACAAGAAAACAGGAGAATAGCGACGGATTCCATCAGGCCCGATCCGTCGCTATCAGAGCTTAGTGACGGACCTTCCATCGCTAAATACGACGTCGCGAAAAGTGGCGTCGCTAATCCATTTAGCGACGGATCGGGCCTATCCGTCGCTAAATTTAGCGACGGATAAATATATCCGTCTCTCAATTGGTCAACGCAAATTGAGCGACGGATAAATCTATCCGTCGCTAAGTACTTGGACACGTGGCACGACTGACTCTGTTCATACATAGAGACGGATAAACCCATCCGTCGCTAACTATGTTCTAAATTTTTTTTAATTTCTTGTAATTTCTGTAATTCACCTACAATATAATAAAAAATTTAAAATATAATTCACCTACAATATAATTTCTATAATCCAACGCAATGAGGGGTGCTGCGAGAATCGAACTCGCGATCTCTCGCATTAAGCGAGAATCATACCACTAGACCAAACACCCATTTTCTACACGAAAATAATCAATAAATATACTAATAGGAAAGTATTAAACATAAAATAAAAGATATACATATCCACAATGTAAATTTAAATTATAGTTGAAGGCAATACAATACTTGAATGTTACCATCTCTCAAAGATAAAAAGAGTGAGAGACTAAACCAACCAACAATGAATTAACCAACATATTAAACAACTATGCTTTTCACTCAAAATAAACTCTATACTATAAATGCAATTTCTTAAACAATAAACAAGGTAAAATTAGAAGACAAGCATAGGAGATGCAACCAGAGAGATGACAAATTCAAAGTAAATAGGATGGGTAGTAACTATGAGGACATACAAGAAAGGATACTCGACTCATTTAGCTTACAAAATGCAAACTGTGAATGAAGAAAAGTTCAAGTTGTGTATATTCAAAAGCTCATTACAAACACTTACAACTCCAGCCATAGTATGAACTAATAAAAATAAAGTACAGTGAAGTATGAAATATTCAGGATGTTTCCTCATTACATACTTATACTAAAACTAGTAACATTAAAGCAAAGATCCTCATTACATATCTAAAATTTCCCAATCTACTTCACAAAGCACCACTTAAGCACATAGTAAGTTAACAAATACACACACCCTGCAGTAAAAATAAATATAACACAAGATATGCACATCATTTCGTTATACTTTCTCTACAACATAAATAATAAATTGACAAAAATTGAAGTGAATTCATGCATTCTTCTCTTACCTGTCCAAAGCATGATCAATGTGTTCGTCATATTCATGTATACAATTGATTGCAAAATGGAGCAAAAAGCTTGCAGTTTCTCTTGTAGTGTTTGCAACCAAAAATGATTTTCTCAGGGTCTCTAAACGATGTACTTCGACCAGGAACTTCTCCTTTATCATCGGCAACAACAACCTCTTTATCAAACTTCTGCCTTACAATCCAACCACTGTACAAAATAAAAGGATAAGTCACATCCTAGAAAATCCTACACAGAGATATATTTATCTGGACAAAGAAAATAGGTAAAGTACTTCTTATTTATTCCCACGTAGAGTACTATTTATTTATTCCCAATAATACAAACCAATTTTAACAAAATTATTACAACACGTACAAATGTACTTGTACAATACACGTATAAAAGTATACAAGATCAACAAGAGACGGAATATTAATATCAAATTCAAGCTAATTAATTGAAAAATTGAAAAAATCGAAATGATTCCCAAAACTTAGGGTTTAGAGAACATACCTTAAATTGTAGAGATGAAGGTGAAGGAGGAGGAGCCGGAGTCCGGTGTGATTGGAGGCAACGCGGTGGCGTTGGTGGAAGGCAGTGGTGGTGGTGTTGAAGTCGAGGCGCCTCATATCGGTGGATGAAATTGGAAAGTGGTGGTGGTGAAGTCGATCCGGTGGTGGAGGGCGGCGGTGGGGCGGTTGGTTGGGGGAGAGGTGGAGGAGATGGTAGAGTAGAGATAAAGAGAAAGAAAGAAAAAATGGGAAGTGATGAATTGACCAGATCTAGATCTGATCTTATCCTTTTTTTTTTTTTTTTTAATATTAGCGACGGATGAGCACCGATCCGTCGCTAAAAATTTTTTTTTTCTTTTTTAAATCTGGTCAACTAATTTAGAGACGGATGAATCCATCCGTCTCTAAATTTAGCGACGGATAAACTGATCCGTCTCTAAATTAGAGACGGATAGATTTATCCGTCCCTAAATAACAGTCAGACTGGTATCCGTCGCTAAATCACCGATCCGTCGCTATTTTACGACGGATCGCATCCCGTCGCTATTAATCCGTCTCTATTTGGCTTTTTTCTTGTAGTGGGGAGGCCTTCAACGACAGCTCGAGGGCCCTCCGTTTCAAGAACTCTTCGGACAACTTCATCCAATACTCTGCGAATAAGACGAGCATTTCAAGGCGGTCAGAAAATTATCAAAGTAAACCGTAAAAAACACAAAGAAAAACTCGAAACACAAAGACTCAAACATACCCAAGTCACGAACCACCATAGCCTCCGGCTCTACACTCGAAATCTTCCATAGGAAGAGGATTGGCTCGACCAGAAGGCTATACGGATTGATCCGCTGATCGAGGGAAGATTCCTATACTTGTTCCACGAGGGGCTACGATCCTTATCCTCCACACAGGGTACCGACCCCACCCGTCTCCAAACCCGAGGAGTCGGAACGACCCCCAGGCTCCCATCCTCCTTTCGAGGCATATGAACATACAGAAAGCATCTCTTATACCCCGCCCCATGCGAAGACTGGAACTTAGAAAAAAGCTCGAAAGTAGGGATGGGAGAGAAGTAATAGAAGCACCCACCATCGGCACTAGCATTGATAGAGAAGAAGTGGAGGAAGTTCGAAGGGGTGACCTTACGACCCATGGACTCACACCATATGCAAAATCATATCAAGAACCCCATAGCATTCGGAAGAAGTTGAGTAGGGCACAACTTGAGGGTAGTCAAGATCCGAGACACTCCCGAACTAATCGGGAAGCGAAAACCATGCTCCAAGGATTGGAGAGTGATGGCCACACAATCAACGGGAGGGTTATACATCTTATCCTCGTCGCCGGGGATAATAACTTCACAATCCTCGGGGATGCCATATCTACGATGAATATTCTCAATGTCTTTAGGACGGATCGAACTAGTATCGGTCGAAAGCTTCTTATCAGAATTATCCTCCGTAGGAATTTCGACCCCCTCCGCCTCTAAATTTTCGACCCCCTTCGCCCCTAAATTTCTCGCACCCTCCGCCTCCAAATTTTCGACCCCCCACCCACTATAACTTCAGCGGCATCTCCAATCCGAACCATATCTGAGCGACGGGTATGACTCCTCAATACCCGGGCCGAAGAACTAGGACGAGCAATCATGTTGGGTGGGAGTATAAGAAATGGAGCTGCCCTACCCTTCAAAACCTGACTCGAAGCCAAAAACTCCCACGAATCAGAAGGGAAAGGAGGTCCTGTATCACTACCTAAGAAGGAAGGCCTATGTACACTAAAAGAATCAGAGCTATGAGTTTTCGAGTCACCACCGGCGCCGGGTTGGCCAACAACGTGTTTCGACATACTGGAGATACCACTACCAAATACGAAAGAAACATTTCAGTGGAGACCCCAACCCGAAACCAATAAACACGACTCTCGACGGAATTCCCACCTTTCTACCAAATAAAGAAACCCTAACAAAATTCTAAGGGATTTCAATGCAATTGCAAAGTACTATTTCAAAGAAGAAAAAACAAGCAAATACGCGTGAAGCAAAGGACACAAAAGGTCACCGGATTTCGGCAAGGTACATCAATAATCAAGAAAAAAGTGCCAAAAAAGTAAGGAAAAAAGAGAAGAACAAGAGGTCCCTGTTCACAAACAAGGGGCGATAAGTACAAAGCTCCGAGAGAGACAACTCCGGGAGCAAACCAACTAAAGCCAACGGAAAAATACGGCGGAATTAAGACCAAATTACCGCGAGGCGCAAGGAAAACGAAAGAAAAATAGGGGTCGAAATACTCACCGAAAAAGGAGGGACGCGCGGTGATCAGAAAATCGGTGAACGGACAGATGAACGAATTTTCCGGCAAGACGAAGGCGACCGGCGAAGTAGAAGAACAAGAGAGATGGAGAAGATAAGAAGACAAAATGAGGATAGAAGAGTAAAGGAGAAGTCAAAAAGCCACATTTACTACCCTTCATAATGACATTCACGCCACCCTAGGCGCGTGCACCGTACATCCATACTATGTACGACACGCGGACGAAAACAAATGGCCGATAAATCGCCTCCCTATCCCCCTCAAATGCCTTTCTTTCCTCGAAATTCTGATATTCTCCTAAGTATTCGTCTATCGAAATTTGGGGGACTCATGATAGGGGAAAAATAGGAATATTACATCCACCCCCTCCCAATTATGTGTCATGTCTACATACCCCCCCCCCAGGAATACGGGGAGCTATGCGTATACCCCTTCAAAAGGAACGAAGATAACGGCGTCTCATACCCTGGGCCGTCGAAAGCATTGGACAAGAAGCCCCCCTCGAAAGATATGAATGCCTCGTATTGACTCATGCCGTGATGTCCGAATAAAGGAGGCATGCCCTTACATGAGTGGCCGACTTCGTATCCTCTATATATATATGTCTCCATTCATTTTGCATGACACATTTAGACACACTACTATCATGTCACGTTTATCCCCATCAACCTTAAACGGGAATACGGTCTAACTTAGGTAGGTCGTCTTCCACTCCCCTCCCTTAAATCTCCCCCATTTCACTCTAAGTACCGGAGTCCTGCCCTTCAAATACTCAAACCGTACGCTCCCACGGATTGAGAGATGGTGGAGTAGGCCTTGAAACGGTCTTTACCCTCATCACTAACAAATTTCCCCCTTTTTTATGTTAGCAATTCATGGCTAAATTAATTGTTACCCTTTTAGAGGTTCCTGATTGCGGATAGTTATCTTTCAGAAGTAAGTTTACAAGAGAGTTCACAGATAACTATTACAATCAGTAACCAAAACAAAGCTTTTCAAGGGACTCTATTCTATTCTAGCAGAGGATTCTCTAAGAATCTATTTCACACTCTTTTTAGCAAGAGCAGTAAATTCAACGCAGTCCTTCTCGTAATATTCAAGTAGTTTACGGACTTCAAGTTGAACTATTCTTGCAGGCAATATAGTGATGGTTTTCACCATTCATTTCTTTGTAGTGTAATACCCACAAGTGCATGCCCCAATTGCTAGCATGAAGTAGCTGAGTGTCTAAAATTCCCTTGTTGGCATGAATCTTCTTTAACCAACGGAGGTCTTCTTCTTGATCCTTTGTAGTAAGATAAAAATACTCATAAGGAATCAAGCCATATTTCTTTTTGGACTTGTTGGTCATGGGATCATTGTAATAAGAAACATCCATAGGCTTGATGAGGTCGGGTTCTTGCCTCAACTTCTTGCTGATGGAGGTTCTTCTCACTAAGATCTCAATGTTCAGCCATTTCACAGCTATGTTCCTTGGGTAGGGAGGAGGATCCCTTTCTTTCTTTGTGACCTTTAAATCAATCCAAGTGTAAAGCTGGTTCAGCACATCAGTTGGAAAGAAGTCATTTGCCAGTAGGTCTTCTAGCTTAATGATCCAGCAACCATGGAGGTTTCTGACCACATTTTGAGTGGTTTCCTCATTGCTGATCTTTATGTAATCAATGTCAGTGCCTATAGCAATGTTAACTAGCCTTCTTTCTTGTTCTCTTTCCTTTCTTGTTCTTGACTTAGCATTTCCTCGATCCTTTGCTGAAGATCTGGAGTCAGAAGAAAAATGCTTGGACTGTCCAGATGGAGTCAAGGCAGAAAGAGGCTTAGCTCTTATAGCTTGAGCTATTGTTTGGTCATCATCATTGTCATCATCTTCATCAAAATCTTGATGACTTTCAGTTTGACAGAATTTTGGACTATCAGCAGAAGTTTTTTCTCCTTTTAGGATTTGCTGAACTTCTCTTAGAATCTGTTTCAGCTTTTCTTTTAGAACTTTGCTCTGTCTCAGCAAGAGGTTCTCTGGGTGGCGGTCCAGGCAATTTCATTGGAGCTGAAGAGGGAGTAGTAGATGATTTGTCTTTTGAAGACTTCTTTTTTCTTGAATCTTCCCCCTTAGACATGGATTGCATCATCGGTTTGATGTGAATAGAGAAAAACTCATTGCAATTTTCAGCAAGAGTGTGAAGGCTGTTGTACTTCAGAATCATGTCTTGCTGATCAGAAGTCAACTTAGATAGTTCTTCCTTGATAAACGCCAAATTCTCCTCGTGTCGTCGCTCGCTGTTTACTTTTTCTTCCATGATTGCCTGAGTCTTTGTCAATGCACTTTTAGCTAGCTTGAGTGCTTTGCTGACATCATCTTCGTAGGTCTTGTGATGTAGACTTATATCTTTCTGAGCTACGGTAAGAGTAGTAGTGCGTCTCAGCACAGTAGTCAGTATCTTTTCTATGTTAAGTGGACTCTCAGCAAGCAGTGCATCATCCTCTTCTTGGCATGCTTTGTGAACAGCCATTAGTGCTTTAGTTCTCGGAGTAAACTCCTCAACGTTTCGGAACGGCACTAAAGAAGGAGCAAGTGAATGGGCTTTTAGTTCTGTGGCTATCTGGTCATCGTTTCTCAGCAAACGGCTTCTTTCCTCATCTCCTTCATCAGAATTAATGGATGCTGGAGGAATTTCTACCACTTTTGGTTCTGTTTTCTTTGCCTTTTCTTCTTCATTTGCTAAGAAATCTGACAAGTCTTCTTCCTCATCAGGTTCATCAAGGCCAGCAACCTTGACGCCTAAATCTTTTGCCTCAGACACTTTTGGTTGAGTGGTTGCAGAAGGCAACTCTTGAGACTCAACAACTGGAGTTTCACCAATAGTAGGTGGAAGAGAGGATTCTTCCAAGTTATTCACTCCTGAAGATTGAGCAATGTCTAAGTGTTGAGTGCTTCTGTCATGAATCTGTAGACTATTCTGTAATGCTCGTTGATAATTTTCATCAAGATCTTCATCTTCCTCACGGGTTGAATAAGTGACCTGAGCTTCGAGTTTGTTAGGAAACTTGTAAATTTTGAAGAGCAATTAACCATGCTAAATTAAGGAAAGTCCAGTAACTAGTACTCTTAAGGTCCATAGGAATTTAGAATTTTAAGGACATTGTAAAAGAGGAACGTTTGTTGAAGACTTAGTGTAGGTACTAGTTAGGTGCTTTAGGTTGCTGATGATTTACTTTGTTTTTACAAACGAACTATTGAAGCACTAGAACCGTTCAGAAACTTGAAGAATTCGAAGACTGAAGACTAAAGAAGATTTCTGAAGATGGTATCTACAAAGGCACATGTTGCTCAGAAAGTGGAAATTTCAGCAACAGCTTGCATAAGTGAAAATCTATATGACAGAGTAGGTTGTGCTTGCTGAAATACATATGTGACCTCCTTGCTGAAAGTACTTGCATTTGCGCTCCAACGTTCATATTTGAATTTCGTTCAAATGAACATTAAATGCAGAAGTAAGCATGCGAATAACATGAAGACTAGAAGACAAATGAAGGACGCTGCTGAAAGTACAAAAGCAAGATAGTGACATCTTAAGGAACAAAGCCTTAGAATTTGAAATTCAAACGGCTCCCTTGATTCACTATAAATAGAGGTCATCCGGCAAAGAGTTGAAGTGTGTCAACAACGTGATCAAACTCTCACTTGTGCTTAAACACTCATCTTCCTTACTCTTTACTGCCTATTGATCCGTTCCAAGGCTTAAATCTTGAAACAAAAGCTACTTGTGAAGAAGTAGAACATTCACGGCTAAGAAATTAGTTAAGTGTTCTTTCTTTCGAACAAGAACAAGTCTTGATACCGGAAACAACTTAACTTGTTTACTGCAAAGTATTCAAAGTTTTGTTTCTTATATTACTTGTTATAGCTGAATAAGTTATACTCAAGTCATCTCATCCCAAACCTCTCTAACTGATAAACACCCTTTTTCAGGCGTGAAATTCAGGGGGAATTAATCAAGCATAGTGTTGCTGATTATAAGTCCCAAGTTTGGTGGAGAACAAGGTTTTGTTCTCGAGTTAGGTTGGAAACGAAGCAAGTGTGCTTTGGTTTCTGAAAAATCGCTCTAGATAGGTGTTGTAAGGAATCTCAAACTTATCTTAGTGGATTCAGACCTAGAAAGGACAAAGTGGATTAGTTGAGAGATTACGCCACTCTCAGATACCACTATAAAAAGTGTTTGTGTGATTTACTTTACTGCATTTAGTTTTCAGCAAGCTTTTCTATCTATACATTGTCACTCTGCTCACTTGCTGAAACTAGCGCTTACTGATAAGCACTTATTGTATAAAGACTTCCGCACTCTGTTTTTAAGTACCAGTAAAACTCGTTACAGAAAAGTAACTAGTACTTGCTGAGAAAGTTAAGTATCAGCAAACTCATTACTGAAAAGTAATAAGCCCTTGCTGAGAAAGTCTTTAAACGACGAAAGTTTGAAAAGACTATTCACCCCCCCCCTCTAGTCTTTTCTTGTTGTTTAAAGGGATCAAGAAGTGGTATCAGAGCAGGAGGTTCTTTAACCTTCAGCACTGAACCTAGATCCCCTTAGGTGCTTTCCGTAAATCACTCTCACTTGATCAGTTTGGTAGTCTTCTGCTAACAGGATATCTTTAGGAGACTCTCCCTTGCTGAAGCTGAAAAACTATGAAAAATGGCGAAACAACATGATGCTACATCTTGAGGCCATTAGTGATGAAATGGTCACTGTCATAAATGATGGACCTATCAAGATCACTAAACTTGGGAGAAGCTTTCCTCACAAAACCAAGAGAGGAATGGACTTCCGACGAAGTCAAGAGATTCCGTCTTGATGGCAAAGAAAGAAACATCATCATTCGATCAACTCCGGATACTATAGTGCAAACTGTGGGGTGCCAAAACTGCTAAGGAAGCTTGGAAAATGGTTCAAGATCTTTGCGCTGGATCTGATAAAATCAAGGAAAACAAACTTGAAGTGCTAAAGTTAAAGTTCCAGAACTTTAAACAAGGTACAAATGAGTCACTGGAACACTTGGACTTCAGATTCACAACTCTAGTAAGTGAGATGGCTTCCTTAGTAGTTGGAAATCTTTACTCAGATTCTGAGAAGGTGAAAACCATTATCAGAAGTCTGAACCAAGAATAGATCCATACTCAGAATTTCTATTATAATCAAAGAATGCCAAACATCACACCTATAGAGTTGTTCTCTCATCTTGCTACTGTCAACTACGAGACAAAGAAAAGAGAAAATGTGTTTGCTGAAAAATTGCAAAACATTGCTCTTGCTGCAAAGCCGTCATCTTCTGAAAAGAAGAATGATAAAGAGCATGCTGATGAAAATGCTTTAGTTGTTGAAAACATGAAGAAATTCATCAGTAAGGAACTTGAAAGGCGAAAAGCAAAAGAGAAGCTGAAAAAGCATCTTGGTAACAACTACCATAAATACAAAAATGAGGCTAGCTCGCTAAACAAGTAGGCTCAGCAAGCAAATTCCTCTGAAGAACCAGTAGTTGGAAATGATCTTTGCTTTTACTACAAAAAGCGTGGACACTTCAAAGCAAATTGTCCTTTGCTGAAAGGTAAATCTGCTGAAAAGAAGAAGTTCAAGAGGGCTTTTAATGCTGAAGAAAAGAAGAAGCTTCAGGCAAAAATCGATGCGTTGTGCATTGATATCAGCTCCGAAGATAGTGAGGTAGAAAGCTCAGACACTGAAGAAGAAGAAGCCACTCTTGACGTAGAGATCGGCAAGGAAGTTTGTGGAATAGCTATGGAAGCTTATCCAGATGTGTCAAACCATGAATTCTGCCTAATGGCCGGTCATGTAAACAGTCCTACCTCTGACTCTGACTCAGAAAGTGAAGATGATATTGACCTTGATAGAATTCAAGGAGAAATCAAAAGGTTTGAGAAAACTCTGAGCAAACAGCAAGAGAAACTACAGAATGCTGAAACTTTGAGCAAGCAAACTACTGAAAAGTACGTCTTGCTGAAATAAGAGTCAGAAATGAAAGATGCTAAATTATTGCATCTCAAGAAGTTGATTGCTGAAGCTACAAAGAAGAATTCTCAAATGGCAATAGAATTTGAAGAGTATCAGTCCTCAATTCTAAAGTTACGTGCTGAAATACAAGAAATGATAAAGATGAAAATCAACTTCAAATCTTATGCTGATGCAAGTAATACGCTGACTGACAAACCTGAATCAAGTAAGGTTGCTGAGACAAAAGCTCAGCATTCTCCGAAAAGTGAACTCGGTTTCAAAACCAAGAAAAGTCAACTTTTTCATGAGTATAAGCAAAGTTAGCAAAGATACTTCAAAGAGATGAATAAAACCAAGCCTAAGAGTTCTGACAAAACTTAAAACGCTAGGGCTAGAAGGAACCTTGCCAGAAAAGAACTTACTGAAAAGTATGTTCAGCAAAAAGGTCAACCGAGCAGGACACCACATCAGAAAGTGGATTTGATCAGAACGAATCAAAAGTCTTTCGGCTCAAAACCTCCTAGCTCTTCAGCAAGTAGAAAACAAGGCAAAGTTGAAAAACTTAAGACTTGGGTTTCCACTGGACACATTCTTGAACATGTTAATGGACATCCAACATTGGATAATTAACTTGTTTGCTCTGGATTGTGCAGTCTTCAGCCACGGAGACAAACAATGCAATCTGACACTTTGACAGTGGTTGTGGAAAGCACATGACGGGCAACAAGAATAACCTTATAAACTATAGACGGTGGTCTATGTAAGAAAATACGGTCAGAGTTACCCCTAGGGTACGCAGCGGAATTTCAAAAATTTTCTTAACATGCAGGTTAATTGATTATGTATATGTCGTATATATGTAAACACATAAATTAGAAGACTAACCTTACTTCCAAAGCAAGCACAACTTCCAAGTCTTCGTAATAATCCAGTGTATCTTCTCCTTCGTCGAAGTCGAAGATATCTGCAATACTTTGATTATCTGCAAGACAATAAAAGTTAGTTTCCAGCTCTTAGAACCTCAACCTTGGTATCGACGGATGAACAGCCTATCAGAAAGAATGCTAGGATATTCTTTGTGTGACCAAGAAGATGGGGCGGCGATTCCTCCGGTAGGTGGCGCGCGTGTGGCTTAGGTGAGGTGGGGAAGAGCTTTTGTTTTCTCTAAAGAAAGGTAGAATAATTCTCTAATAATTTAATTCTTCAACTGTGTGAAAATCTATGTCAAAAGTTCTCTAATAGTCTACTATATATAGTAGTCAATAGAAGCCTAAAGCATAAGCAATTAGACTTCATAAAGGAATAAGAATCTAATTCTTATCGCACTAGAAAACAAATTTCAAGTCTAGATTCATTCCCAATCAAATTAAAACTCAATCAGGAAAATCTAACTCAACCCTTAGACTTCTAATAGAGGAAGGAGTCGAACTCTTTCCCCTACTCCATCTCGCGCGCGCGCGTGTCCTAAGGGTGATAGGTGGGTCCCGAAATCTTATAGTTCTAAGGCAATTCAAACTCCAAGTAGATTTTGCCCATGTGCATATGTTAATTCTAAATTAACATGTCCTTTCAAATCAAACATCTATTATATTTCTAAAATATAATCTTTAATTGTATTTACATAAAATACAATTAATTAGCCAATTCAATTAATAATTCCAAATCATTAATTGAGCCACTAAATATTATAATTAATTCCAAATTAATTATAATCCATCAATCACAATTAATTCCAAATTAATTGCGATTCCATCTTCAAGGATATTCGGATAAGCTGAATCACCACATAGTGTGACCTATAGGGCCTCATTGTATTAAGCAAGTCCTAGAGTAGGCAAAATGGAATTCCTAGACGGTTCCATTTGCAATATTAATACATGAGGACGTTTGAGAGGTTTCTCAAAGCAAACCCTTACGTTGCGAAGCCTGTTGCGCTCAACGCGGCGATGGTAATGTCCCTTCATCTGACTTACTCGAATGTATCTAGGATCGATGAAGTGTCTATCTCAATAATACATCCACGGGCGTCTTCAGTGAGTTGCATGGTGAATCCAATATCTATTATGACCATCATAATAATATTGATACGCTGGTCAGCGGTTTTACTAATCACAACTATGAACGACTATGAGCAGTGCTCTCCTGTGCTACACGTGAGAGATGAATCCTTCACAGAATCACTTATCATCCCCATTTATATGTAGCCATAATCCTGGATCGTGTCTTAGGTCAACTGCTTATTCAGAGTTGACACCGACGGGTCCACCAAGGATATGGGGCAACAAATGTGATGATAAAGTCCTGTAAGTCCAAAGGACGACTGGCATCACTTCGACAACTTAGCGGTTCCCATAGACACTTCGGTGTAGAGTATACATCGATGGGATTGTCCGGTGGGTACTTCCATTGTTCGATAATCATTCTTCGAACAACTATGCGCTGTTATGGGAACATTTCTCGATTGTCCAACAATCCGTTCCGTGGCCGTGGGATCGGCTCACACTTGCTCCAACAAGTATAACCTCCACGCATACTAGTCTCATCTGGTTCATTCAGACCCCTACATCCGAGATGAACCTCGACTAGGGAGAGTTTGGGATAGATGATAACTCACATAGCTCCCACTATCTGTATGATCGCTCATCTATCCGAGGGGACATGTTTAATATCAATACAGACAGAAATAGAGATATGACATGCTGCATGCCTGGTGTAATATAAATATGAAAGCGATACTCAATAGTAAAACGACAAACATATATCATATTACGTTGACCTGTGTAATAGTACATATATGCCCTCTATAAGGGCTCCATGCCCTTAATAAGGACTGTCTCTTGGACATATACACTATCAATCTCCCACTTGGACTAGAGCCAGTCACCTTTATGCCTAATACCCAGATTAGCATAATGTCTTAAGTGGACTTCCACTGATAAGACCTTGGTGAAAGGATCTGCCACGTTGTCCGTGGTAGAGACACGTTCTATACTAACTTCTCCTCTATCAATAATCTCATGTATAACGTGATACTTTCTAAGTACATGTTTGTTCTTGTTTGTAGATCTAGGCTCCTTAGCTTGAGCGACGGTGCCCGTATTGTCCCAATAAATCGTTATTGGACTAGGAGCAGGAACAACCCTTAATTCCTTCAAGAACTCTGAAATACAGACAACTTCTTTCGATGCTTCTGATTCAGTAATGCACTCGGCTTCTGTGGATGAGTCAGCAATCGTGGCTTGCTTAGAACTCTTCCAACAGATAGCTCCTCCGTTTAATTTGAATACGTATCCTGTCTGTGACTCAAAGTCATCAGGATCTGATTCAAATCCAGCGTCGACATAACCAGACATCTTTAATTCTGGTTCTCCACCAAACACCAAGAACATTTCCTTAGTCCGTCGAAGGTACTTAAGAATGTTCTTTACAGCAGTCCAGTGAGGTACTCCTGGATTCTGTTGGTGTCGACAAGTGACATTAAGCGCATATGCCACATCGGGCCTTGTGAAATTCATTGCATACATTATAGACCCTACTCCCGAAGCATAGGGCACACGACTCATTGCAATTCTTTCTTCATCAGTTTTAGGACCATCCTTAACTGATAAGACAATCCCATGCCTAGCTGGGAGAAAGCCTCTCTTTGAGTCGTCATTTTTATAACGCTTCAGTATTTTGTCGATGTCGGTGGACTGTGTCAATCCTAACATCCTCTTGGATCTATCTCTATAGATCTTGATCTCTAGGATGTAGTTCGCTTCACCCAAGTCCTTCATTGAGAAGGTACTTGATAACCAAACTTTAGTCTCTTCTAGCATAGAGACATTGTTTCCCATGATCAAAATGTCATCAACATAGATGATCATGAAAACGACTCCCTTGTCGCTGTGCCTAGTGTAGACACAGGGATCTTCCTTGCTTCTGATGAAGTCAAACGATTTGACAACTTCATCAAAGCGGATATTCCAGCTCCTAGACGATTGATTTAGCCCATAGATGGATCTTTGTAATTTGCATACAGCAGTTGGCCTGGTTTTACTAATAAAACCTTCAGGCTGTACCATATAGACCTCTTCCTCAAGGTTGCCATTGAGGAAGGCAGTCTTTACATCCATCTGCCAGATCTCATAATCATAGTAGGCAGCTATCGCAAGTAGAATTCGAATGGAATTCAATTTTGCTACCGGTGAAAAGGTTTCATCGTAATCGATGCCATACCTTTGCGTGTAGCCTTTCGCCACAAGTCTAGCCTTGTGCGTTTGTACCTTGCCATCGGCATCTGTCTTTCGTTTAAAGACCCATTTGCACCCAATAGGTCTAACCCCTTGGGGCAAGTCTACCAAGTTCCAAACTTGGTTCAGGTACATGGAGTCCATTTCCAATTCCATGGCCTCTTGCCATTTGTCTGAGTCAATATCAATTATTGCCTCTTTGTAGGTCTCGGGATCTTCCTAATCTGATAAGCCGACATCAAGTTCACTGATGTCTTCTATCATAAAGCTTTGCTTCTGTGGTCCTTTTAGGATCCTCTTCGACCTACGGAGCTCGACTGGTTCTGGTGCTTTTCTTTTCTGGCTTCGTGTAACACGAACATTATCAGTGGGTACTGATGCAGCTGGTCGCGCCCCGCGACCCCGTTCCCTAGCGGGAGGCTGCTCTTGTGCAACTTGTTGCACAGTTTGGTTGACAACGGGTTCTATTGGTGTGGTTTCAACTGTTGATCTAATCACAAGACTCCCACTGACTATGACATGCCTAGCAAGTGTCATATCATTACCCTTGTCTGCTTCGAAAGCTCCCACTGAACTTGAGTCCAAATTAGAAGATTTAGAGAACTCATGTTCGCGCGTGTCAAAGTCTTGAATTTCTTCAAGTTCTATCATGTCATCTAACCTCTCATCTTCGAGGTATTCTGCTTCTAAAAACTTAACGTTTCTAGATACTATCACCTTGTGATCTTCAGCATGATAGAATTCATAGCCTCTCGTCTAACGAGGATAGCCTATGAAATATACTTTGACACCCTTGGCATCTAACTTATCAGTGAGCATCAGTTTGACTATCGTAGGACAGCCCCAAGGTCTAAGATAGCCCAGTGAGGGCTTCTTTCCTTTCCATAACTCATAAGGAGTTTTCTCCACTGATTTAGATGGTACACGGTTCAGAATGTAGATTGCAGTTTGTAGTGCATATCCCCATAGATATTTTGGAAGAGTCGAGAATCCAATCATTGATCTCACCATGTCAAATAGGGTTCGATTCCTTCTCTCAGACACACCATTGAATTGTGATGTTCTAGGAGGGGTCCATTGCGATTGAATTCCATTTTCCTTCAAGTAGTCGATAAATTCTTCACTAAGGTATTCACCTCCTCGATCTGATCGAAGAGTGACTATCCTTAGGTTCAATTCATTCTCGACCTCATTCCTAAACTCCTTGAATTTCCCAAAGGTCTCGGATTTATTCTTCATAAGATAAATATATCCATACCTTGAGAAATCGTCAGTAAAGATAACGAAGTAAGGATATCCCCCACGCGCATGGACTTTAAAAGGTCCACATACATCGGTATGTATGAGCTCTAAGCAGCGAGTGGCACGAACACCTTGTCCAACAAAAGGTTTGTTCGTCATCTTACCCTTAACACATGATTCTTATGTACCATATGATTCCAAATCAAATGGTTCTAAGTAGTCCAACTTCCTTAGTCTCTGAATCCGTGTTTCATTGATATGGCCTAGCCAACAATGCCATAGATAAGATGGATTATTCTGTTCCTACCTGAAGACGGTTGTTTGCTATGTTTATGAAATAAAGGTAGACTACTTTGCAAAATATATAAACCATTCACTAAGCGAGCTTTTCCATAATACTGGTCATTTAATGAAAAATAACAAGTATTAGGAAAAACCCAAATTGTTCAACAATGGAATGGAAATAATATTTCTGAAAATGGATGGAACAAAATAAACGTTATCAAGTTCTAAACATTGTCCTGATGGTAAATCTATCTTGCAGCGTCCAATGCGTTTGGCTTCGACTGGATTGTCGTTCCCAACATGCAAGTCGATTTCACCTTGCTTGACTAGCCTGTGTTCAATGGGCCCCTGCACATTATTACAAATGTGCGAGCCACAGGCTGTATCTAATACCCAACCATTGGAGTCAAAAGTAGTCATGTTCATTTCAATAACAAACATACCTGAGCTAGAAGCCGATGGCTTCTTAGCTTGATCTGCCCTTAACTTAGGGCAATCTTTCTTCCAATGCCCTTTCTGCTTACAGAAAAGACATTCATCTGTGTGTACCGTTCCGCTCCTCTTGGACCTCCTTTTCAGGTTCAGACGCTTAGGCTTATCACTCGAAGTGTTAGCCTTGGCTCCCGACTTTCCCTTACCCTTAGCACCTTTGTTTCTCGGGTTTGGGTTAGACTGTTGCCTAACGAACATTATCGACGTTTCCTTCTTAGGAAGAGTTTGATCATATGTCTTCAGCAGATTATGGAGTTCGGGCAGTGTTACTTCCTTCGCATTCATGGTGGTTAACGATGAACTGCGAATACGAACTCGGCAATGATTGAAAGACAAAGATCACCATGATCTTATTCTCATCTTGAGAACATGTTCAGACATGTTCCCTCCTTCATTGAGCTTGCATCTGTGTATCTTTGATCAAATCAAATTCAACATTTCTAGCTGTCGTCTTAAATACCAACTCAAGATGCTTCAGCATCTCATACGACAACATGCTTTCATGTTGCCTCTGCAGCTCATTGCTCATTGCCGCCAGCATAATACACTGCGCGGATCTAGCATGCTCATGATGCTTATCAGACTTTGCCTTGTTGGCTTGATTCCAAATCAGCAACTTGATAGGCAGTCTGATTCTCGGGACACACGGGATTAGCCTCGTCCAAGACGCACTCAATCCTTTCGTACCTCAGCACCAAACATATATTCCTGATCCAATCTAGAAAGTTTGATCCGGTCAAAATTTGCTTCTCTAAGACAGCACGGAGCGAGATACTCGCCATTTCGGTTTTCCAGGAGAAATAATATAGAACGAAAATAATAAATCAACTATTGAAATATTATTTCTAAATACACAGTCAACATAACTAAACAACAAGGTCCTTTAGCTGTTTAGCTCCTTCACATATGCTTGCCCCCAAAACAAACATACGGGTAATGTCCAACAAGTTACCGTAGTGGCCAAGATCCAAATCCATACTATGCTATACTCCAACGGGGGCTGGTCGCATAGCATAATATGACCGGTAGGACTATCCAATTGCGTCACGCAACTCTTGGTTGTTAAATCTAATTTAACCTGATGCCCTACATATTGTACATATCGAGGTCGCTAGATACAATATGCAGTAAGTCATAACCATAGGCTTACTCTAATCTGACGATCACTGCGAGTCTGTAAGACGAGGTCGCCAATACAAGAAAACGCAATGAAAGTTCAGAATTAAAGCACCCTATGGAAAGCATCTCATAAATACATACATATATATATATTTTTGTACTTATATTGGTTGGGGCTTGTCGCTTGAGGGTTGTTATCAGTCATCTACAAACAAATAAGGGTGCCGCCTACCCATCATGCATGAGCGGTCTACACGTAATGGATGCCGCCTATCTATTCTAGTTCTAAACGCGGTCAAGCACATAATGGGTGCCGCCTACCCATATGTAACGGTACCGGTTTTGAAAACAAAATATTTTCTTGAAAAAGGAAAATCAAAACAATACTTTAATAACAACGGTCGGCAATAAATGCCAAAATAATCTTTGACGCTAACAATAATAAATAATATCCAATGACAACTCAAGTTCGAATGAATAACGAATGAAGACAATAAAAGTGTATCTTCTTATTTTGAAAAGAAACCCGTGACACCCCAGACCCTTCTCTCAGTCGCTGGCATCCTAGTCACGCACATCCTCAGCAGCATCTGGAAGGAAGGAATTTTGAAAAACAGAAGAGTGTGAGATAAAGGATCTCAGTGAGGTTCTAAGTTAAAACAGAAAGTAAACAGTTTTAAAAACAAAATCCTTTTCAGAAAAACGAGCAAACAGAACAGAACACATATAACAGATTAACAGAACAGATACGTTGTAGACCGTTGGTGCAGCCCGCCTTATTGCTCCTACTCCCAGAATGCCCTTATAACTCCCTCCAGAGGGTGCACGACTCCGGACAGAAACAGAAACCCCCGTGTACTTTGGGGAAACAGATCCTACGACCCTAATAGACCTCAGCGACTTCTGCCTCGCGCCTAAAAGGGAATAGACTAGGCCACGATCAAGCAAACCCGATAGTCCTCTACTACCCAAGTCTACCTAACCATAACCTAATCGACCGGTCACACAGAAACATTGCAGATACAGAACAACAGATACAGATAGTTAACACCGAGAGGTGTTCCTGCAGAAAGGTCAGTACAGAACAGAGTAGCAATAAACAGAAATGTAAAAAGTCATACTTAGGACTTATACTTTTACGCGGAAGCATACAGTAAACAGTTTATAGTAATAGGTACAAACAATCACATAGCCTTCCAGTTTTTCGCAAATACTAGCTTTAGGGGTGAACACTCACCTTAACTTGCGAGCAAACGACCTTCAACAAGAAATGAGCTTTACGGGTTTACGGACAACGGAGAACCTAACAAGAAAGTACTAAACACACTTTAGAAGTCGAACGGACGGAAGGAAAAAGGTTGAAAAAGGAATGGTAAGTCGGGGTTCGGACTCGGGACCTCTAAGTTAGTCAAGCAAGGACCTAACCAACTAGGCTAGCAAGTCAAGTCAATACTAACTTACAAAAACAGAAACCAAGTTTAAAACATTTTTAGAAATTCTTTCGGTTATCAGATTCTGGAAATTACCAAAATACCCTCAGTGGTAAATTGCAAGAAAAACCCTTTTCAAAAACAGACAAAACAAACAAACCAGAAGTTTTTCAACACTTAACAGTCTTCTCAAAACAACAAGGTTTACGATAAAAGCTTACTGTCAGTCAACTACGGTCAACGGTAAAACTGCAAAAAGGTCCTTTAGGTTTTTAGGTTTCCCAAATCAGTCCACAAAAATCCAAAACAGTAACAACAAGGTCCAAAAGTCCTTTCGAGGTCAAACAGGAAATCAAATTCAACATACGAGGTCAAAAGTTTCACAAGTCCAGCCAAACAGTAACTACAATAACAACCTAAGTCCCGGTTCTCGGTTCGAAATAAATAACAAGGTCAGATCGATCAAGGCAGAACCGTCCAAGGGTAATAAAGTCCAAAACAGAATACGAGTACGAGTTTCGAATCAAGAGCAGCAGTAAGAGAAATGAGATTTACCTTCGAATCGAAATAAAGGTTTGAACAATCTGCAAATCGAATAAATCGAAAAGAAAATCAATCGAGATTCAAATCGAATTTGTAACCAAAATCGAATTCGAAACGGAAAGGTCAGAATCAACTTACTGATCGAGACCGGAAAGGTTACCGAACGGCGGCGAAACGGCGGCGATCGGGAGACAGAACGAACAGGGAACGCGATCGACCGGAACCACAGAGAAACGCGGCACAGCGATGAAACAGAGCGGACGGAAAGGCAAGGCGCGCGGCTCGGTGCGGCGGCGCTTGACGGAGCAGAACGGCGGCGGCGCGAAGAGCGGACCGGCGGACAGAGTGGCGCGGACGGAGGCGGCGAACGGAGAGACTCGCGGCGATCAGACAACAGGCGAATCGATCGATCGATCGACACGGCACGAACGGCGACGGCGGCAGTACTTGCGGCGGCGGCGGACGGGACCGGAACGGAAGGGCGGCGGTGGCGGATCGGAGAAAGGCAGCAGCAAACGAAGATTTCTTCTTCTCTCTCTTCTCTCCTTCTTCTTTCTCTTTTCTCTTTTTCTCTCTAACTTTCTTTCTTTCTTTCTCTCTTGTGTTTGACGGCTGGGAAAAGAATGAGGGTGGAGAAGACTATTGACTAGGGTTAGGGTTAGCAAAATTGGGCCGGTCAACAGGCCAATTGACTGAGCTAGGAATTGGGCCAAACGAAAGGCTAAACCGATCAGATAGTCCAGCTTGATCCAAACGAAACGAAACGAACAAACTTACGCGAAATTAATTAACTAATTACCGAATAAATAATTTACTCTGATAATTAATTAACTAAAAATAAATAATTAAATAATAAAATAATAATTAAATAAATAATTAAATAAATAATTAAATAATAAAAAAAACGGGTTGTTACAGTCTTCCCCCCTTAAAAGAATTTGATCCCCAAATTCGCACCTGAAAAGTTGAAGAGCTCGGGATACTGCCGACGCATGTCATCCTCACTTTCCCAGGTTGCCTCCTCATACTGATGATTTCTCCACAACACCTTTACTTGCTTGATTTGTCGATTACGGAGCTGTTGTACCTTCTGGTCAAGAATACGAACCGGTTGCTCCACATACGACAAATCCTCCTCAATGGTCACTTTCTCGGGTTGAATCACGTGCGACGGATCCGGATAATACTTCTTCAGTTGAGATACATGGAATAGATTATGAATTCCAGTAATAGTAGTGGGCAGTTGCAACCGATAAGCTACAATGCCAACTCTCTCAATGATCTCGTATGGACCCACATATCGCGGGTTCAGTTTAGCTCTACGACCCATACGAACAATTCCCTTTCTCGGAGATAGCTTGAGAAAGACAAAATCACCAACTTCAAACTCCAGATCTCGCCTACGATTATCGACGTAACTCTTCTGTCGGCTTTGAGCAGTTCTCAGACGGTCTCGGATAAGTCTAACCTTTTCCAAGGCTTCTTGTATCATCTCGTTAAGAGTCCTCTCTCCAGCTACTGGTGTAGAAACTCGGTCCTCCAAATCCCAGTATAGTGGTGATCTACACTTCCGACCATACAGTGCCTCGAACGGTGCCATACCAATCGATGCTTGATAACTGTTGTTATAAGCATACTCCACCAATGGCAAATGCTGTGCCCAGCTTCCTTGGTGATCTAGCACACACAATCTCAGAAGATCTTCTAAAGTTTGAATGGTCCTTTCGGATTGACCATCTGTCTGCGGATGTGCTGCGGTACTAAAATTCAACTTAGTACCTAAGCCTTCATGTACTTGCTTCCAAAATCTCGAGACAAACTTCGGATCTCTATCAAAGACAATGCTCACCGGAGTGCCATGAAGCCTGATTATCTCATCGCGATAGACTTCAGCTAATTTCTCGGATGTGTAGGTGGTTTTAACGGGTAGAAAATGTGCCGATTTTGTCAATCTATCGACAATAACCCAATCACTATCAAAACCACCCCTAGCTACCGGTAAACCAGTCACAAAATCCATAGTGATCATCTCCCATTTCCACTGTGGAATCTCGAGTGGCTGTAGTAAACCTCCCGGTTTCTGGTGCTCGGCCTTCACTTGCTGGCAGACCAAACAACTTTGCACAAACTGTGCAACATCTCGTTTCATATAGGTCCACCAGTAAATCTTCTTCAAATCCTCGTACATCTTGTTTCCTCCAGGATGCATCGAATACTTAGACTTATGAGCTTCCTCCAAAATTAGTCGTCTAAGCTCTTCATCAGAAGGCACACACAATCTACCCTGAAACCTTAGAGCTCCATTCTCATCAATAGAGAATTTCGCATTTCGAGGCTCAGTAATATGTGCCTTGATATCTTGAAGCTCTCCGTCATGCTCTTGAGCCTCAAGAATCTTTCCCGCCAACTCATATCTCAAAGTGATATTGGCGAACATACACGACAATTTGGATACTTCGAGATTTGACACGTGTACCCTACGACTTAAGGCATCAGCGACCACATTGGCCTTACCAGGATGGTATCGAATGGTACAGGTGTAATCGCCCAGAAATTCCATCCATCGCCGTTGTCTCATGTTTAACTCCTTTTGGGTAAACATGTACTTCAAGCTCTTATGATCCGTGAGGATAGTGAACTCAGGACCATAAAGATAGTGTCTCCACTTTCCCAACGCAAAGACTATAGCAGCTAGCTCAAGGTCATGGGTTAGGTAATTTCTTTCATATGGCTTCAGTTTTCTCGAAGCATATGCGATCACCTTTTCTCGTTGCATCAGTACACAACCCAAACCTTCCTTTGAAGCATCAGTGTAGACTATAAAGTCGTTGGTTCCCTCGGGAAGAGCTAGTATAGGGGCGGTGGTCAGCCTCTTCTTCAGCTCCTCGAAGCTTTCCTGACACTTGTCACTCCATACGAACTTAGGATTTTTCCCTGTTAAAGAGGACAAGGGTCCGGCTATCTTCGAATAATCCTTCACAAAACGGCGATAGTAACCAACCAGACCAAGAAAACTCCTCACTTCAGTGACGGATTAGGGTCTCTTCCAATTGACTATCGACTCAATCTTCGATGGGTCAACCTCCAAACCTTCTCCAGAGATAATGTGCCCTAAGAAGGCTACTTTATCTAGCCAAAATTCACACTTGCTGAATTTGGCATACAATTTGTTGTTCTGAAGAGTTTCCAAGACAATTCGAAGATGTTTCTCATGATCTTCTTCAGATTTTGAGTAAACGAGAATGTCATCGATGAAAAAAACAACAAATTGATCTAGATACGGCTGAAAAACTCGGTGCATCAAATCCATGAACACAGCCGGGGCATTCGTAAGGCCAAACGGCATCACTACGAACTCGTAATGACCATACCTCGAATTCAGGGCAGTCTTAGGTATGTCTTCTTCCCTTACCCTAACTTGATAATAGCCTTGTCGCAGATCAAGATTTGAGTAAACCTTCGAACCTTCCAACTGATCGAAAAGTTCCTCAATACGGGGCAGGGGGTACATGTTCTTGACCGTGACTTGATTCAAGCCTCGATAGTCGATGCACATCCTCATAGTACCATCCTTCTTCTTCACGAACAGAACCGGTGATCCCAAAGGTGACGAACTAGGTCTCACAAAACCGTTATCCACCAGATCTTGCAGTTGAGTCTTCAGCTCCTTAAGCTCAGCAGGTGCCATCCTATACGGTGACTTTGATATCGGTGCAGTGCCAGGTACAAGATCAATGCTAAACTCCACTTCTCGTTCAGGGGGTACGGAATCCAGCTTCTCAGGGAAAGCACCCTTGAACTCCTTAACCACCCTGACTTCCTCGATTTTTGGCTGATCTTTGGGTTTATTGATCAGATACGCCAAAAAGCAGGTAGCACCCTTCACGTACAGCCTCCTAGCTTCCATGGCAGACAGTAAAAACTTCTCATCCTTTCTCTTATCTCCCTTCCATACGACTTTCTCCTCTCCAGGTTTTCCCAGGGATATTGCCTTGGTTCGACAATTCAGTTGCGCGTAGTGCTCGGACAGCCAATCCATACCCAGAATAACATCGTAGGTCGATAGAGGTAGAAATATAAGGTCAGCAGGGAAAGTTCTTCCTAGGATGGAAATCTCGCATCGCTCAACGAACTTCTTAGTGATTAGACTAGCTCCCAAAGGCGTACATACTTATAAAAGCGTAGGGTAGTACTTTGTATGGTAAAACGAGTGATTCAGCAAATACTTCAGCAATAAATGAATGCGTTGCACCAGGATCAAATAAAGCTTTAGAAGAAGTTTGAGCGATCAGTAGCGTACCTTCAACCACATTTGCGGTGTCAGGAACTTCATGACCGCCTATGCGGAAAACTCGGGGCTTTGCCATAGTACCCTTTCCATCATTTCTCGGAGCATAGTCTCCTGGCCTTCCTCCCTTGACAATGGCATGACGGTTCGGACAGTGGCTAATCTTGTGATCCTTACTCCCACAAGCCAAGCATAAGCCCTGTCTTTTCCAGCAGTTGTGCTCATCGTGGTTCACTCCTCCATAGTAGTTGCAGTTCTTCCTTGCCTGGGATGACTGCCCAGACCCTCCAGTAGTGTTGCGAGAACGGTTGTCATGCTGAGTACGGGAATACTTCGCCGGCGGTGCCTGATATCCCGATTGATATCCTCCTCGATTTTCCCTCTTATAACCAGATTGGCTTCCTCCTCCATGGCTCCCAGAAGAACTAGAGTAGTTCCTCTTGCTCGAGTATGGCTTGTCAGCCATCTTAATCTCCTTGAGACCACTCTCTACCTCGGAGGCGAGTTCGACAGCCTTGAGATAGGTAGGCATATTGGTCCCAAATAGACTGTACCGGATCTCAGAGTTGAGTCCCTTCACAAAGTGACGAACCTTCTCTCGTTCATCATCCTGGAAATGCGGCACGTACTTCAGTAACCGGGTAAACTCCGAGTGATAGTCGGCAACATCCATGTTCCCTTGCACCAAAGCTTGGAATTCATCTCTCCGGTTCTCGCGAACCAGGCGAGGTACGTACTTGTCCATGAAGTCCTTGGTGAAATTCTCCCAGGTACGAGCAACTCCCTCTTGTCTCCATCTTGCATTCACGGTTCTCCACCAGTTCCTGGCGGCTCCCACGAACTGGAAAGCAGCAATCTCGATCTTCCTCTCGTCTGGATAGTGCAGGATCGAGAATAAGTTCTCCATACCTTCGATCCAGAGCTCAGCCTTACGGGGATCTGGTGTTCCCTCGAACCTCTCAGGATGGAATCGAGTGAATCGCTCTGCAACTTGATCGATGGTCTGGATCGGTGGTGGTGGCGGAGGAGCTGGCTGAACAGGTGGTGCTGGTGCTCCAGCGCGGCGAATGGTTTCGCTGAAATTCCCCAGAGCAGCGATGATACGGTCCACTTGGTCTCCATTTTCAGCGTGCTGATCGTCTCCACTTCCATTGCTGCTGGCACCACGAGTGTTTCTGCGACTCATTCTAACAAAGGGCACTACTTAGAAGTTGATTTAACAACCTCGAATCTCTAACTTAGAAAAGAGCAGAAAAACAAAGAACTAAGGCCAGTACTTAATCTTCTACAACAGGTATAAACTGAGCAGTGAAGAAGAAAACATGCCTTGAACTTTAAAACAAAAAGCAAAAACAGAAAATAACGAAGTCTCAAAACAGCCAAGCATGCAATAAAACAAAAGAAAAACGGTCTCTACTCGTCCTAGCGAGGAAAACAGAAAACCACAGAGTCAAGTAAACGGAAAAGCATAAGCAGTCTCAGTCGGCTGAACTAAAAGAAAAACTCGCTTGGCAGAAACAAAGAAGTTCGGTACGAGCTCGAAAAGGAAACTATCCTAATAAGCGTCCTCGCTATCATCCTCGGAACGTCGCTCAGGCACGTGAGCATCTCCTCCTTCTTCCTCAGAGGGGTCCTCCTCGGGATCTTCTTCGGATTCTTCTTCGTCTTCACTCTTTCCTCTACGGGATGGTCCGCAACCCTCGGGGAACGTCCTCCGAGCCTTCCTCCAGCGAATCCGGTTGCCAACGTTGGACGCGGTTAACGAAACAAAACCAGAGTGCTCCTTTGCGGCGCGTAAAGCTGTCTTCAGAAATCCGATCTCCGCTTCCTTCGTTGCTATCACATCTCGAAGCTTAAAGTTCTCCAGCCAGTAGTGATCACGTTCATGCACGACCCTATCCATCACGAATCCAGGGTAAACGCCAACAACAGGAACGGAGGTATACGGGTTAAATTCTCCTTCGACTAGGCGATAACGAATAACCCTCTTCTCAGAACTCATACCTATCTGTAAGCACACGCGTAGTTAACTAGTTAATAACTACGTCAGAATCAAACAACCACGGAAGGTCAACAGTTTCAGAACGGGTCGGAGGTAGTCAGAAACAGAACAGAGAAGATGAAGAAACGGTTCAAGGTTAGTACGTAAGACTCGAATCAGAAAAGCAACAGAAAATACAAGACCTAACCAGCGACTCGGACCCTCACACACACCCCAAAGGTCAAAAGATCCTATCCTAGCAAGCTCGAGTTTGAACTCAAGCTCTGATACCAACTATAACGGTACCGGTTTTAAAAACAAAATATTTTCTTGAAAAAGGAAAATCGAAACAATACTTTAATAACAACGGTCGGCAATAAATGCCAAAATAATCTTTGACGCTAACAATAATAAATAATATCCAATGACAACTCAAGTTCGAATGAATAACGAATGAAGACAATAAAAGTGTATCTTCTTATTTTGAAAAGAAACCCGTGACACCCCAGACCCTTCTCTCAGTCGCTGGCATCCTAGTCACGCACATCCTCAGCAGCATCTGGAAGGAAGGAATTTTGAAAAACAGAAGAGTGTGAGATAAAGGATCTCAGTGAGGTTCTAAGTTAAAACAGAAAGTAAACAGTTTTAAAAACAAAATCCTTTTCAGAAAAACGAGCAAACAGAACAGAACACATATAACAGATTAACAGAACAGATACGTTGTAGACCGTTGGTGCAGCCCGCCTTATTGCTCCTACTCCCAGAATGCCCTTATAACTCCCTCCAGAGGGTGCACGACTCCGGACAGAAACAGAAACCCCCGTGTACTTTGGGGAAACAGATCCTACGACCCTAATAGACCTCAGCGACTTCTGCCTCGCGCCTAAAAGGGAATAGACTAGGCCACGATCAAGCAAACCCGATAGTCCTCTACTACCCAAGTCTACCTAACCATAACCTAATCGACCGGTCACACAGAAACATTGCAGATACAGAACAACAGATACAGATAGTTAACACCGAGAGGTGTTCCTGCAGAAAGGTCAGTACAGAACAGAGTAGCAATAAACAGAAATGTAAAAAGTCATACTTAGGACTTATACTTTTACGCGGAAGCATACAGTAAACAGTTTATAGTAATAGGTACAAACAATCACATAGCCTTCCAGTTTTTCGCAAATACTAGCTTTAGGGGTGAACACTCACCTTAACTTGCGAGCAAACGACCTTCAACAAGAAATGAGCTTTACGGGTTTACGGACAACGGAGAACCTAACAAGAAAGTACTAAACACACTTTAGAAGTCGAACGGACGGAAGGAAAAAGGTTGAAAAAGGAATGGTAAGTCGGGGTTCGGACTCGGGACCTCTAAGTTAGTCAAGCAAGGACCTAACCAACTAGGCTAGCAAGTCAAGTCAATACTAACTTACAAAAACAGAAACCAAGTTTAAAACATTTTTAGAAATTCTTTCGGTTATCAGATTCTGGAAATTACCAAAATACCCTCAGTGGTAAATTGCAAGAAAAACCCTTTTCAAAAACAGACAAAACAAACAAACCAGAAGTTTTTCAACACTTAACAGTCTTCTCAAAACAACAAGGTTTACGATAAAAGCTTACTGTCAGTCAACTACGGTCAACGGTAAAACTGCAAAAAGGTCCTTTAGGTTTTTAGGTTTCCCAAATCAGTCCACAAAAATCCAAAACAGTAACAACAAGGTCCAAAAGTCCTTTCGAGGTCAAACAGGAAATCAAATTCAACATACGAGGTCAAAAGTTTCACAAGTCCAGCCAAACAGTAACTACACTAACAACCTAAGTCCCGGTTCTCGGTTCGAAATAAATAACAAGGTCAGATCAATCAAGGCAGAACCGTCCAAGGGTAAAAAAGTCCAAAACATAACACGAGTACGAGTTTCGAATCAAGAGCAGCAGTAAGAGAAACGAGATTTACCTTCGAATCGAAATAAAGGTTTGAACAATCTGCAAATCGAATAAATCGAAAAGAAAATCAATCGAGATTCAAATCGAATTTGTAACCAAAATAGAATTCGAAACGGAAAGGTCAGAATCAACTTACTGATCGAGACCGGAAAGGTAACCGAACGGCGGCGAAACGGCGGCGATCGGGAGACAGAACGGACAGGGAACGCGATCGATCGGAACCACAGAGAAACGCGGCGCGGCAACGAAACAAAGCGGACGGAACAGCAAGGCGCGCGGCTCGGTGCGGCGACGCTTGACGGAGCAGAACAGCGGCGGCGCGACGAGCGGACCGGCGGACAGAGTGGCGCGGACGGAGGCGGCGAACGGAGAGACTCGCGGCGATCAGACAACAGGCGAATCGATCGATCGATCGACACGGCACGAACGGCGACGACGGCAATACTTGCGGCGGCGGCGGACGGGACCGGAACGGAAGGGCGGCGGCGGCGGATCGGAGAAAGGCAGCAGCAACCGGAGATTTCTTCTTCTCTCTCTTCTCTCCTTCTTCTTTCTCTTTTCTCTTTTTCTCTCTAACTTTCTTTCTTTCTTTCTCTCTTGTGTTTGACGGCTGGGAAAAGAATGAGGGTGGAGAAGACTATTGACTAGGGTTAGGGTTAGCAAAATTGGGCCGGTCAACAGGCCAATTGACTGAGCTAGGAATTGGGCCAAACGAAAGGCTAAACCGATCAGATAGTCCAACTTGATCCAAACGAAACGAAACGAACAAACTTACGCGAAATTAATTAACTAATTACCGAATAAATAATTTACTCTGATAATTAATTAACTAAAATAAATAATTAAATAATAAAATAATAATTAAATAAATAATTAAATAAATAATTAAATAATATAAAAAACGGGGTGTTACACCATACATATAAGAGGGCGCCGCCTACCCTCGCATGCATAGAGGTCGAACGGAAAGTAAACTACTTGGTATTTAAACATGCATTGTCAAACAATAGCATATCGAGCATACAAAACAAGTAGTAGCCTATGTGGATGCCAAATGACTTCATAATTTCATTATGAAAATTATAATCCCATAATTATAATCTCTATGAAATAATTGAAAATTTGGACTAGATTGAAAAATCGAAAATTCTATTGACCAAGTAGCAATTTTCGAAAACCCGAAGGACTTAATTGTAATTTTTGAAACCTTGGAGGTGTTAAATCTAAAATTCAAAAGTAGAAGGACTAATTTGCAATAAACAATAAATTGATAAATTACAAATAAGCCCTTTAACTTTATACTAATTAAATTTAACCCCTCTAGTTAAAAACAATTACAATTAAATCATATTTATATTCCAAATATAAAATTCAATCCTCAAAATTTTCAAAAAATTCGATTTTGGGTCCAACCCGAAAAATATATATATATATTAAAATATGGGACGGGACCTAGTCCCGTCCCCTACCGTGCCTGCGGGTGTCTGCGTCCCGCAGGCACTCGCCGCCTGCGGCACGCAGGCAGCCCGGTCAATATATATATATTTTAATTTTTTTTTTTTTGAAAAATATAAATTCTAAATTTATATAAAAACAAAACTTTTGAAAATCAAATTAATCATAGAATCAATTGCATCCACATATCTACAAAATCATACAAAATATATACGTATATACGTAATCAATTAACCTGGCTCTGATACCACTGTAAGAAAATACGGTCAGAGTTACCCCTAGGGTACGCAGTGGAATTTCAAAAAATTTCTTAACATGCAGGTTAATTGATTATGTATATGCCGTATATATGTAAACACGTCAATTAGAAGCCTAACCTTACTTCCAAAGCAAGCACAGCTTCCAAGTCTTCGTAATAATCCGGTGTATCTTCTCCTTCGTCGAAGTCGAAGTTATCTGCAATACTTTGATTATCTGCAAGACAATAAAAGTTAGTTTCCAGCTCTTAGAACCTCAACCTTGGTATCCACGGATGAACAACCTATCAGAAAGAATGCTAGGATATTCTTTGTGTGACCAAGAAAATGGGGCGGCGATTCCTCCGGTAGGTGGCGCGCGCGTGGCTTAGGTGAGGTGGGGAAGAGCTTTTGTTTTCTCTAAGAAAGGTAGAATAATTCTCTAAGAATTTGATTCTTCAACTGTGTGAAAATCTATGTCAAAAACTCTTTAATAGTCTACTATATATAGTAGTCAATAGAAGCCTAAAGCATAAGCAATTAGACTTCATAAAGGAATAAGAATCTAATTCTTATCGCACTAGAAAACCAATTTCAAGTCTAGATTCATTTCCAAACAAATTAAAACTCAATCAGGAAAATCTAACTTATCCCTTAGACTTCTAATAGAGGAAGGAGTCGAACTCCTTCCCCTACTCCATCTCGCGCGCGCGCGCATGTCCTGAGGGTGATAGGTGGGTCCCGATTTTGGGACCCACTTATAGTTCTAAGGCAATTCAAACTCCAAGTAGATTTTGCCCATGTGCATATGTTAATTCTAAATTAACATATCCTTTCAAATCAAACCTTTATTATATTTCTAAAATATAATCTTTAATTGTATTTACATAAAATACAATTAATTAGCCAATTCAATTAATAATTCCAAATCATTAATTGAGCCACTAAATATTATAATTAATTCCAAATTAATTATAATCCATCAATCACAATTAATTCCAAATTAATTGCGATTCCATCTTCAAGGATATTCGAATAAGCTGAATCACCACATAGTGTGACCCATAGGGCCTCATTGTATTAAGCAAGTCCTAAATTAGGCAAAATGGAATTCCTAGACGGTTCAATTTGCAATATTAATACATGAGGACGTTTGAGAGGTTTCTCAAAGCAAACTCTTTCGTTGCGAAGCCTGTTGCGCTCAACGCAGCGATGGGAACGTCCCTTCATCTGACTTACTCGAATGTATTTAGGATCAATGAAGTGTCTATCTCAATAATACATCCACGGGCGTCTTCAGTGAGTTGCATGGTGAATCCAATATCTATTATGACCATCATAATAATATTGATACGCTGGCCAGCGGTTTTACCAATCACAACTATGAACGACTATGAGCAGGGCTCTCCTGTGCTACACGTGAGAGATGAATCATTCACAAAATCACTTATCATCCCCATTTGTATGTAGCCATAATCCTGGATCGTGTCTTAGGTCAACTGCTTATTCAGAGCTGACATCGACGGGTCCACCAAGGATATGGGGCAACAAATGTGATGATAAAGTCCTGTAAGTCCAAAGGACGACTGGCATCACTTCGACAACTTACCGGTTCCCATAGACACTTCGGTGTAGAGTATACATCGATGGGAGTGTCCGGTGGGTACTTCCATTGTTCGATAATCATTCTTCGAACAACTATGCGCAGTTATGGGAACGTTTCTCGATTGTCCAACAATCCGTTCCGTGGCCGTGGGATCGGCTCACACTTGCTCCAACAAGTATAACCTCCACACATACTAGTCTCATCTGGTTCATTCAGACCCCTACATCCGAGATGAACCTCGACTAGGGAGAGTTTGGGATAGATGATAACTCACATAGCTCCCACTATCTGTGTGATCGCTCATCTATCCGAGGGGACATGTTTAATATCAATACAGACAGAAATAGAGATATGACATGCTGCATGCCTGGTGTAATATAAATATGAAAGCGATACTCAATAGTAAAACGACAAACATATATCATATTACGTTGACCTGTGTAATAGTACATATATGCCCTCTATAAGGGCTCCATGCCCTTAATAAGGACTGTCTCTAGGACATATACATTATCAGTCTAAAGGTCCAACAATAAGGTTTGCTGGTGGAGGGTTTGGTTCTAACTAAGGTTGTGGTGACGTGAAGTTAGGATGCATTACCATTTCGGGAGTTCTTTATGTCAAAAATCTTAAGTTTAACCTTTTCACCATGAGTCAATTCGCTGATAAAGGATACTTCATTAAAATCAAAAGTGATGAATGTAAACTTATAGACTTTGAGACAAAGAAAGTTATTATGGTTGCTAGAAGATCAGGAGGTTTGTACACTGTAGAATGGTCTTCAGCAATCGTTGAAAAATGCCTTGTCCCAGATCATGATTGCCTTGCTGAAAAAGCATGGTTATGGCATAAACGAACAAGTCACCTAAACTTCAAGACGCTGAATAAGCTGTCTTAAAGACACTTGTAGTTGGATTACCTAAGGTTACTTTCAAGAAGGATGGTGTTTGCAATGCATGTCAGCAAGGAAAGCAAACCAAATCTTCTTTTAAGAACAAGGAAGTACCGTCAACTACAAAACCTTTACAACTCTTGCACATGGACTTGTTTGAATCTTCTTCAACAAGCTATGCTGGTAAGAAGTATGGTCTGGTGGTGGTAGATGACTATTCAAGATTCACTTGGGTAGTATTTATCAAGCACAAGTCTGAAACAAGGACTAAAATACCTAACTTGCTGAATAAGCTTGAAGTCATGAAAAATGACAAGGTAAAAGTCATAAGAACAGACCATGGTACTGAGTTTGTGAACCAGTACATAACTGAGTATTGCACTTCAAAAGGCATACAACATCAGTTATCCTCAGTAAGGACACCACAACAAAATGGTGTTGCTGAAAGGAAGAATCGCACCCTAAAAGAAGCTACAAGAACAATGCTTGCTGACACTGAAATAAGTGAAGCTTACTGGGTTGAAGCGATTAATACCGCCTGCTATACTCAAAACAGATGTCTGATTACTAAGGAATACAACAAAACTCCCTATGAGTTATTTGTTGGAAGACCTCCTAACATCACCTATCTAAGAGTATTTGGTTGTAAGTGTTTTGTTCTTAACAATGGTAGAGAATACCTAAGAACATTTCAACCAAAGACAGACAAAGCGATATTTCTTGGTTACTCCTTGCATAGTAAAGCTTATAGAGTTTACAACAAAAGGGCACAAAAGATTGAAGAATCAATGCATGTTGTATTCTATGAAAAGTCACAAGGAGTGCCTGCTGAAGAAGAAATGTCGGATTGTATGAAGAAGCTACTCATACACGAGCAATGAACTGAATCTGATGCTAGGCA
>CM051457.1:57197713-57488540 GCA_028274465.1 Plantago ovata
TCAGGACATTTGCGTGTTCTGAACATAAGTAAGGATCACTTTTTCAGTGACTCCATTACTGTCTGTAAGGGACTGGATTTCTGCATTGTTGTAGAACTCCATAGTATCAATCATGCTCACTTGCTTAGTGCGAGCAGAGATAAAGTTCATGAGGCCTTGCTGCTTGATGAACTCAAGCGCCTCTTCATTTTGGTCATCAAGTTCTTGTTCATAAAAGTACCTAATGTACTTTTCTTTTGCAAATCCTCCCATTGCATCAACATCTCACACTTTGCAGTGTCAAGATATGACGGAGGCATAGGTTTTTCAGTGATTCGGTTCGTTTTTCAACACAACTTTCGCTGTGTTTTGGTCAGAGAAGTCACCGGAGCAGTCACCGGAGCAATGCGTGTTTCAGCACTGTCAACCTTTGACGATTTTGAGGACTTAGATGACTGTCTCTTGGGAGCCATTTCTTTATATAGAGCAAGAAATTGTACGAAAAAGATAGTTTGCTTTTTGACCGGAGGTACAGTAGTTTCAGGCTAGAAATTGCAGAGAAAGGAAATGTGAGTTAAAGAATTTTGTCATTTCTCTAACTCCTTCTTTATATAGTGTCTCTGGTGTGTGAGAATCAATCGATTTGAGTTCTCAGCAAGGGTAAAACAGAGAAACACTGGAGATAGTGGAGCCTTTGCATTGAATGCGTAGTGGCCCACTAACTAAAACCGTCAGAGCACTCTCTCTCTTTGTTTTGTTAGCCGTTAGATTAATAACTCCTTTTAATCAATGGCCACGATTGAATTTCATGTCATGATTTATTGCGAGTTTATCTGTGCCAGCATTATACGTCACAAATTGATTTTACCGAGTAATAAGGATAGATTGCTTGCTGAAATAGACAAGAATCTTTTCAGCGAGTTTGAATTAACAATCTAGCTACTTGCTGAAAGTTCCCCCTTACTTAGATATCTCATATTTTCTAAGTTTAAAAGATATTTCTGATTTCCCGTATCAGTAAATTCTTTTTGCAATTTGAGACATCCTTTGGTAAAATCTGAGAGATGAGATTTTGCTCTTTTTCTGAATTCTGAAAAACCTTTGATACTTGAATACCTGTTTTCATCTTTTGATTGTCTAAGTACCCGTCTCAGCAATCCTTAGTTCTTTCACTTACTGAGTTCCTGTCTCAGCAAGTGATCAAGTTTCCTAACAAATACCTTGTTTTGAAGGAATTACTTGCTGAATGCCTGTTTCAGCAATCATGTTGTGACTTATCATTTCTTAGAAGAAATCAGTGACTTGGTCTTTTGGACAGGAATACTTTGGCTTGCTGAATACCTGTTTCAGCATTCTGCCAAGTGTATCCTTTATTGAGGTAGTTCAATCAATCCAAGGTTATACCTTAGCATTGCGAACCTATTATCCGGTAGGGGCTTGGTAAAGATGTCAGCAAGCTGATCTTCAGTACCTACTTTCACAACCTCAATATCACCTTTTTCCACATGATCTCTAATGAAATGATGTCTAATATCAATGTGCTTGGTCCTAGAGTGAAACTTAGGATTTTGCGTAATTGCAATAGCACTTGTATTATCACAAAGATTGGTGTTTTCTTTGCAGAAATACCATAATCTCTTAATTGTTGCTGAATCCATAGGATTTGAGCTGTGCAACAACCAGCTGCAATGTATTCAGATTCTGTAGATGAATTGGCGACACACGTTTGCTTCTTGCTGAACCATGATATTAATCTAGTACCCAAAAACTGACAAGTTCCAGAGGTACTTTTTCTATCAAGAGTTGATCCACCATGATCAGCATCAGATAGCCAACCAATTCAAGTCCAGAATCTTTTGGATACCATAATCCAACATTGACTGTACCTTTAACATATTTCAGTATTTTAATTGCCTTTTGTAGTGTGATTCTCTTGGATCCGATTGGAATCTTGCACACACACAAACAGCATACTGAATGTCAGGTCTACTTGCTGTTAAATACAACAAGGAACCAATGAGCTTCCTATACTTGTGTTCTTCAACACTTTTGTCCTCTTTAGTATAGCCCAATTTGGTACCAACACTCATAGGGATCTTTTCAGGTTTTTCATCCTCTTTGATCCTAAACTTTATGAGCATTTCTTTCGCATACTTTGCTTGATTTATGAATATTCCATCTTTGAGTTGCTTGACTTGCAACCCTAGGAAATAATTCAATTTTCCCATCATACTCATTTCAAACTTATTTGTCATGAGTTTGGCAAAATCATCACAAAGTTGCTTGTCCTTAGATCCAAAAATTATGTCATCCACATAAATTTGAACTAAGATTAATTTACCATCATGGTTCATGGTAAAAAGAGTTTTGTCAACTTCACCTTTCTTGAAACCATTTTCCAGCAAGAACTTAGCTAAGGTATCATACCATGCTCTTGGTGCTTGCTTTAGACCATATACAGCTTTCTGAAGCTTATATACCATCTTGGTTTCTGAGGGAAGTTCAAAGCCGGGGGTTGTTCTAGGTAGACTTCTTCAGCAAGTTCACCATTTAAGAATGCACTCTTAACATCCATTTGGTAAACAATGAAGTCATTGTGAGCAGCAAAGGCCAAGAAAAGCCTAATTGCATCCAATCTTGCAACTGGAGCGTAAGACTCATCATAGTCCAATCCTTCAGTCTGACAGTAACCTTGAGCAACTAAGCGTGCTTTGTTTCTTGTTACTTCACCAGACTCGCTCAGCTTGTTTCTGAACACCCACTTTGTACCAATAGCTTTCTTATTTTCAGCAAGTGGCACAAGTTTCCAGACTTTGTTTCTTTCAAATTGATCCAATTCTTCTTGCATTGCCTTTATCCATTCAGAATGCTTCAAAGCTTCTTCTATGGTTTTAGGTTCAATTTCTGAAACAAAGCAAGAGAATAAAGATTCTACTTCTACGACAGTTGCTTCTTCAGCAAGTCCTTGAGTAGCTTTGGATCTAGTCACTTGGCGTTTATTAATATCGCCAATCATATCCGTAGAGGGATGATCTCTAATCCATTTATTAACAGGTTTCCTGTTTGTTGGATCAGGATATGTTTGCTCATCAGCATGTGACTCTTCAGTATGTACTTGTTCAGTACTACTGGGAATTTGTGTCTCTGCTGAGATTTGATCGTCAGCAACTGCTTGTTCAGCATTGCTGGGTTGAGATATTTCATCAGCAGGCACTGGAGATTGCGTAATTTCAGCAACTTCCGGAGCAACCGCATCTTTTGCTGGAAATTCTTGTCGTGAACTATATTTATCTTGTCATGACTCGGGGAGGAGAATCATTGTCAGAATCATCATTTAGTTCAATTGACTTGATTTGCCTAGCATCAGATTCAGTTCTTTGCTCATGTATGATTAGCTTTTTCATACATTCTGATATTTCTTCTTCAGCAGGCACACCTTGTGTCTTTTCGTAGAATACAACATGCACAGATTCTTCAATCTTTTGTGCCTTTTTGTTGTAAACTCTGTAAGCTTTACTATGCAAGGAGTAGCCAAGAAATATCGCTTCGTCTGCCTTTGGTTGAAATGTTCTTAGGTATTCTCTACCATTGTTAAGAACGAAACACTTGCAACCAAATACTCTTAGATGAGTGATGTTAGGAGGTCTTCCAACAAACAATTCATAAGGAGTTTTGTTGTATTCCTTAGTAATCAAACATCTATTCTGAGTATAGCAGGCGGTATTAATCGCTTCAACCCAGTAAGCCTCACTTATTTCAGTGTCAGCAAGCATTGTTCTTGCGGCTTCTTCAGGGTACGATTCTTCCGTTCAGCAACACCATTTTGCTGTGGTGTCCTTACTGAGGATAACTGATGTTGAATACCTTTGGAGGTACAATATTCAGTTATGTACTGGTTTACAAACTCAGTACCATGGTCTGTCCTTATGACTCTTACCTTGTCATTTTTCATGACTTCAAGCTTATTCAGCAAGTTAGGTATTTCAGTCTTGGTTTCAGATTTGTGCTTGATGAATACTACCCAAGTGAATCTTGAATAGTCATCTACCACGACTAGACCATACTTCTTACCAGCATAGCTTGTTGAAGAAGATTCAAACAAGTCCATGTGTAAGAGTTGTAAAGGTTTTGTAGTTGACGGTACTGCCTTGTTCTTGAAAGAAGATTTGGTTTGCTTTCCTTGCTGACATGCATTGCAAACACCATCCTTCTTAAAAGTAACCCTAGGTAATCCAACTACAAGTGCCTTTTTAGACAGCTTATTCAGCGTCTTGAAGTTTAGATGACTTGTTCGTTTATGCCATAACCATGCTTTTTCAGCAAGGCAATCATGATCTGAGACAAGGCATTTTTCAACGTTTGCTGAAGACCAATCAACGGTGTACAAGCCTCCTGATCTTCTTGCAATCATTATAACCTTTTAGTCTCAAAATCTACAAGTTTACATTCATCACTTTTAATTTCGATGAAGTATCCTTTGTCAGCAAATTGACTCATGCTGAAAAGGTTAAACTTAAGATTTTTGACATAAAGAACTCCAGAAATGGTTATACATCCCAACTTCACATCACCATAGCCTTTTGTAGATCCGGAGCCTCCACCAGCAAACCTTATTGTTGGACCTTTAGACCACCGTCTATAGTTTATAAGGTTATTCTTGTTGCCCGTCATGTGCTTTCCACAGCCACTATCAAAGTGCCAGATTGCATCGTTTGTCTCCGTGGCTACAGTCTGCACAATCAAGAGCAAACAAGTTAATTATTCATTGATGGATGTCCATTAACATGTTCAAGAATGCGTCCAGTGGAAACCCAAGTCTGAAGTTTTTCAACTTTGACTTGTTTTCTACTTGCTGAGGAACTAGGAGGTTTTGAGCTAAAAGACTTTTGACTCGTGCTGGTCAAATCCACTTTCTGATGTGGTGTCTTGCTCTGTTGACCTTTTTGCTGAACATACTTTTCAGTAAGTTCTTTTCTAGCAAGGTTCCTTCTAGTCCTAGCATTGAGAGTCTTTTCAGAACTCTTAGGCTTGGTTTTCTTCATCTCTTTGAAGTATCTTTGCTGACTTTGCTTATACTCATGAAAGAGTTGACTTTGCTTGGTTTTGAAACCGAGTCCACTCTTCGGAGAATGCTGAGCTTTAGCATCAGCAACCTTACTTGATTCAGGTTTGTCAGCAAAGGACTTCTGATTACTTTTGGTAATCTTGCCTTAGACTTAACAACTTGCTTTTGAGCAACTTGTTTGGCGGAATGCTTCACGGCATTCTTTTTCTTTCCAGTTTGCTTCACAGCAACCTGTTTTCCTTTTAAAGTCTTGTTACTTTGAGCAGCAACAACGGGCTTTATGGTCATAGGTACTTGATTGCATGTTTCAGCAACTTTAGTTTGACCAAACTGATAGATCACTGGTGGACTACTATCAGTAGCACGTACAAAGGAGATAGGTGATTTATCTTTTCTCAAGATTTCTACGTTATCACCTTCACACGTTGCTCCTAAACCTTCTTTCTGAGATGGATCTCTCAATAAGAGTTTAGTTCAGTCAGCGTATTACTTGCTTCCACATAAGATTTGAAATTGATTTTCATCTTTTTCATTTCTTGGATGTTAGCAAGTAACTTTAGAATTGAGGACTGATACTCTTCTAATTCTAACGCCATTTGAGAATTTTTCTCTGCAGCCTCAGCAATCAACTTCTTAAGACGCCTTATTTCAGCATCCTTTTCTTCTGTCTCTTCCTTCAGCAAAACGTACTTTTCAGTAGTTTGCTTGGTCAGAGTTTCAGCAAGTTGAAGTTTTTCTTGCTGTTTGCTGAGAGTTTTCTCAAATCTTTCGATTTCTCCTTGAATCTTGTCAAGGTCAATCTCGTCTTCACTTTCTGAATCAGAGTCAGAGGTAGAATCATTTACCTGACCGGCCATGAGGCAGAATTCGTAGTTCGACACGTCTGGATAAGCTTCCATAGCTATTCCACACACTTCTTTGCCAATCTCCACGTCTAGAGTGGCTTCCTCATCGTCGGTGTCTGAACTTTCATCCTCACTGTCCTCGGAGCTTGTCTCAATGCATAATGCATCGATTTTTGCTTGAAGCTTCTTCTTTTCTTCAGCAATGAAAGCTCTTTTGAACTTCTTCTTCTTTTCAGCAGATTTGCCTTTCAGCAAGGGGCAATTTGCTTTGAAGTGTCCAGGCTTTTTGCAGTAAAACATAGATCATTTCCAACTGCTGGCTCTTCTGATGATGTAGCTTGCTGAGCTTGCTTGTTCAGCGAGCTGGTGTCATTCTTGTACTTATGGTAGTTATTACCAAGATGCTTTTTCAGCTTCTCTTTTGCTTTTCGCCTTTCAAGTTCCTTACTGATGAATTTCTTCATGTTTTAACAACTAAAGCATTTTCATCAGCAGGCTCTTTATCATTCTTCTTTTCAGAAGATGACGGCTTTGCAGCAAGAGCAATGTTTTGCGATTTTTCAGCAAACACATTTTCTCTTTGCTTTGTCTCATAGTTGACAGTAGCAAGATGAGAGAACAACTCAGTTGGTGTAATGTCAGGCATTCCTTGATTGTAATAGAAATTCTGAGTATGGATCCATTCTTGATTCAAACTCCTGATGATAGTTTTCACTTTCTCAGAATCTGAATAAAAATTTCCAACACCCAGCGCTGCCATTTCACTAACAAGAGTTGTGAATCTGAAGTCCAAGTCTTCCAGTGACTCGTTAGCACCTTGCTTAAAGTTTTGAAACTTCAGCTTAAGTACTTCAAGTTTGTTTTCCTTGGTCTTGTCAGATCCAGCACAAAGATCTTGAACCATTTTCCAAGCCTCCTTAGCAATCTTAGCACCCCACAGTTTGCACTGTATGGTATCCGGAGTTGATCTGATGATGATATTTCTTGCTTGGCCATCAAGACGGAATCTCTTAGCTTCGTCAGAAGTCCATTCCTCTCTTGGTTTTGGCACAACAGTATCTGAAGGTTCGCCTTGGATGGTTTCCTTTCCAGCTTCAGTGGTTCTGTGAGGGAAACTCCTTACAACCTTGGTGATTTTGATAGGTCCATCATTAATGACGGTGACCATCTCATCACTAATGGCCTCAAGATGTAACATCATGTTGTTTCGCCATTTCTCGTAATTTTCCAGCTTCAGCAAGGGAGCATCTCCTAAAGACATCCTGTCAGCAAAGCACTACCAAACTTGATCAAATGAAAGTGATTTAAGAAAAGCACTTAAGGGGATCTAGGTTCAGTGCAGAAGGCTAAAGAACCTCCTGCTCTGATACCACTTGTTGGTCCCTTTAAACAACAAGAAAAGACTAGAGGGGGGGGGGTGAATAGTCTTTTCAAACTTTTGTCGTTTAAAACTTTCTCAGCAAGTACTTATTACTTTTCAGTAATGAGGTTGCTGATACTTAACTTTCTCAGCAAGTGTAAGTTACTTTACAGTAGCTTGGTTTGCTGATACTTAAAATCAGAGAGCGGAAGTCTTTGAAACAATAAGTGCTTTTTCAGCAAGTAAAGTGTTTCAGCAAGTGATGTGAGTGACTGTGTACAAACAGATAGAATTTGCTGAAAGCTAAATGCAGTAAGTAAATCACACAAACGCTTTTAGAGTGGTATCTGAGAGTGGCGTAATCTCCCAACTAATCCACTTTGTCCTTTCTAGGACTGAATCCACTAAGATATGATTGAGGTTCCTTACAATCTCCTATCTAAAGCAATTCAACAGAAACCAAAGCACACTTGCTTCGTCTCCAACCTAAACTAGAGAACTCAACCTTGTTCTCCACCAAACTTGGTACTTTTAATCAGCAAAACTGTGCTCGATTAAGTTCCCCCTGAATATCACGCCTGAAAGGGTGTATTTTCAGTTAGAGTGTTTTGGGGTGAGATAACTTAATTATAACTTATTCAGTTACAACAAGTAATCTAAGAAACACAACTTGGAATACTTTGCAGTAAACAAGTTTGATTGTTTCTGGTGTCAAGACTTGTTCTTGTTCGAAAGAAAGAACACTTAACTAATTTCTTAGCCGAGTTTATTCTACTTCTTCACAAGTAGCTTTTTCAAGCTTTAAGTCTTGGAACGGATCAATGGCAGTAAGAGAGTTTGAAGGTTTGTGAGTTTTAAGCACAAGTGAGAGTTTGATCACGTTGTTGACACACTTCAACTCTTTGCCGGATGACCTCTATTTATAGTGCAAGTAAGGAGCCGTTTGAATTTCAAATCCTAAGGCTTTTGTTCCTTAACATGTCACTATCTTGCTTTTGTACTTTCAGCAGCAACCTTTGTTTGTCTTCTAGTCTTCATGTCCTTTGTGTAAGCTTTGCATTAAATGCACCTTTGAATAGAATTCAAACAGTAACATTGGAGCGCAAAATCACGTACATTCAGCAAGAGGTCACATGTGTTCATCAGCAAGTGTTCATTCTCAGTTTCAGCAAGCACAACCTACTCTGTCTTTCAGATTTTCACTTATGCAATGCTGTTGCTGAAAATTTCACTTTCTGAGTAACACGTGCCTTACCAGTCTTCAGCAATCTTCAAGTCTTCAAGTTTTCAAATCTTCAGATCTTCAAAAGTCTTCAAGATTCTGACCGGTTTCTTATTTGCTTCAATAAATTGTTTGTAATAAACAAAATACATCTTCAGCAAATACTTCAATAGGTCATTTTCTTTTCAGAAAAATCAAAGCTACGCATCAATAAGATATTTTCTTTTCAGAAAATAAAATACATCATACGCTAAGGTGTCAATAGATTAATTTCTTTTTAGAAATTAAAGTACGTCATCCACTAAGATAAAACTTATCTAACACCTATCTAAGTCATCAGCAAACGTTCCTCTTTTACAATGTCCTTTAAAAATTCTAAAATCCTATGGACCTTAAGAGTACTAGTTACTAGACTGTTCTTAATTTAGCATGGTTAATTGCTCATCAAAATTACAAGTTTCCTAACAATTCTGATATTTCTTCTTCAGCACGGACTCCTTGTTTCTTTTCATAGAATACAACATGCACTGATTCTTCAATCTTTTGTGCCTTTTTGTTGTAAATTCTATAAGATTTGCTATGTAAGGAGTAGCCAAGAAATATCGCTTCATCTGCCTTTGGTTGAAACGTCCTTAAATATTCTCTACCATTCTTAAGAACAAAGTATTTGCAACCGAATACTCTTATATGATTGATGTTAGGAGGTCTTCCAACAAATAAATCATAGGGAGTTTTGTTGTATTCCTTAGTTATCAAACATGTATTTTGAGTATAGCAGGCAGTATTAATCGCTTCAATCCAATAAGCTTCACTTATTTCAGTGTCAACAAGCATTGTTCTAGCTGCTTCCTTAAGGGTACGATTCTTCCTTTCAGCAACCCCATTTTGTTGAGGTGTCCTTACTGAGGATAATTGATGGTGTATGCCTTTAGAAGTGCAATACTCAGTTATGTACTGGTTTACAAACTCAGTACCATGGTATGTTTTGATGTTTTTTACCTTGTCATTTCTCATGACTTAGAGCTTATTCAACAAGTTAGGTATTTCAGTCCTTGTTTTAGACTTGTGTTTGATGAAAATTACCCAAGTAAACCTTGAATAATCATCTACCACCACCAGACCATACTTCTTGCCAACATAACTTGTTGAAGAAGATTCAAACAAGTCCATGTGCAAAAGTTGTAAAGGTTTTGTAGTTGACGGTACTGCCTTGTTCTTCAAAAACGTTTTGGTTTGCTTACCTTGCTGACATGCAGTGCAAACACCAACCTTCTTAAAAGTAACCTTAGGTAATCCAACTACATGGGCCTTTTTAGACAGCTTATTCAACGTCTTGAAGTTTAGGTGACTTGTTCGTTTATGCCATAACCATGCTTTTTCAGCAAGGCAATCATGTTCAGAGATAAGGCATTTTTCAATGATTGCTGAAGACCAATCTACGGTATAGAGACCTCCTGATCTTCTAGCAACCATGATAACCTTCTTTGTCTCAAAGTCAATAAGTTTACATTCATCACTTTTAATTTTGATGAAGTAACCTTTGTCAGCAAACTGACTCATGCTGAAAAGGTTAAACTTAAGATTTTTGACATAAAGAACTCCCGAGATAGTAATGCACCCTAACTTCACGTCACCATAGCCTTTTGTAGAACCAAAGCCTCCACCAGCAAACCTTATTGTTGGACCTTTAGACCACCGTCTATAGTTTATAAGGTTTTTCTTATTGCCCGTCATGTGCTTTCCGCAACCACTGTCAAAGTGCCAAATTGCATTGTTTGTCTCTGTGGCTGAAGTTTGCACAATCAAGAGCAAACAAGTCAATTATCCAATATTGGATGTCCATTAACATGTCCAAGAAAACGTCCAGTGGAAACCCAAGTCTTGAGTTTTTCGATCTTGACTTGTTTTCTACTTGCTGAGGAACGAGATGGTTTAGAACCGAAAGACTTTTGATCATTGCTGATTAAATCCACATTCTGATGTGGTGTCTTGCTTGGTTTACCCTTTTGCTGAACATACTTTTCAGTAAGTTCTTTTCTAGCAAGGTTCCTTCTAGTCCTTGCATTTTGAGTATTGTCAGTACTCTTAGGCTTGGATTTGTTCAACTCTTTGAAGTATCTTTGCTGACTTTGCTTATACTCATGAAATAGTTTACTTTGCTTGGTTTTTTACCCAAGTCCGCTTTTTGGAGTATGCTGAGTATTTGTCTCAACAACCTTACTTGATTCAGGTTTGTCAGCAAAGGTCTTCTGATTACTTTTAGTAATCTTGCCTTTTGGCTAAACAAATTGCTTTTCAACAACTTGTTTACCGGAATGCTTTTCTGCATCCTTTTTCTGAACAGATTGCTTTTCAGCAACTTGTTTTCCTTTTGAAATCTTGTTACTTTGAGTAGCAACAACAGGCTTCTTGTTCGTAGGTACTTGATTGCTTATTTTAGCAACCTTAGATTGACCAATTTGATAGAGTTCTGGTTGACCACTATCAGTAGCACAAACGAAGGTAATTGGTGATTTGTCTTTACTCAAAAGTATAACATCATCACCTTCATACATGGCACCTAAACCTTCTTTACACGATGGATCTCTCAGATAAGAGTTTAGTTCAGTTAGCGTGTTACTAGCATCCGCATAAGATTTGAAATTGACTTTCATCTTTTTCATCTCTTGTATTTCAGCAAGTAACATTAGAATTGAGGACTGATACTCTTCCAATTCTATTGCCATTTGAGCATTTTTCTCTGTAGCTTCAGCAACTAACTTCTTGAGATGCAATATTTTAGCATCCTTCTTTTCTGAGTCAACGCTCAGCAAGACGTACTTTTCAGTAGTTTGCTTAGTCAGAAGTTCAGCATTTTGTAGTTTCTCTTGCTGTTTGCTCAGAGTTCTCTCAAATCTTTCGATTTCTCCTTGAATTCTATCAAGGTCAATGTCATCTTCAATTTGTGAATCAGAGTCAGAGGTAGGACAATTTACCTGATCGACCATGAGGCAGAACTCGTAGTTTGACACATCTGGATAAGCTTCCATGGCAATTCCACAGACTTCTTTGCCTATCTCTACGTCCACAGTGTCTTCCTCTTCTTCTGTGTCTGAAATTTCTACCTCACTGTCTTCAGAACTTGTTTCAATGCAAAGAGCATCGATTTTTGCTTGAAGCTTTTTCTTTTCTTCAGGAATTAAAGCCTTCTTGAACTTCTTCTTCTTTTCAGCAGATTTCCCTTTCAGTAAGGGGCAAATTGCTTTGAAGTGTTCATGCTGTTTGCAATAAAAGCAAAGATCATTGCCAACTGCTGGTTCTTCAGAGGAGTTTGCTTGCTGAGCTTGCTTGTTCAGCGAGCTAGCTTCATTTTTGTTCTTATGGCAGTTGTTACCAAGATGTTTTTTCAGCTTCTCTTTTGCTTTTCGCCTTTCAAGTTCCTTACTGATGAATTTCTTCATGTTTCTAACTGCAAGAGCATTTTCATCAGCAGGCTCTTTATCATTCTTCTTTTCAGAAGATGACAGTTTGGCAGCAAGAGCAATTTTTTGCGATTTTTCAGCAAACACACATTCTCTTTGCTTTGTCTCATAGTTGACAGTAGCAAGATGAGAGAACAACTCGGTTGGAGTGATATTTGGCATTCCTTGATTGTAGTAGAAATTCTGAGTGTGGATCCATTGTTGATTCAGACTTCTAATAATGGTTTTCACCTTTTCAGAATCTGAATAGAAGTTTCCAACACCTAAGGCAGCAATTTCACTCACTAGAGTTGTGAATCTGAAATCCAAGTCTTCCAGTGACTCATTGGCACCTTGTTTGAAGTTTTGAAACTTCAACTTTAGTACTTCGAGTTTGTTTTCCTTGGTTTTGTCAGATCCAACACAAAGATCTTGAACCATTTTCCAAGCTTCCTTAGCAGTTTTAGCACCCCCACAGTTTGCACTGTATAGTATCTGGAGTAGATCGAATAAAGATGTTTCTTGCTTGGCCATCAAGACGGAATCTTTTGGCTTCATCTGAAGTCGATTTCTCTCTTGGTTTTGGTACAGCGGTGTCGACCGGTTCTCCTAAGATAGTTTCCTTTCCAGCAGGATCTGTGGTTTTGTGAGGAAAGCTTCTTTCAAGTTTAGTCATCTTGATTGGTCCATCGTTTATGATAGTAACCATCTCATCACTAATGGCCTCAAGATGTAACATCATGTTGTTTCGCCATTTCTCATAGTTTTCCAGCATCAGCAAAGGAGAGTCTCCTAAAGACATCATGTCAGCAGATAATTACCAAACTGATCAAGTGAAAGTGATTTACGGAAAGCACCTAAGGGGATCTAGGTTCAGTGCTGAAGGTTAAAGAACCTCCCTCTGATACCACTTGTTGGTCCCTTTAAACAACAAGAAAAGACTAGACGGGGGGTGAATAGTCTTTTCAAACTTTTCGTCGTTTAAAAACTTTCTCAGCAAGTGCTTATTACTTTTCAGTAATGAGTTTGCTGATACTTAACTTTGTCAGCAAGTCCTTATTACTTTTCAGTAATGAGTTTGCTGATACTTAAAAACACAGTGCGGAAGTCTTTTACAATAAGTGCTTTTATCAGAGGACTAGTTTCAGCAAGTAAACAGAATGACAGTGTAAAACAAAGTCCAGTAACTAGTACTCTTAAGGTCCATAGGAATTTAGAATTTTAAGGACATTGTAAAAGAGGAACGTTTGCTGAAGACTTAGTTAGGTGCTAGATAGGTTGGTTTTAAAGCTTATGATGTATCTTGTTTTCTGAAAAGAAATACAACCTATTGAAGCATTTGCTGATGATGTACTTTGTTTTTACAAACAAACTATTGAAGCATTTAGAACCGCTCAGAATCTTAAAGATTTTGAAGATCTGAAGACTAGAAGATTTCTGAAGACTGGTATCTACAAAGGCACATGTTGCTCAGAAAGTGGAAACTTCAGCAACAGCATTGCATAAGTGAAAATCTGAAAGACAGAGTAGGTTGTGCTTCCTGAAACTGAGACTGACCACTTTCTGATGGAACATATGTGACCTCTTGCCGAAAGTACTTGTATTTTGCGCTCCAATGTTACTGTTTGAATTCTATTCAAATGAGCATTAAATGCAAAGCATGCACACGAAGGACATGAAGACTAGAAGACAAACAAGGACGCTGCTGAAAGTACAAAAGCAAGATAGTGACATCTTAAGGAACAAAAGCCTTGGAATTTAAAATTCAAACGGCTCCTTATTTTCACTATAAATAGAGCTCATCCGGCAAAGAGTTGAAGTGTGTCAACAACGTGATCATACTCTCACTTGTGCTTAAACTCACAAACCCTTCAATACTCTTTACTGCCATTGATCCGTTCCAAGACTTAAAGCTTGAAAAAGCTACTTGTGAAGAAGTAGAATTTACACGACTAAGAAATTAGTTAAGTGTTCTTTCTTTCTTTCGAACAAGAACAAGTCTTGACACCAGAAACAATCAAACTTGTTTACTGCAAAGTATTCAAAGTTTTGTTTCTTAGATTACTTGTTGTAACTGAATAAGTTATAATTAACTTTTCTCATCCCAAACCTCTCCAACTGAAAATACACCCTTTCAGGCGTGATATTCAGGGGGAACTTAATCGAGCATAGTTTTGCTGATTAAAAGTACCAAGTTTGGTGGAGAACAAGGTTGCGTTCTCTAGATTAGGTTGGAGACGAAGCAAGTGTGCTTTGGTTTCTGTTTGAATCACTCTAGATAGGTGTTGTAAGGAACCTCCATCTTATCTTAGTGGATTCAGTCCTAGAAAGGACAAAGTGGATTAGTTGAGAGATTACGCCACTCTCAGATACCACTATAAAAGTGTTTGTGTGATTTACTTACTGTATTTAGTTTTCAACAAATCATATCTATCTGTACACAGTCACTCACATCACTTGCTGAAACCTTCATTTACTGAAAGAGCACTTATTGTATCAAAGACTTCCGCTCTCTGATTTTAAGTATCAGCAAACCTAGTTACTGCAAAGTAACTTGCGCTTGCTGAGAAAGTTAAGTATCAGCAAACTCATTACTGAAAAGTAATAAGCACTTGCTGAGAAAGTTTTAAACGACGAAAGTTTGAAAAGACTATCCCCCCCCCCCTCTAGTCTTTTCTTGTTGTTTAAAGGGACCAACAAGTGGTATCAGAGCTGGAGGTTCTTTAACCTTCAGCACTGAACCTGGATCCCCTTAGGTGCTTTCCGTAAATCACTCTCACTTGATCGGTTTGGTAGTGCTTTGCTGACAGGATGTCTTTAGGAGATGCTCCCTTGCTGAAGCTGGAAAATTATGAAAAATGGCGAAACAACATGATGTTACATCTTGAGGCCATTAGTGATGAAATGGTCACTGTCATTAATGATGGACCTATCAAGATCACTAAGGTTGAAAGGAGTTTCCCTCACAAGACCACTGAAGCTGGAAAGGAAACTATCTTAGGCGAACCAACGGATACCGTTGTGCCAAAACCGAGAGAGGAATGGACTTCTGACGAAGCTAAGAGATTCCGTCTTGATGGCCAAGCAAGAAACATCATCATTCGATCAACTACGGATACCATACAGTGCAAACTGTGGGGTGCTAAGACTGCAAAGGAAGCTTGGAAAATGGTTCAAGATCTTTGTGTTGGATCTGACAAAACCAAGGAAAACAAACTTGAAGTACTTAATTAAAGTTTCAAAACTTTAAGCAAGGTACAAACGAGTCACTAGAAAACTTGGATTTCAGATTCACAACTCTTGTTAGTGAAATGGCAGCCTTGGGTGTTGGAAATCTTTACTCAGATTCTGAGAAGGTGAAAACCATCATCAGAAGTCTGAATCAAGAATGGATCCACTCTCAGAATTTCTATTACAATCAAGGAATGTCAGATATTACACCAACAGAGTTGTTCTCTCATCTTGCTACTGTCAATTATGAGACAAAGCAAAGAGAAAATGTGTTTGCTGAAAAATCGCAAAACATTGCTCTTGCTGCAAAACCGTCATCTTCTGAAAAGAAGAATGATAAAGAGCCTGCTGATGAAAACTCTTTGGTTGTAAAAAACATGAAGAAATTCATCAGTAAGGAACTTGAAAGGCGAAAAGCAAAAGAGAAGCTGAAAAAGCATCTTTGTAACAACTACCATAAGTAAAAGAATGAGACTAGCTCGCTGAACAAGCAAGCTCAGCAAGCAACTTCATCAGAAGAACCAGCAGTTGGAAATGATCTATGCTTTTACTGCAAAAAGCCTGGACACTTCAAAGCTAATTGCCCTTTGCTGAAAGGCAAATCTGCTGAAAAAAAGAAGAAGTTCAAAAGAGCTTTTATTGTTGAAGAAAAGAAGAAGCTTCAAGCAAAAATTGATGCATTTTGCATTGATACTAGCTCCGAAGACAGTGAGGATGAAAGCTCAGACACTGACGATGAAGAAGCCACTCTAGACGTGGAGATTGGCAAAGAAGTTTGTGGAATAGCTATGGAAGCTTATCCAGATGTGTCAAACTACGAGTTCTGCCTCATGGCCGGTCAGGTAAACAACCCTACCTCTGACTCAGACTCAGAAAGTGAAGACGAGATTGACCTTGACAAGATTCAAGGAGAAATCGAAAGATTTGAGAAAACTCTGAGCAGACAGCAAGAGAAACTACAGATTGCTGAAACTCTGACCAAGCAGAATACTGAAAAGTATGTCTTGCTGAAGGAAGAGACAGAAGAAAAGGATGCTGAAATACGGCGTCTTAAGAAGTTGATTGCTGAAGCTACAGAGAAGAATTCTCAAATGGCATTAGAATTGGAAGAATATCAGTCCTCAATTCTAAAGTTACTTGCTGAAATCCAAGAGATGAAAAAGATGAAAATCAATTTCAAATCTTATGTCGACGCAAGTAATACGCTGACTGAACTAAACTCTTACTTGAGAGATCCATCTCAGAAAGAAGGTTTAGGTGCAACGTATGAAGGTGATGACGTAGAAATCTTGAGTAAAGATAAATCACCGATTTCCTTTGTACGTGCTACTGATAGTGGTCTACCAGAACTCTATCAGTTTGGTCAATCTATGGTTGCTGAAACATGCAATCAAGTACCTATGACCATAAAGCCCGCTGTTGCTACTCAAAGTAACAAGACTTTAAAAGAAAAACAGGTTGCTGAGAAGCAAACTGGAAAGAAGAAGGATGTTGTGAAGCATTCCGCCAAACAAGTTGCTGAAAAGCAAGTTGTTAAGTCAAAAGGCAAGATTACTAAATGTAATCAGAAGACCTTTGCTGACAAACCTGAATCAAGTAAGGTTGGTGACACTAAAGCTCAGCATTCTCCAAAAAGTGGACTCGGTTTCAAAACCAAGCAAAGTCAACTTTTTCACGAGTATAAGCAAAGTCAGCAAAGATACTTCAAAGAGATGAAGAAAATCAAGCCTAAGAGCTCAGAAAAGACTCTTAATGCTAGGGCTAGAAGGAACCTTGCTAGAAAAGAACTTACTGAAAAGTATGTTCAGCAAAAAGGTCAACCGAGCAAGACACCACATTAGAAAGTGGATTTGATCAACACGAATCAAAAGTCTTTCAGCTCAAAACCTCCTAGTTCCTCAGCAAGTAAAACAAGTCAAAGTTGAAAAACTTAAGACTTGGGTTTCCACTGGACGCATTCTTGAACATGTTAATGGACATCCATTATTGGATAATTAACTTGTTTGCTCTTGATTGTGCAGACTTCAGCCACGGAGACAAACGATGCAATCTGGCACTTTGACAGTGGTTGTGGACAGCACATGACGGGCAACAAGAATAACCTTGTAAACTATAGACGGTGGTCTAAAGGTCCAACAATAAGGTTTGCTGGTGGAGGCTCCGGTTCTACAAAAGGCTATGGTGACGTGAAGTTAGGATGCATAACCATTACTGGAGTTCTTTATGTCAAAAATCTTAAGTTTAACCTTTTCAGCATGAGTCAGTTTGCTGACAAAGGATACTTCATCAAAATAAAAAGTGATGAATATAAACTTATAGATTTCGAGACTAAAAAGGTAATTATGATTGCAAGAAGATCAGGAGGCTTGTACACCGTAGATTGGTCTTCAGCAATCGTTGAAAAATGCCTTGTCTCAGATCACGATTGCCTTGCTGAAAAAGCATGGTTATGGCATAAACGAACAAGTCATCTAAACTTCAAGACGCTGAATAAGCTGTCTAAAAAGGCACTTGTAGTTGGATTACCTAAGGTTACTTTTAAGAAGGATGGTGTTTGCAATGCATGTCAGCAAGGAAAGCAAACCAAATCTTCTTTCAAGAACAAGGCAGTACCGTCAACTACAAAACCTTTACAACTCTTGCACATGAACTTGTTTGAATCTTCTTCAACAAGCTATGCTGGTAAGAAGTATGGTCTGGTCCTGGTGGATGACTATTCAAGATTCACTTGGGTAGTATTCATCAAGCACAAATCTGAAACCAAGACTGAAATACCTAACTTGCTGAATAAGCTTGAAGTCATGAAAAATGACAAGGTAAAAGTCATAAGGACAGACCATGGTACTGAGTTTGTAAGCCAGTACATAACTGAATATTGTACCTCAAAAGGTATACAACATCAGTTATCCTCAGTAAGAACACCACAGCAAAACGGTGTTGCTGAACGGAAGAATCGTACCCTGAAAGAAGCCGCAAGAACAATGCTTGCTGACACTGAAATAAGTGAGGTTTACTGGGTTGAAGCGATTAATACCGCCTGTTGTACTCAAAACAGATATTTGATTACTAAGGAATACAACAAAACTCCTTATGAATTGTTTGTTGGAAGACCTCCTAACATCACTCATCTAAGAGTATTTGGTTGCAAGTGTTTCGTTCTTAACAATGGTAGAGAATACCTAAGAACATTTCAACCAAATGCAGACGAAGCTATAGTTCTCGGTTACTCCTTGCATAGTAAAGCTTATAGAGTTTACAACAAAAAGGCACAAAAGATCGAAGAATCAGTGCATGTTGTATTCTACGAAAAGTCACAAGGAGTGCCTGCTGAAGAAGAAATATCAGAATGTATGAAAAAGTTAATCATACATGAGCAAAGAACTGAATCTAATGCTAGGCAAATCAAGTCAATTGAACTAAATGATGATTCTGACAATGACTCTCCTCCCCCAAGTCATGACAAGATAAATATAGTTCATGACAAGGAATTTCCAGCAAAAGACGCAGTTGCTCCGGAAGTTGCTGAAACTACGCAACCTCCAGTGCCTGCTGATGAGCTACCACAATCAAGCAATGCTGAACAAGCAGTTGTTGATGAACCAATCTCAGCAGAGACACAAAATCCCAGTAGTACTGAACAAGTACATATTGAAGAGTTACATGCTGATGAGCAAACATATCCTGATCCAACAAGCAGATAATCTGTTAATAAATGGATTAGAGATCATCCCTCTACGGATATGATTGGCGATATTAATAAACGCCAAGTGACTAGATCCAAAGCTACTCATGGACTTGCTGAAGAAGCAACTGTCGTAGAAGTAGAATCATTGTTCTCTTGCTTTGTATCAGAAATTGAACCTAAAACCATAGAAGAAGCTTTAAAGCATTCTGAATGGATAAACGCAATGCAAGAAGAACTGGATCAATGAAAGAAACAAAGTCTGGAAACTTGTACCACTTGCTGAAGGCAAGAAAGCTATTGGTACAAGTGGGTGTTCAGAAACAAGCTGAGTGAGTCTGGTGAAGTAACAAGAAATAAAGCATGTTTAGTTGCTCAAGGTTACTGTCAGAGTGAAGGATTGGACTATGATGAGTCAAGATTGGATGCAATTAGGCTTTTCTTAGCCTTTGCTGCTCACAATGACTTCATTGTTTACCAAATGGATGTTAAAAGTGCATTCTTGAATGGTGAACTTGCTGAAGAAGTCTACTTAGAACAACACCCTGGCTTTGAACTTCCCTCAGAAATCAAGATGGTATACAAGCTTCAGAAAGCTGTATATGGTCTAAAGCAAGCACCAAGAGCATGGTATGATACATTGGCTAAGTTTTTGCTGGAAAATGGTTTCAAGAAAGGTGAAGTTGACAAATTCTTATTTACCATGAACCATGATGGTAAAATACTCTTAGTTCAAATTTATGTGGATGACATAATTTTTGGATCTAAGGACAAGCAACTTTGTGATGATTTTGCCAAACTCATGACAAACAAGTTTGAAATGAGTATGATGGGTAAATTGAATTATTTCCTAGGATTGCAAGTCAAGCAACTCAAAGATGGAATATTCATAAATCAAGCAAAGTATGCGAAAGAAATGCTCATAAAGTTTAGGATCAAAGAGGAAGAGAAACCTGAAAAGATCCCTATGAGTGTTGGTACCAAATTGGGCTATACTAAAGAAGATAAAAGTGTTGAAGAACACAAGTATAGGAAGCTCATTGGTTCCTTGTTGTATTTAACAGCAAGTAGACCTGACATTCAGTATGCTGTTTGTGTGTGTGCAAGATTCCAATCTGATCCAAGAGAATCACACTACAAAAAGGCAATCAAGATACTGAAATATGTCAAAGGCACAGTCAATGTTGGATTATTGTATCCTAAAGATTCTGGACTAGAATTGGTTGGTTATTCTGATGCTGATCATGGAGGATCAACTCTTGATAGAAAAAGTACCTCTGGAACTTCTCAATTTTTGGGTACTAGATTAATATCATGGTTCAGCAAGAAGCAAACCTGTGTTGCCAATTCATCCACTAAATCTGAATACATTGCAGCTGGTTGTTGCACAGCTCAAATCCTATGGATTCAGCAACAATTAAGAGATTATGGCATTTCTGCAAAGAAAACACCAATCTTTTGTGATAATACAAGTGCTATTGCTATCACGCAAAATCCTAAGTTTCACTCAAGGACTAAGCACATTGATATTAGACATCATTTCATTAGAGATCATGTAGAAAAAGGAGATATTGAGGTTGTGAAAGTAGGCACTGATGATCAGCTTGCTGACATCTTTACAAAGCCCCTACCAGATAATAGGTTCGCAATGCTAAGATATAACCTTGGATTGATTGAACTACCTCAATAAAGGATAAATTTGGCAGAATGCTGAAACAGGTATTCAGCAAGCCAAAGTATTCTTACTTAAAAGCTCCGTCTACTAATTTCTTCTATGAAATGATAAGTCCCTACATGTTTGCTGAGACAGGCATTCAGCAAGTAATTCCTTCAAAACGGGTATTTGTTAGGAAACTTGATCACTTGCTGAGACAGGCACTCAGTAAGAGAAAACCTTAAGGATTGCTGAAACAGGCATTCAGACAATCAAAGATACTGAAACAGGTATTGAAGTATCAAGGGAATATTCTGAGACAGGAACTCAGAAAAAGAGCAAAACTCATTTCTCAGATTTTACCAAAGGATATCTCAAGTACAAAAGAATTTACTGATACGGGAAATCAGAAATATCTTTTAAACTTAAGAAAATACGAGATATCTGAGTAACGGGGAACTTTCAGCAAGTATCTAGGATGTTAATGCAAATTCGCTGAAAAGATTCTTGTCTATTTCAGCAAGAAATCTAATCCCTTAAAACTCAGTAAAATCAATTTGTGACGTTAATCGGGCACAGATAAACTCGTAATAATCATGACATGAAATACAATCGTGGCCATTGATTAAAAGGAGTTATTGATCTAACGGTTAATAAAACAAAGAGAGAGAATGATCTGACGGTTTCAAGTTAGTGGGCCACTTCGCATTCAATGCAAAGGCTCCACTAACGCCTGTGTTTCTGTGTTTTACCCTTGCTGAGAGCTCAAATCGATTGAGTTTCTCACACATCAGATACACTATATAAAGAAGGAGTTAGAGAAATGACAAAATTCTTTAACTCACATTTCCTTTCTCTGCAAATTTTAGCCTTAATCTACTGTACCTCCGGTCAAAAAGCAAACTATCTTTTTCGTACACTTTCTTCTCTATAAAAGAAATGGCACCAAAGAGACAGTCTTCTAAGTCCTCAAAGTCATCTAAGGTTGACAGTGCTGAGACACACACTGCTCCGGTGACTACTCCGGCAACAAACACAACGAAAGTTGTGTTGAAAAACGATAGGATATCGGAAAAACCTATGCCTCCGTCATATCTTGACACTGCAAAGTGTGAGATGTTGATGCAATGGGGTGGTTTTGCAAAGGAGAAGTACATTAGTTACTTCTATGAACAAGAACTCGATGACGAGAATGAAGAGGCGCTTGAGTTTATCAAGCAGCAAGGCCTCATGAACTTTATATCTGCTCGCACTAAGCAAGTGAGCATGATAGACACAATGGAATTCTACAATAGTGCAGAAATCCAGTCCCTTACTGATAGTAAAGGAGTCACTGAAAAAGTGATCTTTACTACAGTTCAGAACACGCAAATCGTCCTGAAATGGACTGATTTAGCGGAAATATTTCAGATTCCAACCACTGGAACTGAAGATGACGTCACTGCCACTGACGAAGAAATTGAAGCTTTCTATAGTGACGTCAGAAATGAGAAAATGAAGAAAGGAGAGATTGCTCCCGTGACTTGGACAAAGCACGTTAAGAGGAAGCATCTCTGCCATTCACTTGGTCTAGTAGCTCTGCTACTGATAAAAGTTTTGGACTCCCAAGTCGGAGGAATTGACCAAGTAGGCCTGAGAAGATGGCCGCTGCTGATGCATATCCATGAAAATAAAACGTAACTTAACTAGGCTAAGTACATTTTCAACAGGCTTGTTGATTTTGTTACTAAGTTCAAGGTAAAGGTAGAAGACAACAAGGTCTCACCTTCCTTTCCAGTTATGTATGGAATAAAGATATGCTACATCCTTGAACATTTCAGGATTCAGCTGAGAAACCCATTGCCAATCAAGAAATTTGTATGCAATGTGGGAAGATCCTTCTACAAGCAGAATGTACCTAGGACTGCTGGCGAGAAACTAGAAAAATCAAAGAAGACAACAGCTACAAATGTTGTCAACATAAGCCAGCAAGAAAGGTATACAACAGCTGCAGATTTCACCACTCAGCAACTTAGAGATGAAACTGTTGTAGATGGTGGTGACAAAAATGAAACTGATGTAGTTGATCAACAAGGTACGTGTACACCAGCCGTTGTTGAAAATGCAACTACTGACGTATCTGTTGGGAAACTGAAGAAATCTAACAAGAAAAAGAGGAAAGCTGATGATGACACTCAGACTGCAGCGTCATCAGCAAATCCCGTACCAAAGAGGAAAAGGACAGGCAACACAAGGAAGAAAACACTGGCTCGCAAGTCAGTTATTGTCCATGACCTCTCAGATAATTCCCAGACAATTGTTGAAACGCAATTGCCAGTAGATGTTGACAAGCTAGTTACTGAAGCCTATGTCAACAACATTGAAGTGTTTGCGGAAGCCTTCAATGATCGACTCAACGTTGATCCCTCTACTGAGAATAGACCACAAGGCAGTGGAAATGAAATTCCTGCCCAAGTCCCAGATATCTACATTGTAGATAATCTAGATGATCCAACTATGGAACCAGCAAGTGATATTGCTGCTGATCTGCAAAAGGCGGCACTTGCTGATGCTGCTGAAAAGATGGTTGCTGAACAAGCAACTCATCAAGTTGCTGAAACCCCGGTTGCTGAATAACCAGTTGCTGAGACAGTAATGGTTCAAGTTCCAGAAGTTGCTGAAACACAAGAAGCACTATTCAACGACGCATCTCGTGATGCTGAGAATACTAGCCCAAGTTCACCAAAGACATCAATTGACAAAGTCCAGCTTGTACTGGAAGCTATAAGCCAACAAATGGAGTTGGAGATTCAAGAATCATCCAACAAATCCATTGATGTCTTCATGACAAGCAGTGAGCTTAAAGGTCAAGATGCTTCTGCTCAACTTGTCATTTCAGAGACAAGGGAGATTGCTGAAACCGCGCAGCTTTCTCAAACAGAGCAAGACAAGAAGTCTGCTGAAGAAACAGTCCAAGAAGATGAAGAAACTGTTAATGCTGAAAGGACTGAGCCACAACCTGTCCTTCTTCAGCAGGTAGATAACTCAACCATCAGTAAAACTTCAAATTCTGAAACTTATTCTTTTGCTAATATAATATTATCTCTACAGACTTCTCAAGATGCAAGTCGGATGGTTGCTGAAGCCTCTGCACCAGAATCAACACTCCCTGCTCAGCAGGTAGTTAATGTTTTTGGTAATAAAACTAAGTTTGACAGCTTAGTACTTGTATCTAACTCAAATTTATTTCAGAATGAACAAATGGAGGATGCTACTCAAGCTCCTCAAGGAATGGAAATTGTACAACATGAGCTTGCTGAATCTCAGCAGTTAATTCATGTTTCAGCTTTGAACTCTAAAGAAATTATCCAAACCAATCCTGATCTAAATATCGTTCTTTTTCGGGCTCAAAAGGAGACCACTGAAGTGGTGCTCATCACTGAAGATCAACAAGTAAGTTCTGAGGAACTATACTTGAATTTCAAGCGAACAACTTTAGCAAGAGTTGCTAAGTCCGTCAGCAACTGGCAAAGATACATGCGAATGGATTTCTCTGATCTCCATCTTCATCTTTCAAACGAGAAAAAGAGATCTTCTCTGCTGAAGCTCGAGACATTCGTTCACTCCATACTTCCCGAAGAGATGTCATATTCTCAGCAAATGAGTTCAAATCTGATTGCTCAAATTAGAGAGAATATGAAGGCAAAATTCAAGAGTGCCTCTCCAGCTGAACAAGCTGTGATGCTCAAGGGTTCATTTGTACCCGTGGTGGCTGATTCCCACAAAATAAATGAGGAAGAGGAAGTGACGAGTGTTGCTTTGTACAAGCATCTCGAGCTAGTAATTCTGACCGATGATGATGAAGAGGAAGAAGATGAAAATATTCCGACTGATCCCAGTGATGATGAAGGGAAAGATTCAAAGGACAAGAAAGACGATGATGATGACAATCAAGGTCCAAGTCCTGATGCTGGTGGCTTGAAATTGACAGTTGCTGAAAATACTCCACAAGACAATTAGCAAGCTGAACAACCACAACCTCAGCATGAATCTCAACCTGCTCCTGCTGCTGCTGAAAATCAAGCACCTGTACAAGGTGCTGATACTGAAGAAGAATATGCCAGAAAAAGGGCTGCCTTGAAAAATGGCAAGAGCCAAATTTCTGATGCCAAGGTCACTGATGCAAACCTTGATGATGATGATGAATTGGATGAAGATTACCAACGCGCTATACATAACAGTCTTTAGATCCATGCAAGGCATACGCAGGATCTAGAAATTGGTGAATCTTCAGGAGTAAGACCAAAGGAAGTCCCCTCCCTTCCATTTACTACTGGCGAAACTCCAGTCATTGAGTCTCAAACGTTGCCCTCAGCAACTACTCAATTACAACTAACTACTGGTGAAACTCCAGTTGTTGAGTCTGAAGTGTTGCCATCAGCAACCACTCAACCAAAAGGAAGTGAAGCTGCTGACTTAGGTTCCAAGGTTGCTGACCTTGATGAATCTGAGGATGACGATTACTTATCAGCAAATGAGGATGAACAATCCAAAAGAGACCCAAAAGTGGTTCAAATTCCTCCTCCTGATTACATAAATGATTTAGACGATGGTCTAAGAGGAGAATTGCTGATAAAGGATGATCAGTTTTCTTCAGAACTGAAAGTTCATTGCTTGACCCCAAACCTAGTGCCGTTCCCAAGAGTTGAGGAGTTTACTCCTAGAATTTTGGCACTGAAGAAAGTCCATGAAGCCTGCAAAATAGAAGATGAGGCATTGCTTGCTGAGAGCCCGCTTGATATTGGAAAAATATTGGCTACAGTGCTGAGACACACTACTACTCTTACAATAGCTCAGAAAGACATCAGTCTTTATCACAAGAGCTATGAAGAAGATGTAAGTCAAGCACTCAGACTAGCAAAGACCGCTCTAGTGAAGGCTCAGACTTTCATGGATGATAAGGCCGCAACAAAAAAACGACAGGAAGAGAACATGGTGAGCATTCAAAAGGAATTGTCAAAAATGACTTTTGATCAGCAACAAATCATCATGAAGTATAACAGCTTAAGCACTCTTGCTGAAAATTGTAATGAGTTCTATTCTCTGCACATCACTCCGATGTTGCAATCCATGTCTAAGGGGGAAAAGAAAAATACCAGAAAAAGAAACCAAACCCCTCCTACTGTTGATGAGCCACTGCCCATAGAACCGCTTGCTGAAAAAGAGCAAAGTTCTAAAAGGCAAGCAGAATCTGAGTTAAATTCAGCAAGTACCAGAAAGAGAAAAACTGCTGCTGAAACTCAAGATCTTTGCCATACTGAAAGTCATCAAGATCTGAATGAAGATGATGAAGATGATGACAATCAGACAATAGCTCAAGCCATAAGAGCTAGACCTTTAACAGCCTTGACTCCGTCTGGCCACTCAAAGCATTTCTCATCTGACTCTTCAGCAAGAGATCAAGACAATGCTAAATCAAGAAGAAGAAGGCAAAGACAGGAAGAAAAGAGGTTGGCCAGCATTGCTATTGGCTCCGGTATCGAATATACAAAGACCAGAAATGATGAAACCACTCAGAATGTGATCAGAAACATTCATGGTTGCTGGATCTTAAAGCTGGAAGATTTGCTGGTGAATGAGTTCTTTCCTACAGCCATTTTGAACCAAATGTTCACATGGATTGAACTCAAGGTACAAAGAAAACAAAGGGAAGAATCCCTCCCAAGAAACGTTGCTGGGAAATGGTTGAATCTTGAGGTCTCAGTAAGAAGAACTGCCATTGGTAAGACTTATAGACAAGAACCAAATTTGATAAAACCACCTGGCATTGCTTATTACTCTGACCCAGTAACCAAGAAAACAAAGAAGAGACTTGGATTGATTCCTTATGAGTATTTCTATCTCACTGCTAAGGATCAAGAAGAAGATCTTCTCTGGCTAAGAAAGATTCATCCTAAAAGCATTTCAGATACACAGCTTCTCCATGCCAGCAATTGGGGCATGCATTTGTGGGTAACTCACTACATGGAAATGAATGCTGAAAAGCATCATCATACTGCCTGCAAACATGCAAGAATTCTTCAACTACAAGTCCGTAGGCTTCTGGAAAACTACGAAAAGGACTGTGTTGAATTTACTGCACTTGCTGAGAAAAGTGTAAGAGAGATTTTGAGAAAATCTTCTAGAAGAGCTTAATTCTCTGTAATAGTTTTTGTTAAAGTTTTGTTTGCTGATTCTGTTTAAAAGTTATCTCTGCTACTTCTTGTAAACTTCTGAAAGATAACTATCAGCAATGAAGCTTTTGACTCTTATTGGTTTTTGATTATGCAATTTACTTTTTTTTTTTTTTTGAGAGAAATAGACTTTCATTAAAGGAATCAAGAGAACAGAGCCAGAGCTCAGTTATACAAGCAAGCTGCCAGCAGTACAGAAACTAAAACTCAAACACAAGAGCAAAAGGAGCTACGTTATTTCGCTATAATCGAAAGGTAAGTTGTGAAGCCCAAACAATCAGTGGCGAAATTCCGACTAAGGAGATGAGCAAGCCTGTTTGCTTCCCGGCGCACATGGGTTACTTCGAAAGCATTAAAGGAAGAGAGGTGAGTCCTCAAATCTTCATACACTGCTCCATTCACTTCTCTGTTACTTTGCGGTGAGTTGATGCCTTTGATCACAAGTAGGGCGTCGCCCTCCAACCAGATGCGATCATATCCCAAGTGCTTAGCTAGCCAGAGCGCTAACCTAGCTGCATACGCTTCGGCCATCTCGACGGAAACTCCTGCTATTATTTTTGTCGAGCCCAAGCAAGTATGAGACCTGTATGGTCACACAGTACAGCTCCTATCCCCCCTGATTCGCCGGTTTTTGGTACAGATGCGTCGAAATTTGCTTTCACCGTACCGGGTGGCGGAGGCTCCCATGGTCCTTGGCGTGTTCCCTCTGTACGCGCAGCAACATGGGATACTGCCGGGGTGTTTGCACTATGAAACTGTATGTACCTCAATATGAAATTCACAGTAGACTCTGGGTTCTGTTCGAGATCTTCAAAGGTTGCTTTATTACGAGCGAACCATAGCGCCCAACATGTGACAGCAAAAAGGATAAAGTCGCTACCATCCAGCCTAATGTGCACACCTTGTATCCATCCCCATACATCGTCTGAGTCGAAGTAGATTGCCGCACAAGGGATATTTAGCAGAGCCCAGACCACACGAGCAAAATGACAGTTTCTGAAAATATGGAATGCATCCTCATTATCGCATTTGCATAGTGCACAAACATTGTTCACCTCGCAGTGCCGACGTTTTAGTTCTGCTGCAGTAGGCAACGAATTCATGGCCAGCCTCCAAAGGAAATGTTTGACTTTTCCAGGTACAACTAGTTTCCAAATAATGTTCCAGCGAGTCGCGCTAGACACTGATGAGGAGCCCGGTGTCAGTTCTCCTTGCATGCGCCTGAGTTCCATAGCCAGATGGTAGGCAGATCGCACTGAATAAAGTCCATTACGTGAGTAGTGCCAAACCATTGTGTCTTGTACCCCCGTGGTCGCCAAGGGAATTTTCAGAATCTCTTCAATGTCTTCCTGCCAAAAAAGAAACTGGAGAGAGGAGATATCCCAAGAGTTAGTAGTAGGATTAATCAGAAAAGAAACTTTCAGGGGACCCTCATTATGGAGGTCAGGGGTTCGAGGTTTGAAAGAGTAGTTCCCGGGTATCCAACCATCATTCCAAATATCAATCAGCTCGCCAGTTCCAACCCTCCAACGCAATCCTTCCTTGACTAAATCTCGTGCACCTAAAATACTTTTCCAAGTATAGGATGCATTAGTCTTAGGAGTTGCATTAAGGATATCAGAATTAGCAAAATATTTTGCCTTCAGAATACGGCTTAGGAGAGAATTAGGTTCAGTAAAAATCCTCCACACTTGTTTCCCTAGCAAAGCTAAGTTAAAAGCACGAAGGTCACGAAAGCTTAAACCTCCGTCCTTCTTACTGAGGCACAACTTGTCCCATCTAAACCAATGAATTTTATCTTTTTCGCCATCACCCCACCAATACTTGGAGATAACAGATTCAAGATCACGAAGAAGATTATCAGGCAATTTAAAACAGCTCATGACATAAGTGGGGATAGATTGAAGAACTGACTTAATAAGAATTTCTTTACCAGCTTTTGATAGGAGTTTTCCATCAAAAGAATTCACCTTCTTCCAAAGTCGATCACGTAACCACCCAAAAACCTCTTTCTTGCTCTTTCCCATAGAAGTGGGCAAGCCAAGATATTTCTCATGCTTTTCGACAACCTGCATATTAAGAATATTTTGAACACTCTGTTTAATAGCTTCAGTGGTGTTCCGACTAAAAACCACATTAGATTTCTCTAAGTTGATTTGTTGTCCAGAACCAAAGCTGTAAGTCTGCAAAATATCTAAAATGGTTAGTGCTGCAGAGTTAGAGGCTTCACAAAAAATCATGGTATCATCAGCAAAAAGAAGGTGAGAGATAGGAGGTGCAGAAGGGCTCACTTTAACCCCTTTCAAATCCCCTCGCTGAACAGCTCCATCCAGAAGCGCACATAAAGCTTCAGTTACAAAAAGGAACAGAAAAGGGGAGAGGGGGTCGCCTTGCCTTATGCCACGTTCAGGGGAGAAAAGGCCAACTTGGTTACCATTCAACATTATGGAATAAGTGACAGACTTTACACAAAGCTTCAGTAAATTCACAAACTTGTCAGCAAAGCCTATACGAGAAAGCAAAGACTCAAGGAAACTCCACTCAACACGATCATAAGCTTTGCTTAAGTCTAGTTTTAAAGCCATATAGCCTGTTTTGCCCTGTGTCTTTTGCTTCAGATAGTGGTTCACTTCATACGCAACTAACACATTGTCAGTTATTAGTCTACCAGCAACAAAAGCATATTGGGTTTCACTTATAAGGGAAGGCATATGATGCTTCAATCTGTTGGTGACACATTTGGAGGCAATTTTATAGATCACATTGCTTAGGCTAATGGGGCGAAACTGGGAAATAAGCTCCGGTTTTTTACACTTGGGGATAAGCACAATATGAGTATAGTTCATTTTAGTATCAAAAACACCATCATTCAGAAACTTTAAACGGCAATTAATCACAGAGTTACCCACAATATGCCAAAATTTTGGAAGAAAAAAGCAGGGAAGCCATCTGGACCTGGAGATTTCAGTGGGAACATTTGGAATAGAGCTTGCTTCACCTCCTCGTCTGAGTAGTCTTGGCATAGCGCCTCGTTAACAGCATCCGAAACTTTTGGCCTTAAATATTCAAGGGCAGTAGCAATATTCTCAGCTGGAGGGTGCTCCGATTTAAAAATCCCTTGGAAATAATCCAAAGCGATTCTACTCATGCCATCCAAATCAGTCCGCAGCAGCCCAGCATCATCCCTAAGACCTCGAATCTCATTTTTCTGATGTCGTTGTGTGGCTTTCGAATGAAAATACCTTGTGTTACGATCACCTTCTTGAGCCCAAAGCACTTTCGATCTCTGCTTCAACATTTCATTCTCCCTTTCCAGCGTTTCCTCCAGTTCCAATTTCAACTGATGTGCTTCGATTTTAGCCGCCTCATCCCACATACCATCCTGTAATTCTGCAATGCGCTTTTGCAGGTTGCGAACCTTCCTTTGTATATCACCAAAGCGTGTTTTGCCCCAAGTCATGAGCCCCAATCTGCAATTCTCAGCTGCAGACAGAAAATCATCCCCAAGATCCCAATTCTCTGCAATTAGTTTCTCACAATCATCATGCCGCACCCACATGGACTCAAAGCGGAAGCCGGTTCGACATCGTCGCAGTGGAGAAGATGAGAGCTCCTCCAAATTCACCCGAATCGGCAAGTGGTCTGAGCAGATCGATCTCAGATGCGAAACAGAAGCCAGAGGAAAGAGAGAAGACCATTCAGCCGAAGCAAAAGCTCTATCCAGTCGACACTTAACTGTATCTGGGTGGGTTCTTTTATTAGTCCAGGTATAATCAGGCCCCAAGTAACCCAAATCAGAAAGCCCACAACTCTGAACAGTATCTCTGAAGTCACGCAATCTGTAGTTTGGTACAGTAACTCCTCCCATTTTCTCATTATTTGTTAAAATTTCATTAAAATCGCCTAAGCACAGCCAGGCCCTTTGCGAAATTCTCCCCAAATGAGATAAAAGATCCCAAGTCTGTTTGCGTTTACTTGTATCAGAATCTCCATAAAAGCCCGTAAAACGCCAAATCACATTACTTTCAGAAAATTGAACATGGGAATCAATATGATGCTTCGAAAAACTTTGAAGAGTTACAATGGTATCCTTAGACCACAAAAGTGCCAAACCACCAGATCTACCTTGCGAAGCTACTGAAAAACCAAACATATTAAACTTATTTTTTAAAAAATCTACTCCACGGTCGCTAAGCCGTGTCTCCATAAGAAAAACAAGCGAGGGACGAGACTCTCTAATCAAATCTCTAAGTTCTTGAATTGTCGAAAGGCCCCTCGCGCTTTGACAATTCCAAGCAATACAATTAATTTGGCCATGGATTTTTGATTGTGCAATTTACTTATGCTTACTGTTTAATTATTCAAGTATGCTTGCATTAATCAACTGATTTATTCAACATCAGAAACCTCTAAAAGGGTAACAATTAATTTGGCCATGGATTGCTAACATAAAAAAGGGGGAAATTTGTTAGGAAACTTGTGAGCAATTAACCATGCTAAATTAAGGAAAGTCCAGTAACTAGTACTCTTAAGGTCCATAGGAATTTAGAATTTTAAGGACATTGTAAAAGAGGAACGTTTTCTGAAGACTTAGTTAGGTGCTAGATAGGTTGGTTTTAAAGCTTATGATGTATCTTGTTTTCTGAAAAGAAATACAACCTATTGAAGCATTTGCTGATGATGTACTTTGTTTTTACAAACAAACTATTGAAGCATTTAGAACCGCTCAGAATCTTAAAGATTTTGAAGATCTGAAGACTTGAAGATTTTGAACATCTGAAGACTAGAAGATTTCTGAAGACTGGTATCTACAAAGGCACATGTTGCTCAGAAAGTGGAAACTTCAGCAACAGCATTGCATAAGTGAAAATCTGAAAGACAGAGTAGGTTGTGCTTGCTGAAACTGAGACTGACCACTTGCTGATGGAACATATGTGACCTCTTGCTGAAAGTACTTGTATTTTGCGCTCCAATGTTACTGTTTGAATTCTATTCAAATGAGCATTAAATGCAAAGCATGCACGCGAAGGACATGAAGACTAGAAGACAAACAAGGACGCTGCTGAAAGTACAAAAGCAAGATAGTGACATCTTAAGGAACAAAAGCCTTGGAATTTAAAATTCAAACGGCTCCTTATTTTCACTATAAATAGAGCTCATCCGGCAAAGAGTTGAAGTGTGTCAACAACGTGGATTTGGTTTCTATTTGAATCGCTCTAGATAGGTGTTGTAAGGAACCTCAATCTTATCTTAGTGGATTCAGTCCTAGAAAGGACAAAGTGGATTAGTTGAGAGATTACGCCACTCTCAGATACCACTATAAAAGTGTTTGTGTGATTTACTTACTGTATTTAGTTTTTAGCAAATCATATCTATCTGTACACAGTCACTCACATCACTTGTTGAAACATTCATTTACTGAAAGAGAACTTATTGTATCAAAGACTTCCGCTCTCTGATTTTAAGTATCAGCAAACCTAGTTACTGCAAAGTAACTTGCGCTTGCTGAGAAAGTTAAGTATCAGCAAACTCATTACTGAAAATTAATAAGCACTTGCTGAGAAAGTTTTAAACGACGAAAGTTTGAAAAGACTATTCACCCCCCCCCCTTCTAGTCTTTTCTTGTTGTTTAAAGGGACCAACACAAAGTACATCATCAGCAAGTTTAAGAACTTAACTAGTACCTACACTAAGTCTTTCAGCAAACGTTCCTCTTTTACAATGTCCTTAAACTTCTAAATTCCTATGGACCTTAATAGTACTAGTTAGTGGGCTTTACTTAATTTAGCATGGTTAATTGCTCATCAAAATTACAAGTTTCCTAACAGAATTCATTTTACACATGTGAGTAAAAACACAAACCCAAATGTTAATTAATTACTTGGAAAAATTATTTCACCAAAAGATGTGAACACCCCTTCTCTCAGAAGGAAAAAAGAAAGAAAAAGAAAATATTTTAATAACAAAATGTGAATACTATTAACCCAAACACCTAAAACGAAAACAATTCACTAAAACATGTGAATACCCACCCACTTCCTCCCCCCCCCCCTCCCAACATCTTTAAAAGTTCATTAAAATATGTGAATACCCACCCACATTACCCACCCAACCAATGTTCCACCCCGTCACACGTCATTCATCGAGTAATCATATACTCACCTAAAAATTTTAATTTACTAAAGCTTGTAAGAACACCTTGTTGGGTTACCCCTAACCCTCTACCCCAAACTAAAATAAAGTATTTTATCGAACACTCTCCCCTACCACCCATCCCTTCCCCCCCCCCCCCCCCAATATGATAAGAAAAATAATCATGCCCAATTCTAACCCGCACAATGTCTATTTAATATAATATTATTTGGGTTCGGTTATAAAATTAAACCTACACGTTTCTTTTATTTCCATGAGTAAATGTGAATTCCATAAAAATATATTGCACTCCCCCCCCCCCCTCCCAAGAAAATAATATTCACCTAAAATATGTAAACACAATATCTCACCCCCACTCCCAAAACACATAAAAATACGTATTTCAACGAACATGCAAATAGTCGGCCACCCTTATTATGTCAAATATTTTATTTTTTTGGATTATTCGGTCGAGCTCAATCATATTTTTCAAATTTTGTGGATAATCATGCCAACGTATTTCAATTTCTTATCCACTATACAATATATATGCGCATGATTCGAATTTTTTTATTTCTTGTTTATATAAATTGGTAAAAATTATAACTTTAGGCACATTTGATCTCCCTAACTTATGGCGGAATAATATCGTCGAGTGCAATTATCACTCTATATTATCCTCGAATAATCCACTTGGTCTACGTGTCTAAATTTAATCCGTTTATGTGCATGATGTAAAATTTGTAGTTTTCACTTCTTTTATAAGGTGTAGAAAGTAGTGTGGGGCAATGGCAACTCCCCCCCCCCCCCAAAAAAAACACACAATTCAGCATTCCCCACCACCACCCATCACCTCAAACCCCCCCCCCCCCCCCCCAAAAAAAACACCAAATATCAAAAATGTTTTCCGATTCCACACATGCACCACATTAGCAATTGCAGCACTAATATGCTCTCTAAACGGGTAGGATTCAACTTGATCTGATATCACTACAAGAAAATAGCCATTTAGCGACGGATAGATAGAAACGGATCGCTACTGATAACGACGGATAAATACGAACTGCGCTCTAAGGTCAGTTCGTCAATGGAAATGGTCAATCCGGCATCAACTTAGCGACGGATAGCGTTCATCCGTCGCAAAAACTAGTGACGGATAAGTCTATACGTCGCTAAGTTGGTTGACCAGAATAAAGAAAAATGAAAAAATAAAATAAATAAACACGTAGCGACGAATAAGTCTATCCGTCGCTAAATGCCGACTACACACAGAAGGCATCGTCTGTTACAGATTCATTCCATTCACTTCTCCATTGTTAAAATCTTTCAAACCCTAACTCTCTTATCTTCTCCTCCCATCTCAAATCCACCACCATCACCTTCACCCCGGATCGGTTCCACCACCACAATCACCACCTCGACCACATTACCACAGTAAGTCTCGTGTTTATTATTTTGTATTTTCTTCCCCTTTTGTATTTGGGTTCGAATCTGACTCCTCCCTCCCTTTGTTTGTTTGTGGTTCTTGTTTGTGGATGTAGAGGATTCGACATTGCCTCAAATCCACCACCGCCACCACCTCGATTCTCGATATGCCCAAATAGAAGGTTAGAACCCTAAGCCTAATTTTTGGGGCTTTTTAATTTTTGTGCTTAATTATGATTTTTCTAGTTGTCAATCGTTAGATTATATATATTGTATAGCAAGAATCATTTTAAATAATTATTTGAATTTATTCTGTAATTTTATAAATTAGTTTGAATTAATTAGATGTTGTTAATTGATTATGTTAACTGTAATTAGTATAACCTAGATTAATTTATTTAAATAAAATTGGTTAAGTAATTTTGGTTAATTTTTCGTTAATAAATTTAGAGTATTCTGTGTAGTTAGTTCTGCCTAGTTAGTTTGATTAATAAATTAGATTAAAATTATGCGTAGTTATTTCTGTTAATTATAATTTTGTTGATGAATAGATTAATAATAATTTTAATTACGTTATGTAGTTAATTTAATTATTAATGTTTATTTTGAGTAATTTTTTGTTAAATTTGCTTAAGAGTTTGTTTTTCATTGAAGTGAATAGGTGTGATGATGATACATATATTAGTTTGGAAGTGTTGGATTAGGCTTACATTGGGTGATAACTAATACTATACGTTTACTGTCGATCAGTAAGCGTTTTATTGGTTTGCACCCATTGGTAAGCCTTACTGACATTTAAGCGAACTGATTGTATTTAACTGAACACACTAGAGGACTTATATTGATAAATATAGAAGAAGCAGAAGCAGGCACAAGAAAGAATAATAAGTCTTTCTTGTGCCTGCTTCTTCTATATTATATTTGTACCACCACAATTCTTCATCTTCTCATCATTAACATACTACATTATTAATATACTACATTTCTACAAGTTTGATTAAATATGACCTTGTGTTGTGAATGATTGTAGTAGCTAGGCAGGCACCGTAACAACAGCATTTCTAACGCCGTTGTTACTATGCCGGCCTATTTCACTCATTCTCATCGCGTGGCCTACTAATAAATGGACTTATTTCCTAGTATCCATAGAGTAAACATTACAAACTTTTGTTGCTTTCTGAGTCCTCTTCTATACTTATTAAGTGACAACTTATTAAGTGACAATAAGTTGACTAACAATCAAGTGTAGTCGGGGTCTTGAAAAGCAAGGAAAGTTTGTATTGCGGTAATCATGTAAACCATATATTCGTAAGAAGTTGTATATATACTCACCTTAAGATAAGTTATTTGACAAGTTAGACTTTATTTTTTGTTACAAATTATCATGGTTCAAACTTCAATTTTATGCGTACAGACAATGAACGTCGATGGCCCAGACGTGTTTGCAAACCTGTCGGATGATGGGTACACGGGGAAGGTGTACATGGCGGGTGAGCGGGTGAATGGCAAGCTCGTCGTCCGGCCCATGCCTGGGCATGTGTAAGTACATGAATAGGTCTTTACTTGGTATTGTATGTTTTATTTAGTTGGATTAATTTGTGTATGTTATTGCAACAGGTTGATGCCGAGGGATGCTGCAAAGTTCATCAGCAAGGAATCCACGAAGAAAGTGGCTCTCCCACCACTTGGAACCCAGTGGCATACTTTCACTTCGGAGCGGAAGGCGGAGATTTGGAATGCTCTGGAGGTTAGTAATCTTTCTTCTTCTCTTATGGTTTAAGTGGTATGTTCTCAATTACTTGGGTGATATGTTAGTCACCGTGTGTTAGTTGAAAATAGGACAATGTGCAATTGTTTGGGTGATATGTTAGTCACCGTGTGTTAGTTGAAATAGGACAATGTGGAATTGTTTGGGTGATCTTAGTCGCCGTGTTATATATATGTTAGTCTGAATTTTGTATACTTTTTGAAATGTAGGAGAAGTTCTTCCTCCCCAACAAGTTCAAGTCGGAGTTGTGGCCTGCTTTAGAACATGAAGGCTCCGAAGCCTTCCGGAAGAAGGTCGCCAAGATCAAGGCATCGGGGAAGAAGCCGGGGTGGACTGGGGAGGAGGAGTGGCCCCTGTGGAAGCAGTATTGGGAGGACAGATAAATTTTTAGTTTGTTGAATGAAATGTTTAGAAATTTTTTTTTTTTTTTTTACATTTTTGTATTTCTGTACGTACATTTTAGGTTGTACATTTTAGTATTTATGTTTATGTTCGTACATTTTAGTATTTCTGTACGTACTATTTTAGTTTGTTGAATGAAATTTTAGTTTCGTACCGTCAATCATCGTATATAAATCTCTGGCGCATTCAACTTTAACTCAATAACAAACATAATATGAAAACAATAACAGAAATTAAAAAAAAAAAATACATATATATATATATATATATATATATATATATATATATATATATATATATATATATATATATAAAATATAGTGACGGATTGCTCTATCCGTCGCCCTGAACACTAGGCCACGGAAGGACACGTGTCACATCCTTTTAGCGACGGTTAAACCCATCCATCGCCAATTAATAGCGACGGATAAGTTATTCCGTCTCCATAATGGTCAACGACCAATAGGGAGACGGATAGGTTTATCTGTCGCTATTATCTCGCGACGGATAGGTTTAACCGTCGCTATTTATTTTAGCGACGCCACTTTTCACGACGTCCTCCGTCGCTAATCTCCTGTAGCGACGGATCGCTGACCATTAGCGACGGATGGAATCCGTCGCTAAAACCAGTTTTCCTTGTAGTGTATGAACCTACACAATACCCACTTAAATAATTATGTTTAGGTTCGTGATGAACATTCACGTTCTATACATGTGGGGTCAAAATATGAACTGACTGTTAATTAATAGCCTAAAAATATTATTTTATTAAAAGATGTGGACACCCTCCCCCCTCCCATTCTAGTGGGAAGACAAAAATAAAATTTTCAAACTCAGGGGATCCCCAACCCCAACACGTACCTAAAAATAAAGTATTACGCCTAAACATATGAACATCCAATCAATGCCATATCCACCCACCACCCCCACCCCCCCCCCCCACACACACACAAATCTTAGAAAGATTTACCAAATCATATAAATACCCAAATGGCATTAACTGGATATACTGTCCAAATTCGATAAACTTAATTGCCTAAAACATTTATTTTCCTAAAACATGTAACAACTCTGAACCCCCCCCCCCCCCACACACACACTAAAATAAAGTAATTAATTAGAACACATGAACACTCTGCCTTACTACCCCAACCCTCCAAATAGAATAAGAAAAATGATTGTGTTTAGTTCTAACTCGCACAAATATCTACTTAATATAATGTTATTTACGTTTGGTTGTAAAACCTTCCGAGATCCTTTTATTTCCATGAGTGAACCTGACCCTTTCGAAATGCCTAATAAATTATTTAACTCGAAGCTGCGAACATCATTCACCTAAATGTTTGACCAATATATCTCCCTCCCCAAACTTCCCAACATGCCTAAAGGAAGTATTTCAATCAAACATATAAACAGCCAACCACCCCCATTATGCTAAATGTTTAATTTTTGGAATTATTTTGTCAATCTCAATCATTTTCTAAATTTTGCAATAATCATGCTAAATTTCAATTTCTTATATGTCCACTGTACCCACATGAAGAATTCATCACACACATGCTTTAAGTATCTCCAAAGGTTACCACCTCCGACTCATTATAATTTTATTGTTTAATTTTTCTTTTACGTTATAATTAAATTACCCATAAATAAGAATAGAGGAATATATGTGCTAATAAATTTATATTAGTAAAATATGTTTAATTAAATTTCATCATATAATTTTGTTATATTCATTTTTTTGCTTTAATTTATGAATAATTTGTAGTTACAATTATAAAAAAGAATTATAAATTATTTTAGGGCGGGGGTGGGAATATATCATACTACCTCACAATTCAATTACACAGTCAAATTATTAAATTTTTTAAAATCAAAATCAATCCTCATGTCCCTATTATATTGCACGCAAAATATTTTCATTTACATACTTCTTAAATATGTAACAACTCTGACCCCACCTCATACACACACACACACTAAAATAAAGTAATTAATTAGAACACATGAACACTCTCCCTTACTACCCCAACCCTCCAAATAGAATAAGAAAAATGATTGTGTTTAGTTCTAACTCGTACAAATATCTACTTAATATAATGTTATTTACGTTTGGTTGTAAAACCTTCCGAGATTCTTTTATTCCCATGAGTGAACCTGACCCTTTCGAAATGCCTAATAAATTATTTAACTCGAAGATGCGAACATCATTCACCTAAAATGTTTGACCAATATATCTCCCTTCTCCGAACTTCCCAATATGCCTAAAGGAAGTATTTCAAACAAACATATAAACACCCAACCACCCCCATTATGCTAAATGTTTAATTTTTGGAATTATTTTGTCAATCTCAATCATTTTCTAAATTTTACTATAATCATGCTAAATTTCAATTTCTTATATGTCCACTGTACTCACATGAAAAATTCATCACACACATGCTTTAAGTATCTCCAAAGGTTTCCACCTCCGCCCCATTATAATTTGCATACAGCAGTTGGCCTGGTTTTACTAATAAAACTTTCCGGATGTACCATATAGACCTCTTCCTCAAGGTTGCCATTGAGGAAGGCAGTCTTTACATCCATCTGCCAGATCTCATAATCATAGTAGGCAGCTATCGCAAGTAGAATTCGAATAGACTTCAACTTTGCTACCGGTGAAAAGGTTTCATCGTAATCGATGCCATACCTTTGTGTGTAGACCTTCGCCACAAGTCTAGCCTTGTGCGTTTTTACCTTGCCATCGGCATCTGTCTTTCGTTTAAAGACCCATTGGCACCCAATAAGTCTAACCCCTTGGGGCAAGTCTACCAAGCTCCAAACTTGGTTCAGGTACATGGAGTCTATTTCCAATTCCATGGCCTCTTGCCATCTGTCTGAGTCAATATCATTTATTGGCTCTTTGTAGGTCTCGGGGTCTTCCCGATCTGATAAGCCAACATCAAGTTCACTGATGTCTTCTATCATAAGGCTTTGCTTCTGAGGTCCTTTTGGGATCCTCTTCGACCTACGGAGCTCGACTGGTGCTTCTGTCGGCGTTTCTGGTGCTTTTCTTTTCTGGTTTCATGTAGCACGAACATTATCAGTGGGCACTGATGCAGTCGGTCGCGTTCTACGACCCTGTTTCCTAGCGGGAGGCTGCTCTTGTGCAACTTGTTGCACAGGTTGATTGAAAACGGGTTCTATTGGTGTGGTTTCAATTGTTGATCAAATCACAGGGCTCCCACTAACTATGACATGCCTAGCAAGTGTCATATCATTACCCTTGTCTTCTTCGAAAGCTCCCACTGAACTTGAGTCCAAATCAGAAGATTTAGAGAACTCATGTTCGCGCGTGTCAAAGTCTTGAATTTCTTTAAGTTCTATCATATCATCTAACCTCTCTTCTTCGAGGTATTCGGCTTCTAAAAACTTGACGTTTTTAGATACTATCATCTTGTGAACTTCAGCATGATAGAATTCATAGCCTCTCGTCTGACGAGGATAGCCTATGAAATAAACTTTAACACCCTTGGCATCTAACTTATCAGTGAGCAACAATTTGACTATCGTAGGACATCCCCAAGGTCTAAGATAGCCCAGTGAGGGCTTCTTTCCTTTCCATAACTCATAAGGAGTTTTCTCCACTGATTTAGATGGTACACGATTCAGAATGTAGATTGCAGTTTGTAGCGCATATCCCCATAGATATTTTGGAAGAGTCGAGAATCCAATCATTGATCTCACCATGTCTAGTAGGGTTCGATTCCTTCTCTCAGAAACACCATTTAATTGTGGTGTTCCAGGAGGGGTCCATTGCGATTGAATTTCATTCTCCTTCAAGTAGTCGATAAATTCTTCACTAAGGTAATCACCTCCTCGATCTAATCGAAGAGTGACTATCCTTAGGTTCAATTCATTCTCGACCTCATTCCTAAACTCCTTGAATTTCCCAAAGGTCTCAGATTTATTCTTCATAAGATAAATATATCCATACCTTGAGAAATCGTCAGTAAAGGTAACGAAGTAACAATAACCTCCACGTGCTTGGACTTTAAAAGGTCCACATACATCGGTATGTATGAGCTCTAAGCAGCGAGTGGCACGAACACCTTGTCCAACAAAGGGTTTGTTCGTCATCTTACCCTTAACACATGATTCGCATGTACCATATGATTCGAAATCAAATGGTTCTAAGTAGTCCAACTTCCTTAGTCTTTGAATCCGTGTTTCATTGATATGGCCTAGCCGACAATGCCATAGAAAAGATGGATTATTCTTCCTACTTGAAGACGGTTGTTTGTTATGTATTTGCAATAAAGGTAGACTACTTTGGAAAATATATAAACCATTCACTAAGCGAGCTTTTCCATAATACTGGTCATTTAGCGAAAAATAACAAGTATTATTAGCAAAACGAAAGGAAAAACCCAAATTGTCCAACAATGGAATGCAAATTATATTTCTGACAATGGATGGAACAAAATAAACGTTATCAAGTTCTAAACATTGACCTGATGGTAAATCTATCTTGCAGCGTCCAACGCGTTTGGCTTCAACTGGATTGCCGTTCCCAACATGCAAGTCGATTTCACCTTGCTTGACTAGCATATGTACAAATAACCCCTGCACATTATTACAAATGTGTGAGCCACAAGCTGTATCTAATACCCAACCATTGGAGTCAAAAGAAGTCATGTTCATTTCAATAACAAACATACCTGAGCTAGAAGCCGGCGGCTTCTTAGCTTGATCTTCCCTTAGCTTAGGGCAATCTTTCTTCCAATGGCCCTTGAGTTTGCAATAGAGACAAATCTCCATCCTAAGTCGAAACTTAGCCATCTTACGATTGCGTGCACTCTTGCCACCCTTGTTCCCTTTGGGTCTACGATTGACCCTTACAAACTCGTTGGCAATAGGTCTCTCAGCAATCGACTCTGTTGCTGTCCCGACTTCGGGATTCTGAATAGATTACAACAATCTTTCCACGATCAAGATAATGGAAGCCTTAGCTTCTAGCTCCAAGCCATATCCAACAAGTTGAAAGAGAAAATCAATCAATGACTTGACTTGTTCAGGCGACAGCTCTTCTGTCTCAAGTCTTTGGATAAACATGATCTTGATAGCTTTGAACCCTTCACACGTCCTTGGAGTATCCAAGAATGAGGAGAGATATCTCACAATCTTATATGGTTCCTTGTCTCGACATGGTCCAACCACATTGTCAGACACAGCATTCAGCAACAAATTCTTCACTACTCGGCCTTTTCCACTGACATCTCATAATAGAAATCTTTGGTTGCAGTAGTCAACTCAGTGGGAGGTGGAGGGATAGGTTCGTCTAACACATACTCAACCTCGTTGTGCCATAGCACCCTTCGTACCTCATGGATCAAATCCACGTAGTTTGGTCCTGTTAGCTTTTGCAACTCCAAGTTGGCAATGAGCTTGGAGGACGGTATAGCCATTTCTGTTTTCCTAAGGAGAAATAATATAGAACGAAAATAATAAATCAACTATTGAAATGCTATTTCTAAATACACAGTCAACATAACTAAACAACAAGGTACTTTAGCTATTTAGCTTCCACTATTTTCACATATGATTGCCCCCAAAACAAACATACGGGTAATGTCCAACAAGTTACCGCAGTGGCCAAGATCCAAATCCATACTATGCTATACTCCAACGGGGGCTGGTCGCATAACATAATATGACCGGTAGGACTATCCAAGTGCATCACGCAACTCTTGGGTGTTAAATCTAATTTAACCAGACGCTCTACATATTGTACCTATCGAGGTCGCTAGATACAATATGCAGTAAGTTATAACCATAGGCTTACTCTAATCTGACGATCACTGCGAGTCTGCAAGACGAGGTCGCCAATACAGGGAAACGCAATGAAAGTTCAGAATTAAAGCACCCCATGGAAAGCATCTCAGAAACACATACGTATATATATTTCTGCACTTATATTGGTTGGGGCTTGTAGCTTGAGGGTTGTTATCAGTCATCTACAAACAAATAAGGGCGCCGCCTTCCCATCATGCATGAGCGGTCTACACGTAATGGATGCCGCCTATCCATTCTAGTTCTAAACGCGGTCAAGCACATAATGGGCGCCGCCTAACCATACATAAAAATATGCGGTCCGACAAATAAGAGGGCGCCGCCTACCCTCGCATGCATAGCGGTCGAACGGAAAGTAAAATACGTGGTATTTAAACATGCATTGTCAAACAATAGCATATCGAGCAAACAAACAAGTAGCAGCCTATGTGGATGCCAAATGACTTCATAATTTCATTATGAAAATTATAATCCCATACTTATAATCTCTATGAAAAATTGAAAATTTGGATTAGATTGAAAATCAAAAATTCTATTGACCAGGTAGCAATTTTCGAAAACTCGAAGGACTCAATTTTAATTTTGCAAACCTTGGAGGTGTTAAATTCAAAATTAAAAAGTAGAAAGACTTATTTGTAATAAACAATAAATTGATAAATCACAAATAAGCCCCTCAACTTAATACTAATTAAATATAACCCCTCTAGTTAATAATAATTAGAATTAAATCATATTTATATTCCAAATATAAAATTCAATCCTCAAAATTTCCAAAAATTTGATTTTTGGGTCCAACCCGAAAAAATTAAATAAATATATATAATAATATATGGGGACGGGATCGAATCTCGTCCCCTAGGGCGCCTGCGTCCCGCAGGCGGGAATATATATATATATATAAAAATTTCTTTTTTAAAAAAAAAAATATATAAATTCTAAATTTATATAAAAACAAAACTTTCGAAAATCGAATTGATCATAGAATCAATTGCATCCACATAAACTACATAATCACATAACATATATACGTATATACATAATCAATTAACCTCGCTCTGATACCACTGTAAGAAAATATGGTCAGAGTTACCCCTAGGGTACGCAGCGGAATTTCAAAAAATTTCTTAATATGAAGGTTAATTCATCATGCATATAACGTATATAATAAACACATTAATCAGAAGACTTACAATACTCCAAAAGCAAGAATAGGTATTGAATCGATATGCCAATCGATGAAGTCTTCGTCATAGTCCGGTGAATCTTCTCCTTCGTCAAAGTCGAAGATATCTACAATACTTTGATTTTCTGCAAGACAATAAAAGTTAGTTTCCAGCTCTTTGTACCTCAACCTTGGTATCCACGGATGAACAGCTTATCGGAAAGAATACTAGGATATTCTTTATGTGGCCAAGAAGATGGGGCAGCGACTTTCCTCCGGTGGAGAGTGGCGCGCGCGACTAGGGTGTAGAGGTAGGGGAGAGCTTTTTATTTTCTCTAAGAAAGGTAGAATAATTCTCTAAGAATTCGGCATTGAAAAAGCTCTCTAATGACCTACTTATATAGTAGTCAATAGAAGCCTAAAGAATATTCTTTTAGACTTCATAAAGGAATAAGAACTCTAATTCTTATTGCACAAGGAAACCAATTTAAGTTTAGATTCATTCCCAATTAAGTTAGAACTCAATTAGGAAAATCTAACTTAACCCTTGACTTCTAATATGGGAAGGAGTCGAAACTCCCTCCCATACTACTACTACACGCTGCCGGTCAAGGGGGGGTATAAGTTGGGACCCACTTATAATTCGAAGGCAATTCAAACTCTAAGTATATTTTTCCCATGTGCATATATTAATTCTAAATTAATATATCCTTTCAAATCAGATCTCTATTATATTTCTAAAATATAATCTTTGATTCTATTTACATAAAATACAATTAATCAATCAATTCAATTAATAATTCCAAATTATAAATTGAGCCACAAATAATTATAATTAATTCCAAAAATCAATTATAATTCATCAATCACAATTAATTCTAAATTAATTGCGATTCCATCTTCAAGGATATTCGGATAAGCTGAATCACCACATAGTGTGACCCATAGGGCCTCATTGTATTAAGCAAGTGCTACACTAGGCAACATGGAATTCCTAGACGGTTCCATTTGCAATATTAATACATGAGGACGTTTGAGAGGTTTCTCAAAGCAAACCCTTTCGTTGTGAAGTCTGATGCGCTCAACGCGGCGATGGTAACGTCCCTTCATCTGACTGACTCGAATGCATCTAGGATCGATGATGTGTCAATCCCAATAATACATCCACGGACGTCTTCAGTGAGTTGCTTGGTGAATCCAATATCTATTATGACTATCATAATAATATTGATACGCTGGCCAGCGGTTTAACCAATCACAACTATGAACGACTATGAGCAGTGCTCTCCTGTGCTACAAGTAAGAGATGAATCCTTCACAGAATCACTTATCACCCTCATTTGTATGTAGCCATAATCCTGGATCGTGTCTTGGGTCAACTGCTTATTCAGAGCTGACATCGACGGGTCCACCAAGGATATGGGACAACAAATGTGATGATAAAGTCCTGTAAGTCCAAAGGACGACTGGCATCACTTCGACAACTTTCCGGTTCCCATAAACACTTCGGTGTAGAGTATACATCGATGGGAGTTTCCGGTGGGTACTTCCATTGTTCGGTAATCACCCTTCGAACAACTATGCGGAGTTATGGGAACGTTTATAGATTGTCTAACAATCCGTTCCGTGCCCGTGGGATCGGCTCACACTTTCTCTAACAAGTATAACCTCCACGCATACCAATCTCACCTGGTTCATTCAAACCCCTACATCCGAGATGAATCTCGACTAGGGAGAGTTTGGGATAGATGATAAGTCGCATAGCTTCCGCTATCTGTGTGATCGGTCATCTATCTGAGGCGACATGTTTGATATCAATACAGACATGAATAGAGATATAACATGTGGTATGCCTGGTATAATACAAATATGAAAGCGATAATCAATAGTCAAACAAACAAACATATATTATATTACGTTGATCAGTGTAATAGTACATATATGCCCTTAATAAGGGTTGTATGCCCTTAACAAAGACTGTCTCTAGGACATATACACTATCATTGCTAACTCACAAGCAAGAATTGAGAATCAACGATGTCCAATCTCTATGCTTAATCTTCCAAAATAATAAGAAAAAGAGTCTTCTATGCTAATAATTCCCAGAATAAGTTCTGGAGAATTTGTCACTCAAAATAAGGTGAAAAAGTATGAAAAACGTAGAAAATAGGCGAAACTATATATAGAGTGCGGAAACTGGGGGCGAATCGCCTGGGGTCCCAGGCGAACCGCCTGGGAGCTCCAGGTCGGTGGAGACGCGTTTTCTTCACTTTTCCTTTTTGGACTCGAATTTTGCCTTCTAGTGACCTTTAAGCCTTGAAACTCGTCCCCTAGGCCTCAAAACTCGCCTGGAAACTTCTAGATACATCACGGATGACCACGAAGCACCCAAACTTCATTCTCTTTACCATAGCTGCCCATCAAAAGTACGTTTTTCACCTAAAACCTGAAATATGCAAAGAAAAGGGAAACGTGACACTATTCTAATAAAACGCACTAAAATATAAGCTAAATTAACCTAGAGGATCTAAATTGGTGAAAAAGACTCGAATGAAAGTGTAAAATACACGTTCATCACCTCGCGTCTAAAAGGGAATAGACTAGGCAATAACCAAATAAACCCGATAGTCCACACTACCCAAGTATACCTAGTTACAACCTAATCGACCGGCCAAACAGAACAGACAGAAACAGTAACAAATAAAGTGCTCGGATAACCGAGTTACATTCCTGCAGAATAGTCAGTACAAACAGAACAACACCGTACATAATAAAGTAAAATGGTCATGTAGAGGGATATTTACTTTTAAAGAAGTAGCATACAGAATATAATACACATACGTATATATATACATGCATAGCACATTGGGTGAACACTCACGTTAACACGGGCGAGCAAAAGCCACAAAGAGAACAGAAGGTCAGCAACGGACGAATCATCTAGACAAGGAGACTATCATTCCTAACTAAAAGACGAAACGGAAGTCTAAACGGTAAAAAGTAACAACCGAAGAAAAGGCGTCAAAGACTCAGGACCTTAAGGTTTAACTAGTTCGCACTAAACCAACTAGGCTAGTAATAAATACATTTTGAAAGACTGTGAAAAGAACTTCTCAACTTATTAAATTTCAGAAAGATCTGTATATTCAAAACTAATTCAGAAATTGCAGACAATAATAGTCAATAGTCCAATCGTCCAATCGTTCAAGGGTATACAGGTCAAAACATACCAGGGGTAAAATGGTCAAATCCAGATTTCGAAAGGGCAAAATTCTCAAAAAGAAAAAGGAGACGAAATTCGAACAAGGAGAAGAAGAAAAGAGGATCAAGTTACCTTCCACAGTGAATCGATAACGAATCTGTAATCAAATTTTAACAATCAATACGGGATTAAATCCCAAAAATGAATCAGAATCGGAATTTTAAAATGAAATCAAAAGGAATGAAAGAGGGATGGAATCGACTAAAACAGAGTCTTATCAGAAACGAAGAGACAGAACAGAACAGAGCCGGAAAACTGCTCGGAGATGACGAACGGAGCTGAGTCAAGTCGAACCGGGGCAGAATAGAAACACGAACAGGCGAGACGGAGCTGAGCAAATTAAACGGAGCCGGAGAGACGAACTTTACCGGGCAGGGACAAGCATGAATCGAGCACTAACGGAACCTGGCCGAGCCACGAGCAGAACAGAGTCGTAGATTGGAGCCGAAACGGAGCAGGTACGGAGCAATCGATCGAGCAGAGGTGAAGTGATCATAATGGCGGCGGAATGGTGGTGACGAGATAGAGGGGTGGTGGTTCGAGGCGGTCCGGTGGTGATGATTTGGTGGAGGAGATGGGCGGTCGAGATGATGATGGTGGGTTCCGGTGGTGGTGGCTCGATGGTCTGCGGTGGTTACGTGGTGGGGATGATGAATCCGACGGGGAGGGCAGATAAACGGGAAGTAGGAGTTGTTTTGTGTGGCTGCCGAAATGAAAGGGGAGGAGGAGGAGAAAGTAAGTTTGTGTTTTAGGGTTAGCTTTAGGGTTGAAGGCTTGGATCAGGCCTAGAGATATGGGCCAAGATAACTGGGCCAAGACTTGAAGATTGGACCAACTTAAATGGGTCAACCAAAGGGCCAAGTCTAGTCTTGCAATTGAGTTAATATTTAGCCCGAAACTGAAATTGCGAACGGTCCACTAAACAAAAATGCTTTCTAATTCGAATTCGATTCGATAACGCGGGGGAGGAAAATTAATTAATCACCAAATAATTAATTAATTAAATAAAATTAAATTAAAAAACAAATACGGGATCTTACACTCCACCACCCTTAAAAGAAGTTTCGTCCCCGAAACTTATCTAGCGTAAACCTAACGAACGTGGAACGGAGAAACGAAAGTCTTCAACTTTAAATGTCGGATAAAAGGTCAAACTTTGCATCACAAAAGTTAACAAGGTCGTAACTAACCTAAGGAAAACAAAGCTCACTTCTTCAACAAGAACATCTAACCGTGAATCTTCAGTAATTAATCGATACTTCAGCTTTGAGTGAGTCTAGCCTAAAGAAAGAAGTGCAGTCTGTTAAACAAACCTAATCTTAGAAGGAGTTTGTCCCAATGAGCGTACCTTTTGCCACATTTGCTGATAGAATCTCATGTTCAACCCCAATGTAGGCCTTCCCCTTGGTTGTTGCACCATCTCTTTGGTTCTTCGAAACCGTGCCACCAGGTCGTCCTTCCTTAATCAGAGAGCGACGCCTCGGACATTCGTTCACCTTATGGTCTTCGCTGCCACAAGCCAAACACCAACCCTTCTTCTTCCAGCAGTTGCCTTCCTCGTGAGTTGTTCCTCCACAGAAATTACACTTTATGCTAGTTGACTCTCCAGAAATATCATCGAGTTAACGGGGTCGACTTTCCCGCTGATTGCGAGTATACTTGGATGGAGACGGATGATCCTGGCTACTCACGTGATCAGAACTTCTTATTCTAGACCGATGAGGTTCATAGCTCTCAAGCTTTCCTAAATCATCCTCCACTTTAGCCGCTCTTTCCACGGCCTTCATGTAAGTTGACATCTCGATTCCAAACAGGTTGAACCTGATCTTAGGCTTCAACCCTCGTACAAAGTACCTCATCTTTTCCATTTCATTATCTTGGAAGTGTGGCACATACTTCAACAATCTTGTGAATTTAAGATCATACTCGGACTGTCATCTTCCCTTGCCCCCAACTTTTCAAACTCACTAATTCTTCTCTTACGGACAGTGCGGGGAACATACTTGTCCACAAATTCCTTCACAAAATTCTCCCATGTGCGAAGTTTTCCTTCTCTCCTCCATCGTGCATCAACAGTGACCCACCAACGGCGTGCTGGTCCATCGAGCTGAAACACTGCAAGTTCCACCATTTGTGCATCGTTGATGTGCAAGATACTGAACAAATCCTCGATGCCCTCAATCCAACTTCAGCTTTCCTTGAATGGGGTGATCCTTCAAACCTTTCCGGGTGAAAACGAGTGAACCTCTCAGCTGCCGACAACGTTAGAGTTTCTTGATGTGGCATAACTGGCGGCGCGATCGCACTTGCTACTTGGCGGGAGGCATTTGGAGCTACAATCATCTGCTGCATCGAGTCTTGTGCATTAGCATCATTGGCGGCGTGGTTGCTGCTGCTGGCAGCACGAGTGTTGTTCCTTGGAGCCATCCTATCGCAATTAGTCTAAGATCAGTAACGTAAATTAACGTTCTCGAGCGAGACTATCTTAAGTCGTAAAAGTGAACTAAGGCACTAACTTAAGTCAATCTAATGTGAACGAGCAAGAGGCGCGTAAAAGTAAACAAAATTACTAAAGTCAAGATCCAATTACGGAGTCAATAGAAAGATAGTGTTAGGAAACTTGTAATTTTGATGAGCAATTAACCATGCTAAATTAAGAACAATCCAGTAACTAGTACTCTTAAGGTCCATAGGAATTTAGAATTTTAAGGACATTGTAAAAGAGGAACGTTTGCTGATGACTTAGTTAGGTGTTAGATAAGTTATTTCTTTAGTGTATGACGTATTTTATTTTCTGAGAAGAAAATAATTTATTGACACTTTAGCGTATGATGTATTTTATTTTCTGAAAAGAAAATATCTTATTGATGCTTAGCTTTAATGAATCTTATTTTCTGAAAAGAAAATAACCTATTGAAGCATTTGCTGAAGAAGCAAATAAGAAACCGGTCAGAATCTTGAAGACTTTCTGAAGATCTGAAGACTTGAAGACTTGAAGATTGCTGAAGACTGGTAAGGCACGTGTTGCTCAGAAAGTGGAATTTTCAGCAACAGCATTGCATAAGTGAAAATCTGAAAGACAGAGTAGGTTGTGCTTGCTGAAACTGAGAATGAAAACTTGTTGATGAACATATGTGACCTCTTGCTGAATGTACGTGAATTTGCGCTCCAATGTTACTGTTTGAATTCTATTCAACTGTGCATTTAATGCAAAGCTTACACGCGAAGGACATGAAGACTAGAAGACAAACAAAGGACGCTGCTGAAAGTACAAAAGCAAGATAGTGACATGTTAAGGAACAAAAGCCTTAGGATTTGAAATTCAAACGGCTCCTTACTTGCACTATAAATAGAGGTCATCCGGCAAAGAGTTGAAGTGTGTCAACAACGTGATCAAACTCTCACTTGTGCTTAAAACTCACAAACCTTCAAACACTCTTACTGCCATTGATCCGTTCCAAGACTTAAAGCTTGAAAAAGCTACTAGTGAAGAAGTAGAACATACTCGGCTAAGAAATTAGTTAAGTGTTCTTTCTTTCGAACAAGAACAAGTCTTGACACCAGAAACAATCAAACTTGCTTACTGCAAAGTATTCCAAGTTGTGTTTCTTAGATTACTTGTTGTAACTGAATAAGTTATAATTAAGTCATCTCACCCCAAAACTCTCTAACTGAAAATACACCCTTTCAGGCGTGATATTCAGGGGGAACTTAATCGATCATAGTTTTGCTGATTAAAAGTACCAAGTTTGGTGGAGAACAAGGTTGTGTTCTCTAGTTTAGGTTGGAGACAAAGCAAGTGTGCTTTGGTTTCTGTTGAATCGCTTTAGATAGGAGATTGTAAGGAACCTCAATCATATCTTAGTGGATTCAGTCCTAGAAAGGACAAAGTGGATTAGTTGAGAGATTACGCCACTCTCAGATACCACTATAAAAGCGTTTGTGTGATTTACTTACTGCATTTAGCTTTCAGCAAATTATATCTGTTTGTACACAGTCAGTCACTTCACTTGCTGAAACCCTTTACTTGTTGAAAGAGCACTTATTGTTTCAAAGACTTCCGCTCTCTGAATTTAAGTATCAGCAAACCAAGCTACTGGAAAGTAACTTACGCTTGCTGAGAAAGTTAAGTATCAGCAACCTCATTACTGAAAAGTAATAAGTACTTGCTGAGAAAGTTTTTAAGCGACAAAAGTTTGAAAAGACTATTCACCCTCCCCTCTAGTCTTTTCTTGTTGTTTAAAGGGACCAACAAGTGGTATCAGAGCAGGAGGTTCTTTAGCCTTCTGCACTGAACCTAGATCCCCTTAAGTGCTTTCCGTAAATCACTTTCACTTGATCAGTTTGGTAGTGCTTTGCTGACAGGATGTCTTTAGGAGATGCTCCCTTGCTGAAGCTGGAAAATTACGAGAAATGGCGAAACAACATGATGCTACATCTTGAGGCCATTAGTGATGAGATGGTCACCGTCATTAATGATGGACCTATCAAGATCACCAAGGTTGAAAGGAGTTTCCCTCATAGAACCACTGAAGCTGGAAAGGACACCATCCAAGGCGAACCATCAGATACGGTTGTGCCAAAACCAAGAGAGGAATGGACTTCTGACGAAGCTAAGAGATTTCGTCTTGATGGCCAAGCAAGAAATATCATCATCAGATCAACTCCGGATACCATACAGTGCAAACTGTGGGGTGCTAAGACTGCTAAGGAGGCTTGGAAAATGGTTCAAGATCTTTGTGCTGGATCTGACAAGACCAAGGAAAACAAACTTGAAGTACTTAAGATAAAGTTTCAAAACTTTAAGCAAGGTGCAAACGAGTCACTGGAAGACTTGGACTTCAGATTCACAACTCTTGTTAGTGAAATGGCAGCGCTGGGTGTTGGAAATCTTTATTCAGATTCTGAGAAAGTGAAAACTATCATCAGAAGTTTGAATCAAGAATGGATTCATACTCAGAATTTCTATTATAATCAAGGAATGCCTGACATTACACCAACAGAGTTGTTCTCTCATCTTGCTACTGTCAATTATGAGACAAAGCAAAGAGAAAATGTGTTTGCTGAAAAATCGCAAAACATTGCTCTTGCTGCAAAGCCGTCATCTTCTGAAAAGAAGAATGATAAAGAGCCTACTGATGAAAATGCTTTAGACACCGACGATGAAGAAGCCACTCTAGACGTAGAGAATGGCAAAGAAGTGTGTGGAATAGCTATGGAAGCTTATCCAGATGTGTCGAACTACGAATTCTGCCTCATGGCCGGTCAGGTAAATAATTCTACCTCTGACTCAGATTCAGAAAGTGAAGACGAGATTGACCTTGACAAGATTCAAGGAGAAATCGAAAGATTTGAGAAAACTCTCAGCAAACAGCAAGAGAAACTTCAACTTGCTGAAACTCTGACCAAGCAAACTACTGAGAAGTATGTTTTGCTGAAAGAAGAGACAGAAGAAAAGGATGCTGAAATAAGGCGTCTTAAGAAGTTGATTGCTGAGGCTGCAGAGAAAAATTCTCAAATGGCATTAGAATTAGAAGAGTATCAGTCCTCAATTCTAAAGTTACTTGCTGAAATCCAAGAAATGAAAAAGATGAAAATCAATTTCAAATCCTATGTGGAAGCAAGTAATACGTTGACTGAACTAAACTCTTACTTGAGAGATCCATCTCAGAAAGAAGGTTTAGGAGCAACGTGTGAAGGTGATAACGTAGAAATCTTGAGAAAAGATAAATCACCTCTCCTTTGTACGTGCTACTGATAGTAGTCCTCCAGTAATCTATCAGTTTGGTAAAACTAAGGTTGCTGAAACATGCAATCAAGTACCTATTACTATAAAGCGCGTTGTTGCTACTCAAAGTAACAAGACTTTAAAAGGAAAACAGGTTGCTGAGAAGCAAACTGGAAAGAAAAAGAATGCCGAGAAGCATTCCGCCAAACAAGTTGCTGAAAAGCAAGTTGTTAAGTCTAAAGGCAAGATTACCAAAAGTAATCAGAAGTCCTTTGCTGACAAACCTGAATCAAGTAAGGTTGGTGATGCTAAAGCCCAGCATTCTCCAAAGAGTGGACTCGGTTTCAAAACCAAGCAAAGTCAACTCTTTCATGAGTATAAGCAAAGTCAGCAAAGATACTTCAAAGAGATGAAGAAAACCAAGCCTAAGAGTTCTGAAAAGACTCCCAATGCTAGGACTAGAAGGAACCTTGCTAGAAAAGAACTTACTGAACAGTATGTTCAGCAAAAAGGTCAACAGAGCAAGACACCACATCAGAAAGTGGATTTGACCAGCACGAGTCTAAAGTCTTTCAGCTCAAATCCTCCTAGTTCCTCAGCAAGTAGAAAACAAGTCAAAGATGAAAAACTTCAGACTTGGGTTTCCACTGGACGCATTCTTGAACATGTTAATGGACATCCATCTTTGGATAATTAACTTGTTTGCTCTTGATTGTGCAGACTGCAGCCACGGAGACAAACGATGCAATCTGGCACTTTGATAGTGGTTGTGGAAAGCACATGACGGGCAACAAGAATAAACTTATAAACTATAGACGGTGGTCTAAAGGTCCAACAATAAGGTTTGCTAGTGGAGGCTCCGGATCTACAAAAGGCTATGGTGATGTGAAGTTGGGATGCAGAACCATTTCTGGAGTTCTTTATGTCAAAAATCTTAAGTTTAACCTTTTCAGCATGAGTCAATTTGCTGACAAAGGATACTTCATCGAAATTAAAAGTGATGAATGTAAACTTGTAGATTTTGAGACTAAAAAGGTTATAATGATTGCAAGAAGATCAGGAGGCTTGTACACCGTTGATTGGTCTTCAGCAAACGTTGAAAAATGCCTTGTCTCAGATCATGATTGCCTTGCTGAAAAAGCATGGTTATGGCATAAACGAACAAGTCATCTAAACTTCAAGACGCTGAATAAGCTGTCTAAAAAGGCACTTGTAGTTGGATTACCTAGGGTTACTTTTAAGAAGGATGGTGTTTGCAATGCATGTCAGCAAGGAAAGCAAACCAAATCTTCTTTCAAGAACAAGGCAGTACCGTCAACTACAAAACCTTTACAACTCTTACACATGGACTTGTTTGAATCTTCTTCAACAAGCTATGCTGGTAAGAAGTATGGTCTAGTCGTGGTAGATGACTATTCAAGATTCACTTGGGTAGTATTCATCAAGCACAAATCTGAAACCAAGACTGAAATACCTAACTTGCTGAATAAGCTTGAAGTCATGAAAAATGACAAGGTAAGAGTCATAAGGACAGACCATGGTACTGAGTTTGTAAACCAGTACATAACTGAATATTGTACCTCCAAAGGTATTCAACATCAGTTTGTGTGTGTGCAAGATTCCAATCTGATCCAAGAGAATCACATTACAAAAGGCAATTAAAATACTGAAATATGTTAAAGGTACAGTCAATGTTGGATTATGGTATCCAAAAGATTCTAGACTTGAATTGGTTGGCTATTCTGATGCTGATCATGGTGGATCAACTCTTGATAGAAAAAGTACCTCTGGAACTTGTCAGTTTTTGGGTACTAGATTAATATCATGGTTCAGCAAGAAGCAAACGTGTGTCGCCAATTCATCTACTGAATCTGAATACATTGCAGCTGGTTGTTGCACAACTCAAATCCTATGGATTCAGCAACAATTAAGAGATTATGGTATTTCTGCAAAGAAAACACCAATCTTTTGTGATAATACAAGTGCTATTGCAATTACGCAAAATCCTAAGTTTCACTCTTGGACCAAGCACATTGATATTAGACATCATTTCATTAGAGATCATGTGGAAAAAGGTGATATTGAGGTTGTGAAAGTAGGAACTGAAGATCAGCTTGCTGACATCTTTACCAAGCCCCTACCGGATAATAGGTTCGCAATGCTAAGGTATAACCTTGGATTGATTGAACTACCTCAATAAATGATACACTTGGCAGAATGCTGAAACAGGTATTCAGCAAGCCAAAGTATTCCTGTCCAAAAAACCAAGTCACTGATTTCTTCTAAGAAATGATAAGTCACAACATGATTGCTGAAACAGGCATTCAGCAAGTAATTCCTTCAAAACAGGTATTTGTTAGGAAACTTGACCACTTGCTGAGACAGGCACTCAGTAAGTGAAAGAACTTAAGGATTGCTGAGACGGGTACTCAGACAATCAAAAGATACTGAAACAGGTATTCAAGTATCAAAGGAATTTTCTGAGACGGGAACTCAGAAAAAGAGCAAAAGCTCATTTCTCAGATTTCGCCAAAGGATGTCTCAAGTACAAAAGAATTTACTGATACGGGAAATCAGAAATGTCTTTTAAACTTAGAAAATATGAGATATCTAAGTAAGGGGGAACTTTCAGCAAGTATCCAGACTGTTAATTCAAACTCGCTGAAAAGATTCTTGTCTATTTCAGCAAGCAATCTATCCCTTATTACTCGGTAATATCAATTTGTGACGTTAAGCTGGCACAGATAAACTCGCAATAATCATGACATGAAATTCAATCGTGGCCATTGATTAAAAGGAGTTATTAATCTAACGGCTAACGAAACAAAGAGAGAGAGTGCTCTGACGGTTTTAGTTAGTGGGCCACTACGCATTCAATGCAAAGGCTCCACTATCTCCAGTGTTTCTCTGTTTTACCCTTGCTGAGAGCTCAAATCGATTGAGTTTCTCACACACCAGAGACACTATATAAAGAAGGAGTTAGAGAAATGACAAAATTCTTTAACTCACATTTCCTTTCTCTGCAATTTCTAGCCTGAAACTACTGTACCTCCGGTCAAAAAGCAAACTATCTCTTTTCGTACAATCTTTCTTGCTATATAAGAAATGGCTCCCAAGAGACAGTTATCAAAGTCCTCAAAATCGTCAAAGGTTGATAGTGCTGAAACACGCACTACTCCGGTGACTGCTCCGGTGACTACTCTGGCCCCAGACACAACGAAAGTTGTGTTAAAAAATGACTGAATCACTGTAAAACCTATGCCTCCGTCATATCTTGACACTGCAAAGTGTGAGATGTTGATGCAATGGGGAGGGTTTGCAAAAGAAAAGTACATTAGGTACTTTTATGAACAAGAACTTGATGACCAAAATGAAGAGGCGCTTGAGTTCATCAAGCAGCAAGGCCTCATGAACTTTATCTCTGCTCGCACTAAGCAAGTGAGCATGATTGATACTATGGAATTCTACAACAATGCAGAAATCCAGTCCCTTACTGATAGTAAAGGAGTCACTGAAAAAGTGATCTTTACTACAGTTCAGAAACACGCAAATCGTCCTGAAATGGACTGATTTAGCGGAGATTTTTCAGATTCCAACCACTGGAACTGAAGATGACGTCACTGCTTCTGACGAAGAAATTGAAGCTTTCTACAGTGACGTCAGAAATGCAAAGATGAAGAAAGGCGAGATAGCTCCCGTGACTTGGACAAAGCACGTTAAGAGAAAGCATCTCTGCCACTCACTTGGTGTAGTAGCTCTGCTACTAATTAAAGTTCTTGACTCCCAAGTTGGAGGAATTGACTAAGTAGGCCTGAGAAGATGGCCATTGCTGATGCATATCTATGAAAATAAATCGGAACTTAACTAGGCTAAGTACATTTTCAACAGGCTTGTTGATTGTGTTACTAAGTTTAAGGTAGAAGACAACAAGGTCTCACCTTCCTTTCCAGTTATGTATGGAATCAAGATATGTTATATCCTTGAACATTTCAGGATTCAGCTAAGAAACCCATTGCCAATCAAGAAATCTGTGTGCAATGTGGGAAGATCTTTCTACAAGCAGAATGTACCTAAGATTGCTGGAAAGAAAACCAAGAAGACAACAACTGCAAAAGTTGTCAGCACAAGCCAGCAAGAAAGGTATACAACAGCTGCAGATGTTACCACTCAGCAACTTAGAGATGAAACTGCTGTTGGTGGTGGTAACACAAATAAAACTGCTGTAGAAAATCAACAAGGTACGTGTACAACACCTGTTGCTGAAAAGGCAACAATAGATGACTCTGGGAAACTGGAGAAATCTAAAAAGAAAAAGAGGAAAGCTGATGATGACACTCAGACTGCAGCGTCATCAGCAAATCCCGTACCTAAGAGGAAACGGACAAGTAACAAAAGAAAGAAGACACTGGCTTCTCAGTCAGTCCCTAATGTCCAAGACTCCTCAGTCAATTCCCAGACAAATGCTGAAACGCATTTGCCAGTAGATGTTGCTGAAGTAATTACTGAAACATATATCAGCAATGTTGAAGTGTTTGCGGAAGCCTTCCACAATCAACTTAACGTTGACAACTCTACTGAGAATAGACCACAAGGAAGTGAAATGAAATTCCTGCCCAAGTCCCAGATATCTACATTGTAGATAATCTAGATGATCAAACCATGGAACCAGTAAGCGACGTTGCTGCTGATCTGCAAAGAGCGGCACTTGCTGATGCTGCTGAACAGATGGTTGCTGAACAAGCAACTCATCCAGTTGCTGAAACCCAGCTTGCTGATGGACCAGTTGCTGAGATAGCAATGGTTCCAGTTCCTGAAGTTGCTAAAACTCAAGAAGCATTATTCAAAGACGCATCTCTTGATGCTGAGAATACTGGCCCAAGTTCACCCAAGACTTCAATTGACAAAGTCCAGCTTGTACTGGACAATTTAAGCAAACAAATGGAGTTGGAGATTGAAGAATCATCCAACAAGTCAATTGATCCCTTCATGACAAGCAGTGAGCTTAAAGGTCAAGATGCTTCTGCTCAACTTGTCAATTCAGAGACAAGGGAGATTGCTGAAACCGCACAGCTTTCTCAGTTAGAGCAAAATCAGAAGTCTGCTGAAGAAACAGTCCAAGAAGCTGAAGAAACTGTTAATGCTGAAAGGACTGAGCCACAACCTGTCCTTCCTCAGCAGGTAGTTAATTCAACCATCAGTAAAACTTCAAATTCTGAAAATTGTTCTTTTGCTAAAATTATTCTTTCTCTACAGACTTCTCAAGATGCAAGTCAGAAGGTTGCTGAAGCCTCTGCACCAGAACCAACACTCCCTGCTCAGCAGGTAGTTAATAATTTTGGTATAAAAACTAAGTTTGACAGCTTAGTACTTGTGTCTAATTTTAATTTATTTCTGGATGAACAAATGGAGGATGCTACTCAAGCTCCTCATGGAATGGAAATTGTACTACATGAGCTTGCTGACTCTCAGCAGGTAAATCATGTTTCAGACTTAAACTCTAAAACAATTCTCCAAACCAATCCTGATCTAAATAAAATTCTTTTTCAGGCTCAAAAGGAGACCACTGAAGTGGTACTCATCACCGAAGATCAGCAAGTAAGTTCTGAAGAACTTTACTTGAGCTTCAAGAGGACAACTTTGTCAAGAGTTGCTAAGTCCGTCAGCAACTGGCAAAGATATAGGAGAATGGACTTCTCAGATCTTCACCTTCATCTCTCAAATGAGAAAAAGAGATCTTCACTGTTAAAGCTCGAAACATTTGTCCACTCCATCCTTCCTGAAGAAATGACATATTCTCAGCAAATGAGCTCAAATTTGATTGCTCAAATCAGAGAGAATATGAAGGCCAAATTTAAGAGTGCCTCTCCAGCTGAACAAGCTGTGATGCTCAAAGGTCTTTTTGTTCCTGTGGTGGCTGATCCCCACAAATTAACTGAGGAAGAGGAGGTGACAAGTGTTGCTTTGTACAAGCATGTTGAGCTAGTCATTCTGACAGATGATGAAGAAGAAGAAGAATATGAGAACATTCCCACTGATCTCAGTGATGATGAAGGGAAAGATTCTAAGGACAAGAAAGATGACGATGATGATAATCAAGGTCCAAGTCCTGGTGCTGGTGGATTGAAGTTAACAGTTGCTGAAAATACTCAATCTAACAATCATCAAGCTGAACAACAACAATCTCAGCAAGAATCTCAACCTCCTCCTGCTGATGCTGAAAATCAAGCACCTGTACAAGGTGCTGATACTGAAGAAGAATACGCCAGAAAAAGGGCTGCCTTGAAAAATGGCAAGAGTCCAGTTTCTGATGCCAAGGTTACTGAAGAAAACCTTGAAGATGAGGATGAAAAAGATGAAGATTACCAACGAGCTCTACAAAATAGTCTCGTGATCCATTCAAGGCATACGCAGGATCTGGAAATTGGTGAATCTTCAAGACCAAAATCGAAGGAAGTTCCATCCCTTCCACTTACTACTGGCGCAACTCCAGTTATTGAGTCTCAAACGTTGCCTTCAGCAACTACTCAATTAAAACTAACTACTGGCGAAACTCCAGTAATTGAGCCCCAAACTCAATTGAAACAACTATCTACTGGTGAAACTCCAGTCGTTGAGTCTGAAGTGTTGCCATCAGCAACCACTCAACAAAAAGGAAGTGAAGCTACTGACAAAGGCTCCAAAGTTGCTCAACTTGATGAATCTGAGGATGATGACGACTTGTCAGAAAATGATGATGAACAATCCAAGAGAGATCCCAAAGTCGTTCAGATTCCTCCTCCTGATTACATCAATGATTTAGACGATGGTCTAAGAGCCGAATTGCTGACGCGTGATGATCAGTTTGCTTCCGAAATTAAGGTTCATTCCTTAACACCTCATTTAGTGCCGTTCCCAAGAGTTGAGGAGTTTACTCCCAGAATTCTAGCACTAAAGCAAGTCAACTAAACAAAAATGCTTTCTAATTCGAATTCGATAACGCGGGGAAGGAAAATTAATTAATCACCAAATAATTAAATTACTCGATAATTAATTAATTAAATTAAATTAAATTGAAAAAAAAGGGATGTTACAAAGGTCTTCTATTTATATTGTCTCAAGGGAGCCGTTTGAATTTCAAATTCTAAGGCTTTATACCTTAAGATGTCACTATCTTGCTTTTGTACTTTCAGCAACGTTCTTCATTTGTCTTCTTGTCTTCATGTTGTTCGCGTGCTTACTTTGCATTTAATGTTCTTTTGAATCAAATTCAAATATGAAAGTTGCACCCAAAATGCAAGTACTCTTCAGCAAGGAGGTCACATATGTTGTCAGCAAGTGGTCAGTCTCAGTTTCAGCAAGCACAACCTACTCTGTCATATAGATTTCCACTTATGCAAGTTGTTGCTGAAATTCTCACTTTCTGAAGCAACATGTGCCTTTGTAGATACCTTTCTCAGAAATCTTCTAAGTCTTCAGTCTTCGAATCTTCAACTTTCTGAGAGGTTATAGGTCTTCAATAGTTCGTTTGTAAAAACAAAGTACATCATTAGCAAGTTTAAGAACTTAACTAGTACCTACACTAAGTCTTTCAGCAAACGTTCCACTTTTACAATGTCCTTAAAATTCTAAATTCCTATGGACCTTAATAGTACTAGTTAGTGGACTTTACTTAATTTAGCATGGTTAATTGCTCATCAAAATTACAAGTTTCCTAACAGAATTCGTTTACACATGTGAGTAAAAACACAAACCCAAATGTTAATTAATTACTTGGAAAAATTATTTCACCAAAAGATGTGAACACCCCTTCTCTCAGAAGGAAACAAAAAGAAAAAGAAAATATTTTAATAACAAAATGTGAATACCATTAACCCAAACACCTAAAACGAAAACAATTCACTAAAACATGTGAATACCCACCCACTTCACCCCCCCCACCTTTCCCAACATCTTTAAAAAGTTCATTAAAATATGTGAATACCCACCCACATTACCCACCCAACCAATGTTCCACCCCGCCACACGTCATTCATCGAGTAATCATATACTCACCTAAAAATTTTAATTTACTAAAGCTTGTAAGAACACCTTGCTGGGTTACCCCTTACCCTCTACCCCAAACTAAAATAAAGTATTTTATCGAACACTCTCCCCTACCACCCATCCCTTCCCCCCAATATGATAAGAAAAATGATCATGCCCAATTCTAACCCGAACAATGTCTATTTAATATAATATTATTTGGGTTCGGTTATAAAATTAAACCTACACGATTCTTTTTATTTCCATGAGTAAATGTGAATTCCCTAAAAATATATTGCACTCCCCCCCTCCCAAGAAAAAAATATTCACCTAAAATATGTAAACACAATATCTCACCCCCACTCCCAAAACACATAAAAATACGTATTTCAACGAACATGTAAATATTCGGCCACCCTTATTATGTCAAATATTTTTTTTTTTGGATTATTCGGTCGAGCTCAATCATATTTTTCAAATTTTGTGGATAATCATGCCAACGTATTTCAATTTCTTATCCTCTATATAATATATATGCGCATGATTCGAATTTTTTTATTTCTTGTTTATATAAATTGGTAAATATTATAGCTTTAGGCACATTTGGTCTCCCTAACTTATGGCGGAATAATATCGTCGAGTGCAATTATCACTCTATATTATCCTCGAATAATCCACTTGGTCTACTTGTCTAAATTTAATCCGTTTATATGTGCATGATGTGAAATTTGTAGTTTTCACTTCTTTTGTAAGGTGTAGAAAGTAGTGTGGGGCAATGGCAACTCCCCCCCCCCCCCAAAAAAAAAACACACATTTCAGCATTCCCCACCACCACCCAACACCTCAACCCCCCCCCCCCCCCCAAAAAAAAAAAACACCAAATATCAAAAATGTTTTCCGATTCCGCACATGCACCACATTAGCAATTGCAGCACTAATATGCTCTCTAAACGGGTAGGATTCAACTTGATCTCATATCACTACAAGAAAATAGCCATTTAGCGACGGATAGATGGAAACGGATACCATTCGTCGCTATTTAGCGACGGATCGCTACTGATAACGACGGATAAGGACGAACTGCGCTCTAAGGTCAGTTCGTCATTGGAAATGGTCAATCCGGCATCAACTTAGCGACGAATAGCGTTCATCCGTCGCAAAAACTAGTGACGGATAAGTCTATACGTCGCTAAGTTGGTTGACCAGAATAAAGAAAAATAAAAAAAATAAAATAAATAAACACGTAGCAACGGATAAGTCTATCCGTCGCTAAATGCCGACTACACAGAAGGCATCGTCTGTTACAGATTCATTCCATTCACTTCTCCATTGTTAAAATCTTTCAAACCCTAACTCTCTTATCTTCTCCTCCCATCTCAAATCCACCACAACCACCTTCACCCCGGATCGGTTCCACCACCTCGACCACATTACCACGGTAAGTCTCGTGTTTATTGTTTTGTATTTTCTTCCCCTTTTGTATTTGGTTTCGAATCTGACTCCTCCCTCCCTTTGTTTGTTTGTGTTTCTTGTTTGTGGATGTAGAGGATTCGACATTGCCTCAAATCCACCACCGCCACCACCTCGATTCTCGATCTGCCCAAATAGAAGGTTAGAACCCTAAGCCTAATTTTTGGGGCTTTTTAAGTTTTGTGCTTAATTATGATTTTTCTAGTTGTCAATCGTTAGATTATATATGTTGTATAGCAAGAATCATTTTAAATAATTATTTTGAATTTATTCTGTAATTTTATAAATTAGTTTGAATTAATTAGATGTTGTTAATTGATTATGTTAACTGTAATTAGTATAACCTAGATTAATTTATTTAAATAAAATTGGTTAAGTAATTTTGGTTAATTTTTTATTAATAAATTTAGAGTATTCTGTGTAGTTAGTTCTGCCTAGTTAGTTTGATTAATAAATTAGATTAAAAATAAGCGTAGTTAGTTCTGTTAATTATAATTTTGTTGATGAATAGATTAATAATAATGTTAATTACGTTATGTAGTTAATTTAATTATTAATGTTTATTTTGAGTAATTTTTTGTTAAATTTGCTTAAGAGTTTGTTTTTCATTGAAGTGAATAGGTGTGATGATGATATACATATATTAGTTTGGAAGTGTTGGATTAGGCTTACATTGGGTGATAACTAATACTATACGTTTACTGTCGATCAGTAAGCGTTTTATTGGTTTGCACCCATTGGTAAGCCTTACTGATTGTACTTAACTGAACACACTAGAGGACTTATATTGATAAATATAGAAGAAGCAGAAGCAGGCACAAGAAAGAATAATAAGTCTTTCTTGTGCTTGCTTCTTCTATATTATATTTGTACCACCACAATTCTTCATCTTCTCATCATTAATATACTACATTATTAATATACTACATTTCTACAAGTTTGATTAAATATGACCTTGTGTTGTGAATGATTGCAGTAGCTAGGCAGGCACCGTAACAACAACATTTCTAATGCCGTTGTTACTATGGCGGCCTATTTCACTCATTCTCATCGTGTGGCCTACTAATAAATGGACTTATTTCCTAGTATCTATAGAGTAAACATTACAAACTTTTGTTGCTTTCCGAGTCCTCTTCTATACTTATTAAGTGACAACTTATTAAGTGACAATAAGTTAACTAACAATCAAGTGTAGTCGGGGTCTTGAAAAGCAAGGAAAGTTTGTATTGCAGTAATCATGTAAACCATATATTCGTAAGAAGTTGTATATATACTCACCTTAAGATAAGTTATTTGACAAGTTAGACTTTATTTTTTGTTACAAATTATCATGGTTCAAATATCAATTTTATGCGTACATACAATGAACGTCGATGACCCAGACGTGTTTGCAAACCTGTCGGATGATGGGTACACGGGGAAGGTGTACATGGCGGGTGAATGGCAAGCTCGTCGTCTGGCCCATGCCTGGGCATGTGTAAGTACATGAATAGGTCTTTACTTGGTATTGTATGTTTTATTTAGTTGTATTAATTTGTGTATGTTATTGCAACAGGTTGATGCCGAGGGATGCTGCAAAGTTCATCAGCAAGGAATCCACGAAGAAAGTGGCTCTCCCACCACTTGGAGCCCAGTGGCATACTTTCACTTCGGAGCGGAAGTCGGAGATTTGGAATGCTCTGGAGGTTAGTAATCTTTCTTCTTCTCTTATGGTTTAAGTGGTATGTTCTCAATTACTTGGGTGATATGTTAGTCACCGTGTGTTAGTTGAAAATAGGACAATGTGCAATTGTTTGGGTGATATGTTAGTCACCATGCGTTAGTTGAAATAGGACAATGTGGAATTGTTTGGGTGATGTTAGTCACCGTGTTATATATGTTAGTCTGAATTTTGTATACTTTCTGAAATGTAGGAGAAGTTCTTCCTCCCCAACAAGTTCAAGTCGGAGTTGTGGTCTGCTTTCGAACATGAAGGCTCCGAAGCCTTCCGGAAGAAGGTCGCCAAGATCAAGGCATCGGGGAAGAAGCCGGGGTGGAATGGGGAGGAGGAGTGGCCCCTGTGGAAGCAGTATTGGGAGGACAGATAAATTTTTAGTTTGTTGAATGAAATGTTTAGAATTTTTTTTTTTTTTACATTTTAGTATTTCTGTACGTACATTTTAGGTTGTACATTTTAGTATTTATGTTTATGTTCGTACATTTTAGTATTTCTGTACGTACTATTTAGTTTGTTGAATGAAATTTTTAGTTTCGTACCGCCAATCATCGTATATAAATCTCTGGCGCATTCAACTATATATATATATATATATATATATATATATATATATATATATATATATATATATATATATATATATATATATATATATATATGTATATATAAAATATAGTGACGAATTGCTCTATCCGTCGCCCTCAACACTAGGCCACGGAAGGACACCTGTCACATCCTTTTAGCAACGGTTAAACCCATCCGTCGCCAAATAGTAGCGACGGATAAGTTATTCCGTCTCCATAATGGTCAACGACCAATAGGGAGACGGATAGGTTTATCCGTCGCTATTATCTAGCGACGGATAGGTTTAACCGTCACTATTTATTTTAGCGACGCCACTTTTCGCGACGTCCTCCATCGCTAATCGCCTGTAGTGATGGATCGCGGACCTTTAGCGACGGATGAAATCCGTCGCTAAAACCAGTTTTCCTTGTAGTGTATGAACCTACACAATACCCACTTAAATAATTATGTTTAGGTTCGTGTTGAACATTCACGTTCTATACATGTGGGGTCAAAATATGAAACTGACTGTTAATTAATAGCCTAAAAATATTATTTTATTAAAAGATGTGGACACCCTCCCCCCTCTCATTCTAGTGGGAAGACAAAAATAAAATTTTCAAACTCAGGGGATCCCCAACCCCAACACGTACCTAAAATAAAGTATTACGCCTAAACATATGAAGATCCAATCAATGCCATATCCACCCCGCACCCCCCCCCACACATCTTAGAAAGATTTACCGAATCATATGAATACCCAAATGGCGTTAACTGGATATATTGTCCAAATTCGATAAACTTAATTGCCTAAAATATTTATTTTCCTAAAACATGTAACAACTCTGACCCCCCCCCCATCACACACACACACACACTAAAATAAAGTAATTAATTAGAACACATGAACACTCTGCCTTACTACCCCAACCCTCCAAATAGAATAAGAAAAATGATTGTGTTTAATTCTAACTCGCACAAATATCTACTTAATATAATGTTATTTACGTTTGGTTGTAAAACCTTCCGAGATCCTTTTATTTCCATGAGTGAACCTGACCCTTTCGAAATGCCTAATAAATTATTTAACTCGAAGTTGCGAACATCATTCACCTAAAATGTTTGACCAATATATCTCCCTCCCCAAACTTCCCAATATGCCTAAAGCAAGTATTTCAATCAAACATATAAACAGCCAACCACCCCCATTATGCTAAATGTTTAATTTTTGGAATTATTTTGTCAATCTCAATCATTTTCTAAATTTTGCAATAATCATGCTAAATTTCAATTTCTTATGAGTCCACTGTACTCACATGAAGAATTCATCACACACATGCTTTAAGTATCTCCAAAGGTTTCCACCTCCGACTCATTATAATTTTATTGTTTAATTTTTCTTTTACGTTATAACTAAATTACCCATAAATAAGAATAGAGGAATATAATGTGCTAATAAATTTATATTAGTAAAATATATTTAATTAAATTTCATCATATAATTTTGTTATATTCATTTTTTTACTTTAATTTATGAATAATTTGTAGTTACAATTATAAAAAAGAATTATAAATTATTTTTAGGGCGGGGTGGGAATATATCATACTACCTCACAATTCAATTACATAGTCAAATTATTAATTTTTTTAAAATCAAAATCAATCCTCATGTCTCTATTATATTGCACGCAAAATATTTTCATTTACATACTTCTTAAATATGTAACAACTCTGACCCCACCTCACACACACACACACTAAAATAAAGTAATTAATTAGAACACATGAACACTCTCCCTTACTACCCCAACCCTCCAAATAGAATAAGAAAATCATTGTGTTTAGTTCTAACTCGTACAAATATCTACTTAATATAATGTTATTTACGTTTGGTTGTAAAACCTTCCGAGATCCTTTTATTTCCATGAGTGAACCTGACCCTTTCGAAATGCCTAATAAATTATTTAACTCGAAGATGCGAACATCATTCACCTAAAATGTTTGACCAATATATCTCCCTTCTCCGAACTTCCCAATATGCCTAAAGGAAGTATTTCAAACAAACATATAAACACCCAACCACCCCCATTATGCTAAATGTTTAATTTTTGGAATTATTTTGTCAATCTCAATCATTTTCTAAATTTTACTATAATCATGCTAAATTTCAATTTCTTATATGTCCACTGTACTCACATGAAGAATTCATCACACACATGCTTTAAGTATCTCCAAAGGTTTCCACCTCCGCCCCATTATAATTTTATTTTTTTATTTTTCTTTTACATTATAATTAAATTACCCATAAATAACAATAGAGGAATATATGTACTAATAAATTTATATTAGTAAAATATATTTAATTAAATTTCATCATATAATTTTGTTATATTTATTTTTTTGCTTTAATTTATGAATAATTTGTAGTTACAATTATAAAAAGAATTATAATTTTTTTTTAGCATGGGTGGGAATATATCATACTACCTCACACAGTCAAATTATTAGATTATTTTAAATCAAAATCCTCATGTCTCTATTATATTGCACGCAAAATATTTTTATTTACATACTTCTTAAATATAATTAATTTAAATTATAAAAGAAAATGAATGAAACAAAACAATAGGGACGAAAGCAAAAAGGAATGGAAAAGTATTACTCCATCTATGAGTAATTGTCTCACTTTGACTTTGACTGGTCAACCGTGTTCAACTTTGACTATAATTTACTTTTAGATGGAAATATTTAAAAACTGGCTCAATTGATTTCCTTATACTACCAAATATAGGACTACATGTATAATTAAGGATGGGAGAAAAGAAAACCAAATGGAAAATGGAGGGACACATGTCGCAATATACCATGGAGCTGGAAGTCTAAAACGTACCAAGCAAAGTTAAGAAATATCATTACCATATACTAGTACATACCCGTGGCGATGCCACGGTATGATATAATTCTCAACTTATATAAATTAATAAAAAAGAACCATTCAATATAAGAGGATAAATAAGTTATCAAATGAATGATATTTTTAAAACGCACATAGATGTATCAATGTCACGGTACAATATACTTCTAACTTATGAGATTTCAATAAATAGAAAGGTGATTCGATTGTAAGAGTATAACAAAAATTAATAAATCAATAATATTATAAAATATAAAATAAAAGTCAACTACCAAAAACATAGATGTTACAAAAGTTAAAAAACGCGATTAACAAGTTCACCCGACAGACCATTATTCGGTGACAGTATTACAGACGATCCAGGTTTCGTTACCGGTCGATCTTATGCATGACCGGTCAATCTTCTGCATGACGTAATAATATAAATTGTATACAAAATAATATTATAATAATAATATATCGAGTAATTCCAATTTTATAACAATTATAATAACTTATAGATATCAAGTAAAACATACAATACATTATAGCTAGTAAATGAATAAATTACACACAAAAAGCCATTTTTTGACCTATCGCGAATTAAGGAGAATTGACACTCGGGAACTAAGTGCACCCGGCGAATTACCTATCTATAAAAGGGCTTGAACCCTAGGGAGCTTTCCCCATTTGAGCCGACACACAAATTCTGCCTCCTTCTCCGTTTTCTCCTTTCGGAAATGTTACCCGATTTGAGCCGACATGAATCTGCTCGTCTTCTTCCAATCTCCGACATTCCCAAATCTCCGTTTTTCATCTTTCTCATCCGAATCGTTTTTCTCATCCAAATCGGCGCCGGCTTCTCCATTCTAATCTCTCCGATCAATTTATCAACCCAATTCATTCCAATATAGATTAAGATATCTCTTTCCATCAGCCATGAAAAATCCAAAATCAAGTCGACTATTTTGTGAAAAATCGACGATGACAATGCCATCAGGTGAATCGATCTACTCTCGAATCTATGTTGGTAAGTATATCACTACACTTCTATTTATTTTTTTCATATATCTCCCATATTTATTAACTAAATCTCAACTTTTATTTGTGAATTTCACGCCTCCGTTTTTTGCCATCCATTCATCTCAAGTCTCGTCGGAAATCTCTAACGGTGAGTTACGCAATCTATCTGATAATTTATTCGATTATGAATCCATATATAAGTTCTCAAATTTGATTAATCCCTCTGCGTTTATTGTAATGAGGTATATCGTGGCTTAATGTTGAATGGGATTTCATTTTTTCCACGAGCTTACAACAGCTTCAAACACTGATCTGGTGAGTGCTACATCTTACTATAATCTTTAAAGTTGTTGACCAATTTATTTTGTTGATATGCATAGTTAGAAGACTTATGAAGAAGCGTAGTATAGAGTACCGTAAAATTGTATCCGACTACAATGACATAAATTTCATTAGTAAATTTCATTATAAATGTATTCTTAGTCTCGGTTAATAAAATCTATAGTAAAATGAGAATGAAATATTGAGCATACATAAACTGTTTTATCTATCTGTAAATTGGTTAGTGTTCGTCAACTTGTATTTTTCGATTATCATTTTTCTAATATCCGTAAATTATTTTCTTGCATTTTTCGATTATCATTCTGATTTATGATTTGTATTTTTTATTGCGAGGTGTTTGAAAATGAAAAGTTAAAGCTATGGGAGTCACAGAAGAAAATAAAAGTGATGATGATTATGCCGTGGCAAATCAGGTTCGTATTGAATTTGACTCTCGATCTTTCATGTTTTTATTAAAATCCATAACTTTATGCTTAATCAATATATACTTAATCTCGGTCTAAATTGTGTTTGACTGAACACAAAGCACTAAATATAAAATATTTTAAAATAATTATATTTTATAAACTAATGATTTGACAGTACTAATGTGTTATGATTGTCTAAGTTAAAAATGTTATATTTGACTGAACACAAAAATTATATATAAATTATAACATCATATTTAACATATCATATTACTTCAAATTTTATATAACGCAGGACGGTGCAAAATTAATTAATGATTTTGGTGTTTTCTGCTTCATAAGTCTAAAATCAAGACTTGTGAAGCCAGAAAACACAAAATTCATTAATTAAATTTCATAGTTCTGTAGCTGTATACTCATAGCAAATGTTGTAGCATACTTAGTCCTTTTTATGGCCACCATTGGAGGAGCTCTGTAATAATAGGCGGACCTTCTCAAATGGTGTACATAAAACATAGTTAATAAGGTTTGAATCTACTGAACACAACAACATCCTTAAATCCTTTCCCTCATTTTTTGTGGTTCTGCGTTTCGACTCACTATCCGTGAAGGTACCATTACATTCCAGTAGAGGTCCCTGTCATGTATAGTGATTCGGATCGCCCGGCCACAAATTATGATGGAATGGAAACAATATCACTTGCAATTTAATAAGGTTTGCACGTAATAAAATTACAAACACACTTTTCCAACCAGCACCGTCTGCACTTATATCAAGAGCAGGCGGTGTCGCTTGGGGAAGTGTGCTTGTATTTTGATTATCATGTAAACAATAATTGTAAGTGTAATGGTGTACATCAAACATGGTTAATAAGGTTTGAATTAAACAATGTCACTTACAATTTAATAAGGTTTGCACGGAATAAAAGTACAAACACACTACTCCAACCGGCACCGTCTGCACTTACATTAAGAGCAGGCGGTGTCGCTTGGGATAGTGTGCTTGTACTTTGATTATCATGTAAACAATAATTGTAAGTGTAATGGTGTACCTCAAACATAGTTAATAAGGTTTGAATTTACTGAGCACAACTATATCCTTAAACCCTTTCCATCATTTTGCAGAACACACCTCCAATATATAATTTCTCTCAACATGTTGTTTATCTCATATTGTATATATTTCCATTATCTTTGGTGGTCCTGCGTTGCGACTCATTATCATCGACAGGTACCATTACATCTACGTAACGGACCCTGTCAATTATAATGAGTCGGATCGTCTGGCCAACAAATATAATGGAATAGATTTTTAATTTAAAGTCTAATATGATTTGCATAAAATAAAATTTACAAACACACTTTCCCACGTGTGCATTGAACGGGGCAAATAGAATGTGTCTTGCATAAATTGTGTGATGATGACAGCTTCAAAATCCTTCAACTGAGACAATGCCACCAGCTGGCCTCAGAGTTATTATTATAGTCTGACTAAGACAAAGTCACAACAATATTACCTCCGGGGCCAGCTGGCGGGATTTCTCAAACAGATTGAATTGTCTGAACACCACTACTTCATCAATTTTGTATAAAATTCATGTTATGGTTAACCAAAGTGTGTCATGTTATAAATTGTGTGATGATGAACAATTTTCAATCTTTGCATTAAGATAATGCTGCCCGCTGACCTCAGAGTCATTATTATAGGGTGACTAAGAAATAACACGTTAATATTACCTCTGGGGACAGCTGGCAGGATTATCTAAAATGGTGAGATTGAATTGTCTGAACACTAATATTTCTCTATACATTCTTTCTCTACATATACTTCTCACATTATTACTTTCACCAATTCTTTTCTGCTATTTCTCTATACACCACTTCACTATTTATAATATTTCTCTATACACTATTTATCATTAAGTATTCATTACTGAAAGTATATGTGATGATGAAAATAGTAATGTCCAATATCATTTTTATACCACTCCTTCGGCGATTCTATTAATATTATTAAAAAAATATATAGAAATCATCTTAATAACAATAGAATCGTGCGAAGGAGTGGTATAAAAAGACGATGAGACTCTATTACACTGAACATGATTTACTTTCAAGTTAACAACTATTTTTTTTATACATGACCACAAAACAATAACCTTTGATGGTGATAAATAGAATCGGTGGTAGATATATTGTATCTTATTGAACAAAACAATTTGTTCATTAAATATTTATCATTCCATCTATTTAATTTCATGTTATAGTGTATGCTCTTTAAAAGGGTGTAATGATGAAAATGATTGATCTCGAATGTTTATTTCACACCACTCCTTCGGCTATGCTATTATTATCATACGAAAACAATTTTGATATTATAACAATAGCATAGTGCGAAGGAGCGGTATTAAATCGACAATGAGATTATTAATATCTGAACACACCTCCGATTTAAATTGATTTTTTGAAGCTGTCGAGCCCGAATTTGATTAACACATTCTACCTTTTTGTATTTTACCATTTCATATTATTTTATATTGATATTATTTTACTTTAGTTTAAACCATAGTTTTGATGTACCTTTTCATGCTGATATGTATGTTTTCCAAAATAGTGTTATGATGACAAAATCAATTTATATGAAAATGTGACAATGGCGCACGTATCTCCTTGAAGTCCTTATTACACATTTTGAATGATTCCATTCAAAATAATAATTACTCAAGCAGATACGTGTGGCATTGTCCTAAAACATTGAAATGTCTGAACACTATTCAATAAAATGTATAATTGTGACAGGAATTGTTATTTCATTTGTTACGACTTATTTGTCTGAACATGATTTACTGGAATGTAACAACTATATTTTTTGTACTTGATGATGAGATAATAATCCTTGTACTAAGATAATGCAAGTAGCCTCCGGTGAAGTCATTATTATACGTTGATTAGCTGGAAATAATAATAATATTGCCTTTGTCGGAGGCTTCTTGGATTATCTAAGTTTCAATAAAGGGTTATTTGTATCTGATTAACTCATAGCTGTTATTTTATTTTAAAAATTAATTTATATTTCAATACAAATATATTTAAACTAATATCCCTAAACTTTGTGTTATGATGAAAGCGATTACAATGGTTGCACAATGGCAATTGAACCGGTGGTTGTTGAGGGTGACTATTATACGTTAACACATTAAAAGTAATGCATAAATGTTATCCTCAATCATCACCGGTTCTAATGAAAGGGGCAAATATATTGTGACTTACTGTACGCATCGAATATTTTATTAAATATTTATTTACTCATCTATTTAATTTCATGGTATAGTATATGTTGTTTAAAAGGCTTTTATGATGAAAATAATTGATCTCAAATGTTTATTTCATACCACTCCTTCGGTGAATGTTCATCTCCGGTGAATGTTTTTATTACACACTAAAGGAAAACAAAACAAACTTTCAAATGAAAAAGACAGAGTGTTGTTGTTATAATAACAACTTCACTCATTGAAATTAAAAACATAGATGTTCACCGTGATTTTTGAACTTGATACTTCATAATCGATTCAATTCCAATCGTATCGGCAGAATCGAGCCAACATTTCAGTCAATTGACCGCAACACTCAATTTTATAGCTACTTGAAAGCTTCGGCACACTCCCTTTCAATGTTTCGTTTTTCCATATTTAATATTTTTTGCTTAAGATCTTTGACGGTTTGCTCAATCACAGGATGTTCGAGATAGATGAGATGAAGCTGTGCAACAACTTGAAAGATGGGACCGTAGTGGTGCTCATAGACTTCAGCCTTCCCTTGACATCCAAAAGCTTGATAAGCAGAGTAGGGTCAGAATCCTCTCTTCCGTTTGCTTCGTAATACCTGTTTTCAAACTAAATTTAGTGGATAAAAGACAAGATAAATATATTCAACAAAAAAGATTTTTATCAATAAGTAAAATATCTGACTCCGTTTGTTAGCATAAATTTGAGATTTCTATCAAACCTCGCCTCAAACTGAGGGTACTGATTCATAGTGAATAGACTTTGAGTGAAGAAGCAAGTAAATGAAGAAGAATGTGAATGAAGTAGGATTTAGGTAGAAGACTATATTTGTAGAACCATTGCATGAATTGTGATAAACACTTGTCAATGCATGTATTAGAATTTTTGTAACACCATCCACACTTGTCAATTTCAGCCTCTACACTCATCTTCAACACTTGTCGATTACATATTTTTTTGCATCCGAAGTTCACCATGTGGAGCAGATTAGTTACTTTATTTAAGGTTTGAAATCGAATAACTCCTCGTAAATATTTATTTGCTTATGTGAGGATGAAAATTGCAATCTATAATGTCATATTTATACCTCTCCATCGGCAATGCTATTATTATTAGAGAAACAAATATGGAAATAACTTTAATAACAATAGCATTGTTCGAAGGAGAGGTATAAATAAAAGATTTCATCGATTTGATATTATACTGAACGTAAGCAACTATATTTTATTATTATTATTTAACAGTTTTTTTTTACTTCGTATATTTATTATAATCAAACATTGCTTTTCTAATATTTTGCTATTGTTTTCATATTTTTTATTATTCATTTCATTTTTTATTTTTTAATTATTTTATATATCCGGATGATGATCACTTCTAGCCACGGGTATTTATAGAAGGTTTGCATGCTAATACACAAACACTTGTATTTTTTTCAATTCAACATTGAAAAATAATATTTTATTATTAATGTAGCATGGATTACACTTGTCATCCCAAAACAAATTAACTTGGTTCGTAATAACGGAATTAGTAGAAATGCAGAAATTACGACAAACATAAATGCACAACACATAAGTGTAAAATGCTACACCATACACTCGAGTCGTCATAGATATCGTATTAGACATTTCTTGGAGTTCGAAACCCACCGTGATTCTTGACTGTGTGAAACATTGTAACCCTACACTGCACAACATAGTTGTGCATGCTCTTCTCACCTAGGCCGAATGTAATATAATCCTTTTCCAAGTCCAAAATCGTTTCTTTCAAACTTCTAGACGAATCCTCAACAGAAGGGTTCTGCAACGATATAACATGAAGTTGTGCAACAACATCTGCAGCTTGATAGATCGGTCCTCTTTGATGTTCACGTAGTTTGGCCTTTGCTCTAACAGCTTTAAGTTGCTCAAGTAGAGAAGGATTTTCAATCCTATTACCATGAACATCATGATACCTACACGTTAAAATATGTGAGAACAAAGTATGAAAAATAGTTAAAATAATAAACAACTACAAAATGTTACCTTACGCCCCATTTGAGCATGTGCTGAAGTTGTTCATAAAAAATAGCTTCAAACTGAGGTTGATTATACATAGTAGCTCTCAAAAACATTAGTGAATAAGTGTATGTAGTTAAAATCGAACAGATGAGTAGTATAATTCTTGGTGATTTGGCTCACAATTTATAGAAGTTGTGCATGCACATGCATTATAATGCATGCAACTTCACCACACTTGTCAATGCATGCAATTTCAACCACACTTGTCAATGCATGCAATTTCAACCACACTTGTAATTTCAAGTCTATAATGCATATACTGTTTGATTGTCGTGTATGCGTAAATCAGGATTTTAATTTACTCTATGTATTGCAGGAAATAGGATGTTGTTCCCTATCGACTAAGGAGTGAATCCAACTCATTGTTAATCTGTTGTAACACAACATCAATGCACCTATTATTTTTTAAATGTTATCTTGAAGTTTAAATACATTATGGCAGACTATCGTAGTATTGTACATCAAACATGTTACTAAATAATATGGACGCCTATTAGAAAAAATAAAAATCAATATTGATGTTGCATGTTAAGATATTATATCAACTTATTAGCCACAGTTACAGTAACGGGGTCAATTGGTGGTGTCGAATAGGATCATCAATTCTCTGTTCGCTAGGCAATAGTGACACCCAGTGCTGGATCCACTTCCACTCGGTGTATGGATACGACACATTGAAACACGTATGAACCAAAATATTCTAACCTCCATGGCCCCTAGAATTTCATTCAGTTTTTTGCGACATTCAATTATATATTTTCGTCCACTACATGTGCCTTCATATGCACGCATTATCGATATACCGTCTTCCCTAACTTGTGGATCATGCATGTGCCACATCTTGAACACACAACTCAAATACGGTGCTTCCACATGACCAGCTAACATTGCCCGTTGAAGGAACTGTTGGGCCGTTTCATATTTTTTATAGAAGAAGTAATCTATCTGCATCAATATTTATTGAAATTTGTGTTAGTGATGATGTAAGAAAAAAATGTTTATGCTGAAGAATTAGTAAGTCTGGGATACCATGTTGAAGACACTTGGCATGGAGAAGTATTTCGGATGATGAAACACTCTTTGAATGAAATAACTCGAACTTCATACAGCAGTAAACGAAGGGCTCTGTTGATAGTTTATTCAGACGTTTGCAACTGTAGATAAATCAATGCGATAAAAAAGAAATTATATGAAAATCAAACAATTCGAAATAGCTTGTTGAATGTAATAAATTCTCACGTTAACTGAAGTACAACAATCGATTCTGATGAGTCCACAGCAACAAGTTGAATGATTTTTCTAACCAAATCCGTTGGAATAGATAATAGCCGACTATGATGTTTACGGGTGATTTCTTTGCGCTTACGAACATGAACGATGGCCCTGCAGATTCTGTTCTTGGACTTTAAGACGTCAACATCCATCTGAACGTCGGTTTCAATATATATTGCTCCTAAATTCGGTTTCAATATATATTGCTCCTAAACTATGATAGTAGCAAAGACTATTTATAATGTAATGTATAGAGTATATTAGGTAATGATTATGCAATACAATATTTATACCAAATGTATGTATATTTGGAGGTTATGTAATTGTATTTAATTCCTAATTTAAACAAATAATGTGTTGACTTCACGATTTGCTGAATTACCAAAACTTTGGTATTATTAAATACATACCAAAGATATACCACTATGAGATCAAGTGGAAATAATAAATATTATCTTAAAATCATCGAATCTGTTTTATAAAGGTAAAAAAATAAAAACACAAAACACGAAAGAAAAAAGAAAAAAGAAAAAGAAACTGTAATAATCGTATATAATCGATATAAGAAAAAATGAGTTATACATCGATACGATGAATTAAATCTCATCTATGGCCGTATGAAATTCATATGCACGACTATAGCATAATACTTCCTGGTCTGCCAAACAACTAAACACAAGCCGTCATCTATATCATCCATCCCCACGATATGATCATCGTTGCAAAATTTCGGAATATTGAAATCCAAAGCAAACATACCACGATTTAAATCGCGAAGCTGGCCTAATAAATATTTTCTACACATCTTCAAACGGGACAACCCTCTTGGCATTGTTGCAATCTCTTTGAAGAGACGTAAACCATGTTGTCGAATTTGTTCATCACCATTCAACATTTTAACTATGCATGACAAATATTTGGCCATTGGATGTGATGCTTCGGTTAGAATTCGCAACAACTCTTCGACCCTATGGAAGATCTCATACTGAAAAAAATCCATCTACAATATAAAATCAAATAATATTAGCAAACAGGTTTAGAAAATAAATATTTAAAACAGTGGTATGAAAAAAAAAATGGCACTTACGATTAACATCATGTAGTAGAAATCTGGAGTTGCTAGTTCTTCATTACGGACGGATGCAAGATCAAACCTCACATAGTAGAAACCCTTATTGAACATACGTCCAAAACAATACATGCTACGTAAAATAAGAAATGATTAATTAGTATTACCACATACCGTTAAAATCAGAAGTAACGAATAAAACAATTCATTATACTATGAATCTCACCACATCTTGAGCGAAAACTGTTGATCCCGCCACCCAACACAATTAACAACAAATACTTCAAATGAATCTTCCTCTCTTCTTCAACAGATTTCATCGCCACGAAACCAACCGGACCCCCATAATTCTTGAACGATTAAAAATATAGGGTCGGTTGTAAAATGTTGAATTAAATATAGCACTGATTTTAAAACGAAGGAGAGCACCCCGATTGCTAGCTATATATAAGATTTTTTAGGGCTTAAAAAAGGCTTAAAAATCATTCCATGATTTTTGCTCCGTTTGAATTTTAAAATTACTTACCACATTATGTAAGCAAAAAATCTAAACACTCCATATATGTTGATTTTCAGCATTGATGAGGCGTGCATGGACAGAAAGGAAAGACAATAAAAATTAAGACTTACCAAAATAACTTAAAGATTTTGTTACGAACAAAAATATTAAATCGAACACCAATACTTGATGTTGTCAACAATGAACGATTGAAATGTTGTGGCCGAGTGAAATGTGGTGATGTTCATGGTATATGCCACCCGGGTTCAAATTCATTTGGCCACAGCTTTTTTTTTTTCCAGTTAAATGATTTATTCGATTAATAACTGATTTAATAATTAATAATCTAGAGTAATTATTACGGAAAAAAACTTAATTGTTACTAAACAAAATTAAAAGCATAAAATATTAAATCGAACACCAATACTTGATGTTGTCAACAATGAATGATTGAAAAGCTGTGGTTGAGTGGAATGTGGTGATGTTCATGGTATATGCCACCCGGGTTCAAATCCCTTTGGCCACTGCTATTTGTTTTTTTTTTTCCAGTTAAATAATTTATTCGATTAATCACTAATTTAATAATTAATAATCTAGAGTAATTATTACGGAAAAAAACTTAATTGTCAATAAATAAAATTAAAAGCAACAAATATTAAATCGAACACCAATACTTGATGTTGTCAACAATGAACGATTGAAAAGCTATGGCCGAGTGGAATGTGGTGATGTTCATGGTATATGCTACCCGGATTCAATTCCCTCTGGCCACAGCTTTTGCGATTCTGTTTTTAATTTTTTTTCTTACTTCAATTAAAAACAAATATTATTCTCAAATAAAACACAAATAAATTAATCATCATGTAATTGCATTCTGGATATAAGTATTTGTAGAACCGAGAAGATAAAATATTTGAAACAACTTTATTAATATTGTTATTACATCATCTATATAACCATATAAATCAAAGAAGAACATTGAGAATCATTGGGGTCGAGGCTTATGATCATGATTCAGTATGTATGATCATAAGTGAATCGAAAGCCAGACACCTCAACAGATTTTCCTTTGCCATTTAGTGCACCACGTGATGTAGCGACGCAAAATCCACCAGGTTCATTCCCAATGTTGTTATGAAAATGGACTGTACCACCAATTGCCTCAATGTGTTTTTTCATCAATCCAGGATCATATCCAGAGCCAGTTGAGGATAGGATGAACACGTTGGGATTATTCTCCATGATCTTCTCTTTCATGTAGGATTTGAAATCAATAGATGGCTCATCAATTGGTTGTGCAACATTTATCCACAAATTTTTTGTCTCTTCCTCTTGATCGAGATGGATGTTCTTCTGTTTCATCGTACATGTTATTGTCCCGTCTTCCTTGCACACAAACTTGATCTTCATCTTCATTTGACTCTTGATGTTTATAATTTTGCAGCACGCCAGACCTCTGTGGTGACTAATTTCATTGTTGCCAAGGATGACAATGGTTTCTACCTGAACTTGCGACATCTTTCGATTCTTTTGGTTAGTAGTTCGTACACCTCTGATTTTATTTCAGAATTTAGTGTTCTCCTATGATGAAAAACGTTTTTGTGTAGTATCTTATTTATAGATGGAGGAAAGATACCAAATTTGAAGAGCACCTTCTTCAATAGTTGTGACTTTTTATTTGCAAACATTAACTTAAAGAGATGCACTCATTCACAGATTTAATCCAAGTGTTGTGTCTCTTGAATATCAAAAGACCTGACTTTTCATCTTTAATCGAACAGTTCTAAATAATAATAATTCGATTCATTAGATAATTTCTAATAATTAGATTATTACGAAACTCAAAGCAAAATAATCATAATAATAATAATAATAATAATAATAATAATAATAATAATAATAATAATAATAATAATAATAATAATAATAATAATAATAATGTAATCTGATTTGATAATGAAAATAAAAATAAAAGATTCAAGGTTACATAGATCATTATTTCATAACTAAAGGCCTTCAATAGAAGACTAAAAATAGAAATAACGATTGAATGTTCGAATCTCAATGTCAGCAAGGCATTCGTAGCATGTAGTATCGTTATAGTGACCACACTTTGTCCACTCTTTACTACAAAACGAAGGAATATCAAAATTGTTCTCGAATACTCCATCATGTATCTTGTAAATTTGAGTGCATAGCGACTGTCACCACATCTTGATACTCGTCAATCCTCCACGACTGCTCGCTAATTCTTTGAAGGCAGTGAAGCCTTGTTGCCTCACTGCACTATTCGGATCGACCATTCTACAAATACACGAAGCATAGGCAGCCATCTTGTGAGAGTGCTTCTCCAGCAGCATCTCAAGCGAATAAGGCACCCTGCGAAAAATCTTGTACTCGAACACATCAACCTGTAGAATATAGTTAAGAAGTTGAATATAAAATTTGTTCAAATATTTCCGTAGAAATAAGTAATCAACCAAATACATACTATGAGCATGCTATAGCAAGTGTCCAACGATGCCATTGGATGAATTGGGATTGAAGAGACGTCAAGGTCCTCATAAAATCGATCAATATCAAACATGATCTTGAACGCTTTCATGCTGCAGTTAACATAAATACAAATATCCATCAAGATCCAATAATAAGAAATTCGTATAATTTAAAAATAAAAATCTAAGAAATCAAGATATTATTCATACCAAATGAGCACTTCACCACCATAAACGTAGCTGTTGAGAGTGACTACCAACATCAATATGATGTGCTCAAACGTTCCCTCGTCAATTATTTTTCAGAACATTCGAACTCGATTCTCAATATTCGACTGAGCCGCCTCCAAACCAAATGGAGTCCTCATTTTCGCAATATGTAGTGATGATTTCAATTAAACAGACTTCGATTTTATAGTACATTGTTAGTAGTCTAAATATGGTACTCTCATTAGAAAAAAATCGAATTGTTTATATATAATGTCTGGCTAAATCAAATATTGAATTCTAAATATGGTTAAGATTGTAAAAGTGTTAGACGATATGAAATGTATTAAATCACAGATCACTTATAAAAATATGGTGCTCGAGAGTTTTGGCAAGCACAAAATATGGTGCTCGAGATTTTCATATCGTTTCCGTATATAAGTTGGCACGTTAATTGAATTGATTATGCAAAATCTCAAGCAATCCAACGTATTTTTACAAAGATACTGACCTAGGATTCAGTCAAACTAAATCCTTTAAATTTAGAGAGTTTTAAAATTAGAAAGAATCGAGAATCAATACCATAATCATGATAAATCATGTAGTGAAATAAACACAGAGGCATAGTAAATCAAGTACCAGTATCAAATGTTATCAGCAATAAACGATTAAAAAGTTGTGGCCGAATGGAATGTAGGATCTTCATCATCCTCACCATCCGGTTTCAATTCCCACCGGCCACAACTTTTACTTATGTATTTTTTTTATCATAAGACGGATTCTAAAAAGAGATTATTGTTAAATACAAAACATAAACAAAATAACCACTGGTTTAAACATATAGCAACGTGACAATGAATATGCTTCCAAATCCAACTTTTCTTAATGCTCAAATGTACAGCAATGTATTTAAACGGCACAGATTGTAGATTTTGGTCTTCTTTCTCTTAACTCATACAATTAAAGTCTGACGTAATCGTAGCCAATTTCAATTGTAAATTTTCAGAATATGTAAACTTCATGAACATCCGACTGTAAATTTTCAGAATATGTAAAATTCATGAGATCGAACAAACAAAGAAGAATATGTATATGGAATAAAATAAAAAACGACATTAATCGAAATAATAATCAATTTTGCATGAGGCGATCACATAAATCATGTTCATACAACGAATCATGTTTATAACAACATATTATATGATGAAATAAACAGTTACGGATCAAAGCCAAATTCAAAACACGAATGAAGCCAAATTCAAAACACGAATGAAAGCTTATGGAAAAATTCCACTATAACAATATTCCACAGATTAAATTTCAGATATAGCTATGTAATATCCATGAGCTCGAACATACAAAGACGAATATGTATATGGAATAAACTAAAAAACGACATTAATCGAAATAATAATCAATTGTTCATGAGGCAAAAATAAATCATGTTCATAAAACGAATCAATTGTATCTGGAAATTAGAAAATTACATGAATCAAAAGATTAGATTTCAGCTATAGCCGCGTGAAATTCATTAGAACGACTATAGCATAGGACTTGACGATCTGCCAAACAATCAAGGCACAAACCGTCATCTAATCCCCCCTCCCCAACAATATGATCCTTACAAAAAAAATTCGGAATGTTAAAATTCAAAGCAAACACATCATGATTTAATTGACAAAGCTGCTTTAAGAGATATTGTCTAAATTTCTTCAAACAAAACAATCCTCCAGGCACCGTTGCAATCTCTTTAAAGAGACATAATCCTCGTTGTCACACTTCTTCTTCATCACTCAACATTCTAACTATGCATGATGCATATCTGTTCATTCGATGTCTAGCAGCGGTTAAATGTCCTAGAAGGCGTTCGACCCTATGAAAGTTACGGTACGCAAACACATCGATCTACGAAAAAAATGAAGAAAACATTAGACAACAGGTTTAAACAATTATTGTACAAAATTAAAAATCAAAACAAAAGATGAAACTTACAATTAGCATCATGTAGTAGAAATTAGGAGTTGCTAATGGCTCATTAGAGATAGATGAAAGATCAAAGCTCTCACAAAATCCTTCGTAATCAAACACGGTCCTGAATGAGTCCATACTTAAATCGAAAAAAAAAAGTGTTATTAGCGAATGAAAACAATAATAAAATCGACAAAGAACTTGAGGATTGAGAACTTACCACACAATGATCGAAATAGAGTCGACCCAGCCACTGAATGCAAGAAGCAACAAACATTTCAAATGACTTTTCTTATTGTGTTCATGCGACGTTGTTGAACCTACGGAACCCTGCGGACCACTCATTGCCTCTTAGTTCGAATTCGACTGATTTCAAAAGACAAAAACCAAAAATTGATAGAGAGGATACAGAATGAGGTTAGCTATATATAATCGTTTTTTAGGGTTTAGAAGATCCTTAATTCATGCAATGATTTTTGCTCCGTTTGAATTTTAAAATTACTTACCACATTATGTAAGCAAATAATCTAACCATTCCATATATTTTAATTTTCAGCATTGATGAGGCGTGCATGGAAAGAAATTAAATCGACTGATTTAATTAAGCCTTACCAAAATAACTTAAAGATATTGTTACGAACAAAAATATTAAATCGAACACCAATACTTGATGTTGTAAACCATGAATGATTGAAAAGCTGTGGCTGAGTGGAATGTGGTGACGTTCATGCGATATGCCACCCGGGTTCAAATCCTACTGGTTACAGCTTCTTTTTTTTTCCAGTTAAATGATTTATTTGATTAATCACTGATTTAATAATTAATAATCTAGAGTAATTATTACGGAAAAAAAACTTAATTGTTACTAAATAAAATTAAAAGCATAAATATTAAATCGAACACCAATACTTGATGTTGTCATAAATGAACAATTGAAAAGTTGTGGCCGAGTGGAATGTGGTGATGTTCATGGTATATGCCACTCGGGTTCAAATCCCTCTGGCCACAACTTTTTTTTTTCCACTAAAATGATTTATTCGATTATATGACTGATTTAATAATTAATAATCTAGAGTAATTATTACGGAAAAAACTTAATTGTTACTAAATAAAATTAAAAGCATAAAATATTAAATCGAAGACCAATACTTAATGTTGTCAATAATGAATAATTGAAAAGCTGTGGCCGAGTGGAATATGGTGATGTTCATGGTATATGCCACCTGGGTTCAATTCCCTCTCTGGCCACAGCTTTTGTGATTTTTTTTAATTTATTATTTCCACGAATTTGCAAAAAAGATTATTCTTAAAATAAAAAACACAAATAATTAAATCACTGATTTATTAAATATCATTTTTCAATAATTAAAATTAATTGTGAATGAATAAACTAAAAACAATTAAACTGATTTTCGTACAATTGTGTCTACGAATTTAATTTTAATTCCAGAATATATTTTACCTAGATTATAATTAATATTTTGATTCACCATTTAAAATGGAAAAATATTTATTATTAATTTTTAAATTCATTTTGCCAAGAATTTAATTGACACCATAATTCAACATTTAATTAATAAACGATTTATTTGTAACTTCCGAATTTTGTTTTGTTGTATAATTCAATTAACATATTATTTTTAAATTCCAGAATTTGTTTTGTTGTATAATTTTGGATTTTTTAATTTATTTATGGTTGGACGTTTTTTATAAGAGGAAGAAGAATTAAAATTACCAAAATTAGATGAATGAAAACTTACCAAAACAAATGAAATTGAATCTTTTCCATGAGCTCAAAATTTTTGTCACATAGTGTGAAAGCTCTTGAGAATGAAATTGAGCTCTCTCCTAGACCCCTACCTTTCATATATATATAGATTTACCTAATTCAATGTTTAGGGAATTAAGAAATATCATTACAATATATTTACCAAAGTTATATTATATGTTAAATCAAATTATTATTGTTGCATTACAAACTTACCATGTTCATAAATTCAAATAATTACTCAAAATTCCATGTCATCATTTTGCCAAGTGGCATGTCTCTTAGTTTGAATAAAAACCTAGCTTTATTATATATTAAAGTAATATAATAAGCCTATTGATTCAATCGATTGATTGACCTACCAATTAATTTTAATCCGTTGATCTTGTTTATCCAATTTTAATCTGGTGCGTACATGTGTCATTAGTTAATTAAAAGATGTAGGGTTCGAATCCTGTTGGCGTGATTTTTCTCCATTATTTTATTATTATTTTTATTGAAGGTGTTTGGTTCGAATCTTGTTGGCGTGATTTTTCTCTATTATTTGTATCATTATTTTAGTTGAAGGTGTTGGGTTCGAATCTTATTGACGTAATTTTTTCTTTTTTATTTATTCTCTTCTTAAATTTTTATTTTTTAACATAAAGTTGTATGACGTATTATACTTAATTTTAAAATATAACCGTAGACATTTAAATTTTATGTCCAATAAAATCATTTTAAAAAAAATAAATTTCTATATTTAATTGGAGTTTTACTAAATTTAATTCCAATTATCCTAGATTTATTTTAAATGCCTATTTATGGCCTATCAAATTGTGCCATGTAAAATTCTAGAGCTTTTAAATCCATTTAATATTATTTCTCATGAAATAATTGTGTGGAAAAGATGAATTAAATCTGGCCAATCAAATGGTGCCATGTCATAAAGTTGATGCAGTTATTAATTAATTGCTAGAAATAAATGCGGATAAGATCAAATCTGTATCGACCAATCAGAATTGATCCTTCTTTTTTTCCTCACCTATATAAGGAGCTCATTCTCCACCAAAAGCTCACAATTCAGAATTCAGAAACCAGAGCTCAAACAGAAGTGAAGAATTCCAAAGCAAGCCAAGAAGATCAAAGGCATCTTTCAAGCAAGAACAACTCCAGTTCTTCAAGAAGTCAAAGCCAGCTCCAAGAACAAGTCGCGAAGACACTTGTAGCAGCAACGGAAGATCGAACTCCAACGCAAAAGCTCGTGGAGGCACTCGCTCGAAGATCGAAGCAACGTACGTCCCAAATTCAAGATCAAGTCTCTACGGCCCTTGAAGACGTGCTCGTTCGCAAAGATCAAACTCAAGACCCGGCGTTCAATTCAAGATCAAGCGCGAAGCCCTTGAATTAACGTTTCCAAGCGAATTCAAGTCAAGACCGGTCAAGTTCAGGATAAAGCTGCGAAGCCCCTGAACTGACGCTCTCAAGACAATAGTTCGCGTAGATTTTTCAAGTCGTTGACTAGAATCAGAGATTTTCTCTAGAGATTGTAACCCCAAATTTACTCAAGATCAATATATTTCATTTGTACAATTTTATTTGTTACAAATTTGTGGCACACCCAGTGGGACCTCTCTACCTCTCATCTCTAGTCATCAACGCAGGAAATCAACATGCCTCCCAAGAAGAAAAGTCAAAACTTGAACGACAAAGAAGTTGACGGTGAAATTGATAAGAGTGACTCAGAATCCGACGAAGAAGACTCATCTGACAAGGATGATAGATCAGCAAACAAGTCTGCTAATTCACAGGGAGATTTGGCATCCCTGGCGGAACAAATACAAGCTCTCACCAAGGGTATAGAATACCTTGTGAAGCAAAGTAGGGATCAAGACGCTAAAATCGCAAAACTCATGTGTCAAGACACTGGAGAGGACAGTTGTCACAAAGAAAAGCCACATGAAGAATATGACGAGACCCCTCCCAAGGACAAAAGGAAGAAGAAGGAGGGTTCTTCAACTCAACATTTCGAGGTTTCTTCCGACGGAACGATCCCTGCTGATCGAATCAAGGAGTTCATCATGGGGACTTTAAAAGAGAAATTGGACGAGAGCTCCAAGTCATCATCCGCATACTCCAAGCCGTACACGCAAAGGATCGATAACCTGAAAATGTCGTATGCTTATCAGCCACCCAAGTTCCAACAGTTTGATGGAAAAGGAAATCCAAGACAGCACGTTGCGCACTTTGTAGAGACATGCAACAACGCGGGAACCTACGGTGATCACCTCGTCAAACAATTTGTTCGCTCTCTGAAGAACAACGCATTTGACTGGTACACGGACCTGGAGGCAGGATCAATCGACAGTTGGGATGAGTTGGAACGACAATTCCTTAATCGTTTCTACAGCACAAGGAGAACTGTCAGCATGATTGAACTCACAAACTCGCGTCAATGGAATGAAGAACCCGTCACGGATTACATCAATCGCTGGAGAAATCTGAGCCTCAACTGCAAGGACCGACTGTTCGAAATATCAGCGATTGAGATGTGCATACAAGGAATGCATTGGGGACTGGCGCTACATTCTTCAAGGCATCCAACCGCGGACTTTTGAAGAACTAGCCACTCGAGCACATGATATGGAATTGAGCATAGCATCAAGTGGAAGCTCGGGACCTCCTATAAACAGATCACGTACATTCCATGACAACGCAGATGCCAAGAAAGGAGGAAGACCTCAATATAAATGAAAGGGTCAATGGCGACAGCTGTTACAAAAGTCAAAGTCCCTAAAACTATCAAAGATAAACCTGCAGAGAAATCAACTCACGTGGTACCGTATACCACTCCGCAGAAGGAAGAACAAAGGAAGATGACTTTGAAAGAAATGACTGGAAAGAAGTACCCGTTCCTCAACTCCCATGTCCCAGCATTATTTGATGAGTTGCTTAACAGGAATTTAATCGAAATGCCTGAGATGAAAAGACCTGAAGAGGAAGGTTGTGTCGATGACCCTAAGTATTGCAAGTACCATCGCTTGGTGAGCCATGCAATACAAGATTGTTTTGTCTTCAAAGAGAAGGTTATGAGGCTTGTGCGAGAAGGCAAGATAACACTAGAAGAAGAGGCTGAAAGTGCTAACACTGCTTCTGTGGAGCGTGAAGTTGAAGACATTTGCAACATCAAAGATACGTATGAAGGAGCTATTCCCACCGTTGCAACAAAAGATGGTACCGAACTGTGCATGGCAACGATCTCCTTTACTGATGAAGATCTTTTGCTTGGATCTAAGCCTCACAATCGACCATTGTTCGTAAGTGGTTATGCCAATGAGAAAAAGGTGAAGAGGATACTGATTGACGGAGGTTCCGCTGTTAACATTTTACCCATACGTACGATGAAGGAGATAGGCGTCACAGTTGAAGAACTTTCCAAGAGTCGTTTGATGATTCAAGGCTTCAACCAAGGGGGACAAAGGGCAATTGGGATCATACGTCTTGGATTATTGATCGAAGATATGTTATCCACCACACTTTTCCATGTTATAGATGCCAAAACATCTTATAACATGCTCCTAGGAAGGCCATGGATACATGAAAATGGAGTGGTTCCATCAACATTACACCAATGTTTTCAATATTGCCACAATGGAGAAGTGAAGAAGGTAATGGCCGATGATAAGCCCTTCACCGAAGCCGAATCACACTTTGTCGATGCCAAGTACTATGTTAAACGTATCGAAGAACTAGAGGATGTGGAAGGCTCGCCAAACAACACTTCTGTATCACACAAAGCGAGAAGAATCAACCTACCTTGGGTGGTTGTTCAAAGGAATCTCCGCGTGATGAGACACTGGAAGGGCTCACTCTGCCTTTAACAAAGTTGGCTATCTCTGCTCCGGCCCCAGCTCCAATCAAGGGATTCGTTCGCCCCGTTTGTGCGCCATCAGCAGAGCACGGATTTGCAAATGAACATTTTGGCCCGAATGCGCTAAAACTTCTGATTAATGCTGGATATGATCCTAAGAAGGGTACTCCACTCACGGGCCTGACATCTAATTTTGCCAAGACGAACGCACGACAAGGAGGTCGAACCCGAGAAGGTCTAGGATTCGCACAACCCGAGCCAATCCGTATCACTCTTAAGCAAGCTAGCGCCAATGTTATTAGTGAAGGAGAAACTCCTAACATCGATAGCGATCATCCGCAGGATCCCGATGAACAATCGCGTGTGTCCATCTTCAATAGACTTGGACCAATAAGGAAATCAGTACACCACAGGCTTGGTCCCGTTAGAAAGTCAGCGCATCAAAGACTTGGTCCGATTAGAAAGACAATTCACCAAAGGCTCGGCCCGGTTGGAAAAACAATACATCAAAGGTTAGGACCTAAAGAAACGGAAGATGCAGAAAAGAGGCTAGACTCTAGTTTTCCCAAAAGGCTTCGAAGTACGGTCCCATCTCGAATGGTGAGAGTTGAGGACGTCGTTTTGTCATGCGAGGAAGTCTTGAAGGCAAAGTTACATACAGTAGTATACACAAGAATTCCACACGATAAGGTTGACGATGACGAAATAGCACCATCATATCACATCACTTTGAAAGATGATGATATCATCGAAGAAGAAGATGCTGAGGATGCTCCACCCGAGTTTGAGGAAGGTGTCAAAGCCACTGTAGATGAACTGAAGGAAGTCAACCTTGGTGATTCAAATCAGCCTCGACCAACATACATAAGCGCTTTGCTGAACACTGAGGAAGAGGAGACATATCTTGCACTGTTGAAAGAATTCATTGATGTGTTTGCTTGGACATACAAAGAAATGCCGGGTTTAGACTGATGAATGTGTATTTTACACTTTCATTCGAGTCTTTTTCACCTATTTTATCTATCCTCTATGTTAATTTAGCTATATTTTAGTACATTTTATTAGAATAGTGTCACGTTTCCCTTTAGTTTTTATTGTACAGGTTTTGGTTGAAATTCGGAGATTTACGGACAATTATATTGAAGTCTACAAGGAATTGGTGTTCCAGAAGCCTATTTGGAGTATCTGAAGGTTTTCGGATAGGAATTGGAGTCTAGGGGTCGAATCTGGAGGTTAGAAGGCCATTAGAAGTCTGAAACCGAGTCCGAAAAGGTGAAGAAATCCAAATCCGCGTCGAAAAACGCGGAAATTCCGCAAAAAACTGGGGGGCGAACCGCCCCAGAGGTTTTTCGGGCCTATATATAGTTGCGAGTTTTCTCTCCGAAATTCATATCTTTCCAAGCCTACTTTCTCACCTCTCTCTATAGTTTTAGGGAGGAACTTCCCGGGGCCTGTCCTGGGAGTTCCATAGCTTAGGGGACACTTTTTCATAGCAGTTTGGAGCTCGTAGGACCACAATCATCCGGAGATTGACAACCTTCAGTAACTTTGTATCTTACAACTTTTAACTAATTATTTTATATTCTTTCAATATGTTTTCTTGTATGATTGCTATTGATTGCATGCCTATGAGTAGCTAAATTTATCGTTGGTGGTAGTATGTGAATTCTTAGCGAGGGAAGATAATCATGCTAATGGCTATATCGCGCATTATACTCCGTGTCATTGCTTTATTTCGTTGATGAGTGGAAACCAACATTCTCGTATGTTGTATTGATCATTATGCACACTTGGACACTTGTCGGCCAATCAGACTAAATTATCTTCGTAGTGTCGAATAATTACGGAACACAATAGGACGTTAGTTGTTGACAGGACCCATATTATCTTCGTAGTGCTTAATACTTACAACAGGACCCAGGATTCATTCAAAGATCTCTATGCAAGACCGAGGAATTTATGCATGATTATCGACCCATTATGTTAAGAAGGACCATACTATCACCAACCTCCATTATCTGCTTGAAAACCCCCTATTGCTTTCTATCTGCTGTTTTATATTTTCTTGTTAAACAGATAAAGCTAGTTATAGTCCTGAGAGAACGACACTCGAGTCATTCTACTACTACACTACGGTTTTCGTTGTAGTTGTGGATTGCCTTTGGCTAAATAACAAATATTATTTGCTTGAATCGGAACCCGACAAATTCCCGGTTCATCAAATTGGCGCCGTTGCCGGGGACTATACTCCTTTTTTCTGTTTAATTTGTTTATATTTACAGCTTTAGATTCCTAATTCTTTTAGTTTTAGTTTTTCTTTTTAATCTCTCTCTGCTTTCCTATTTGTTTCTAATCTCTTTACCTAGTCTGTCACAGATAGTGTATGCCGCATACACGTTCTGCAGGAACACCGCTTGCTAATTCAATTGCTGAGATCGATAGAATCTACCACCAAAGAAGGCGACTACTTGAAAGGCGCGCACTAGAGGAAATAGAGGAAACCGATTTCTCTGAATCTCTAATTAGTCTATTCAAGGAAATCGACGGAATGGCAGAAGCTAGACCACTGAAGGCATGGGTACAACCCACCAAGGATCATATGAGGGGGCCGGCGATAGTTCTTTCGTCTGCAACCCGAGATCTGGAGATCAAGAACCACGCATTCCAACAACTTCCGAGGTTCTATGGCTTATCAAGGGAAGATGTGATGGGGTACTTGCACGATATCGATGATTTCGTCAACCAACTTCCACGACCCGGAGCTGACATAACAACGGATGAGTTAAGGATGAAGGTTTTTGCGATGGGACTTGGCGACAGAGCCAAGTCATGGCTGAGCTCTCTTCCAGCAGGCTCGCTGGACACTTGGGAAAAGGTTTTTTCAGCTTTCATGGAGAAATACTTCCCACACACTCTGACTACCGCGCTTAAGGCGCAAATCACTGGATTCAAGCAAGACTATGATGAGACCATCTCCACCGCGTTCGAGAGGTTCCAAGATCTCACGAACAAGTGCCCTCACCATGGTTTTGAACTCTCCGACCTAGTCCAACACTTCTACAATGGACTAACCTTCGAGAACCAACAAGTGGTGGATTTCCAATGCCGAGGCAATATTTGGGAGGAAACCGCAGAAGCCGTCTGGGCAGTTTTCGAAAGGCTTGCTAAGGGTTCGCAGTTCAAAGACCCAAGGGCAATGGTTAGGAGACGTGGACCTGATGCTCCACTGACTCAAGAAGCCCCTATGTACAGGGGGAATGGGGATCAATTCGAGTGCTTTACCAACGAATTGAAACAAGTCCTCAAGAGCGCCACCGGAACAACTGTTTCGAATGAAGTATGACGAATATGCAAGAACTATGGGCATGGAGCTCATATGTGTAGATCGGAGTTGGCATACGATGATGGCAACTGGGCTCGAGGAGGAGAAGAAAAAGCCTTTGCTACGGAGTTTGGTACTCAAGAAGTTAGCTACGGACAAGACGGTAGGAATCCTCGAGGAGGATTCTGGAGAAGAGGATACCGTAACAATCAAGGATATGCACCGGCTAACCAAACTTATGGACCTAACCAAGACCGTAGTAGTCTGAACTATGGTAATGATCACTGCGAAAACCCCGCTCCGAAAGAGCCACCGAAGTCGAAGACGGCTCTACTGATGGAGAAATTGCAGAAGATGGTTGATCATACACAAAGTTTTCTCAAACGGTACGAGGAAGATTCTGAGAAGACTAGGGCAAGGCTTGATAAGTTGGAAGAGAGCACTAGGCTTGCCCATCAAAAGATGCAAGAGTTGATCGACCGAAGAGCAAGTAAGGAACAAGGCAATACTGAGAAGGTCGTTAGGTGCGAGTGTTAGATGAAGGAAGAACTTCTACAGGCTGAGGAAGAAGAGGAGGACCTTGGTTCTGACGCAAGTGATGAGGAGCAAGAGGATCCCGAACCACTCCCTAAAAGTTTCGATGTTAAGGTAGGGATTGGTGAGCTTGAAGATGTCCGTGCCACACTAGACACGGGATCCTACTCAAACATAATTCCCTTGAATGTGTTTGAAAAGAGTAACCTTGGAAAACTATCTGAGGAAAGGGCTATTGTGCGACTAGCGGATGGATCATTTATGAGACCCGAAGGAGTTGTGAAAAATGTGTTGGTCAAGATTGGTGAAGCATCTATATACACCAATTTCGTAGTTATGCCGGCGTCTGCACCTGGAACAGGGGATGTCATACTCTTAGGGCAAACATTCTTGACCAAGCTACGCTCGGTGATGGATATCTACCAAAGAACTTGCACCATCGAAGTAAATGGCAAGCAACACGTGTTGCAAGCTATACCTGATCCACCTGAACCGCCTGATATTATTACTCACTAATGTGGTCTTGCAGCCTATATTCTTTCTTATTCACAGGTTCGTGGCATGGAAAGGAGATCAATGAAGGGGAAGGCTAGTACCCGCAAAAAGAAGAGATAGGCGCAGACAGGAGTCGAGTCCAAGACTTTAAACAATGACGCTATCCGGGAGGCAACCCGGAATCTTTACCGCTTTAGATTTTTCTCACGAGTTTGATTGAGTATTATAGGTCACTAATACAAGCATTATCTCTCACCTTGGATCCACTTTCGACGTTCGGGACAAGCGACGACGTTCAGGTTTGGGGAGGAGGTTATCGCTGGTTATCTCTATACTTATCTTGCTTATGATAAACTCGTGAATTTTTTTTGCATTTGCACGTTTACTGCTTTCCTAGGATAGTTTTTGCATGTTTTTATATGGAGTTGATTGCCGAATTTTTTGAACTTTTTTATTGGGTAGATCAACTAGCTATGTCATTAATCGTATGCTTCATTTCTATGAATTTGTTTGGGGTTTTTCTCGCTTGGCTTGTCACATTTATGTATTGCACTTAGTTAAGCATGGTAGTCTCGACATCACTTAGTGGTGTTTTCTCTACTGCGGTTCACGAAGGCCTTTATAATAGGATGATGCATGTTAGGGTCTTATGGTTGTTATCCCGAGTAATTATGTACCTAAGAGGCAACAAGTCTTCACCATGCTTTGAGATTGCTAAATGCCTAGGAAGGAGGTAGTGTGAGGTTGTGTGATCCTTTGTTTATAACCTATTCTTCCGAATAGGTTTGGGGAGGGGGTTACACCATCATAGACTTGTTTCTGTTTTTCATTTTTCGTATCGTGAGTTTATTTTTTCTTTTCCGTGAATTTTGTACTGCAACCTATTCTTTCGAATAGGTTTGGGGAAGTCGTGTGAGTCATTTTGTTTCTCTTTTTGTTGCGCTACTGCTGGCTAGAAAAAAAATCGAAAAAAAAAAGAAAGAAAGAAAAAATTCCAGGAAAAAAGAGAAAAAGAAAAAATAATCTGGAAAGAAAAAAAGAGAAAAGAAAAAAAGAAGACCCCAAAAAAGCAGAAGAAGGGTCCAAAAAATAAAGCCAAATAGCAGTTTAGCAAAGTTTGAGTCTTTTCCATTTTTCGTACTGTTCGTAATTGTGTTTTTCTATTTTTTATCTTTTTTGTCTTAAGTGTCATCTGTTCTTGACCACCCTCGTCCTGCCATTCAGGAAGTGGTGAATAGCTTAAGACTTTACTTGAGAGATGGGTAGAATAGGGGAGTGTTATCTTTTATAGGGAACCCTCCTTCGTTTGATGAGAGCCAGTACTGGTTCGACCTCTTTTGAGGGAAAGTCTTAACATGGTGGAACAGCAGTAAGTCCTCAGTTTCATAGGCACGGGGCAACCATTCGTATCTTAGCATGCATCATTACGTCGTCACTGACTAGGTCCAGGTAGAGAATGTTACGAGAGACTATCTTGTCTTGACATAAGTGTTTATGTGGATGTGTACAAGTCAATCGAGGTATTCTTCAACCTATATTCATGCTTTGATTTATATGGTTTTTGTTCATATGTTATTTGGTAGATTCAGTAATTTAGTTCATTTTATTTGGCATGAAAACTCCATTTTTGAGTCTTGCATGTTTTTTGTATTAGAGTCTAGCTTAGTTGCTTGAGGACAAGCAAAGGTTCGATTTGGGGAGTTTGATGAATGTGTATTTTACACTTTCATTCGAGTCTTTTTCACCTATTTTATCTATCCTCTATGTTAATTTAGCTATATTTTAGTACATTTTATTAGAATAGTGTCACGTTTCCCTTTAGTTTTTATTTTACAGGTTTTGGTTGAAATTCGGAGATTTACGGACAATTATATTGAAGTCTACAAGGAATTGGTGTTCCATAAGCCTATTTGGAGTATCTGAAGATTTCCGGATAGGAATTGGAGTCTAGGGGTCGAATCTGGAGGTTAGAAGGCCATTAGAAGTCTGAAACCGAGTCCGAAAAGGTGAAGAAATCCAAATCCGCGTCGAAAAACGCGGAAATTCCGCGAAAAACTGGGGGGCGAACCGCCCCGTGCCTCGGGCGAACCGCCCCAGAGGTTTTTCGGGCCTATATATAGTTGCGAGTTTTCTCTCCGAAATTCATATCTTTCCAAGCCTACTTTCTCACCTCTCTCTATAGTTTTAGGGAGGAACTTCCCGGGGCCTGTCCTGGGAGTTCCATAGCTTAGGGGACACTTTTTCATAGCAGTTTGGAGCTCGTAGGACCACAATCATCCGGAGTTTGACAACCTTCGGTAACTTTGTATCTTACAACTTTTAACTACTTATTTTATATTCTTTCAATATGTTTTCTTCTATGATTGCTATTGATTGCATGCCTATGAGTAGCTAAATTTATCGTTGGTGGTAGTATGTGAATTCTTAGCGAGGGAAGATAATCATGCTAATGGCTATATCGCGCATTATACTCCGTGTCATTGCTTTATTTCGTTGATGAGTGGAAACCAAAATTCTCGTATGTTGTATTGATCATTATGCACACTTGGACACTTGTCGGCTAATCAGACTAAATTATCTTCGTAGTGTTGAATAATTACGGAACACAATAGGACGTTAGTTGTTGACAGGTCAGACCCATATTATCTTCGTAGTGCTTAATACTTACAACAGGACCCAGGATTCATTCAAAGATCTCTATGCAAGACCGAGGAATTTATGCATGATTATCGACCCATTATGTTAAGAAGGACCATACTATCACCAACCTCCATTATCTGCTTGAAAACCCCCTATTGCTTTCTATCTGCTGTTTTATATTTTCTTGTTAAACAGATAAAGCTAGTTATAGTCCTGAGAGAACGACACTCGAGTCATTCTACTACTACACTACGGTTTTCGTTGTAGTTGTGGATTGCCTTTGGCTAAATAACAAATATTATTTGCTTGAATCGGAACCCGACAAATTCCCGGTTCATCATAGACCCCAAGGTAGCCGTCCATCAACTTTCAGTCAAGAGTGGAACTCGTCCAGTAAAACAGGGCCAAAGACGCTTCCGCCCTCAGCTAATCCCATCAATCGAAGGTGAAGTAAATAGGCTCATTGAAGTAGGATTTATTCGCGAAGTCAAGTATCCTACATGGATTTGTAGCATAGTCCCAGTGAAAAAGAAGAATGGCCAAATTCGAGTATGCGTGGATTTTAGAGACCTGAACATTGCATGTCCAAAGGATGACTTTCCATTGCCAATACCAGAACTAATGATCGACGCCACCACCGGCCATGAAGCATTGTCATTCATGGATGGATCTTCTGGATACAATCAAATTCGCATGTCGCCTAAAGATGAAGAGATGACGGCTTTCCGTACTCCGAAAGGAATTTATTGTTACAAAGTGATGCCCTTCGGTCTGAAGAATGCTGGAGCAACTTACCAAAGAGCAATGCAGAAAATATTTGATGATATGCTTCATAAGAATGTAGAATGCTACGTAGATGATTTGGTTGTGAAATCCAAGGAACGGAAAGGTCATCTTGACGATCTAAGGAAAGTGTTTGAAAGGCTACGAAGATATCAGTTAAAAATGAACCCATTAAAGTGTGCATTCGGTGTAAAATCCGGAAAATTCTTGGGCTTCGTAGTTCGTCAACGAGGAATAGAAATTGAGCAAGCAAAGATAGATGCAATTGTGAAGATGCCTGAGCCGCGCAACATTCATGAGCTCAAAAGCTTGAGAGGGAAGGTAGCATATCTTCGAAGGTTCATATCCAATCTCGCTGGAAGATGTCAACCGTTCAGTCACCTCATGAAGAAAGATGTTCCGTTTGAATGGGATCAGTCATGTAGAAATGCATTTGAGAGCATAAAAGCATACCTCATGAATCCTCCCATGTTAGCAGCTCCAAAACCAGGCCGCCCATTGATTTTATATATCGCTGCGCAAGAGAGTTCCGTTGGAGCACTACTTGCCCAAGAAAATGACGGAGGAAAGGAAAATGCGCTCTACTACTTAAGCCGAACAATGACACCTAATGAACTGAAGTACTCTCCCATAGAGAAGCTATTCTTATCCCTCATCTTTGCAATCCAAAAGTTGAAGCATTACTTCCATGCACATACGGTTCGTCTTGTCTCAAAGGCTAACCCATTAAAGTATGTCATGACAAGACCAGTACTTTCTGATAGGCTGGCAAGATGGTACTAACACCTCCAACAGTTCGAGATTACCTATGTACCCCAAAAGGTTGTGAAAGGACAAGTCATAGCCGATCACCCTATTCCTGCCGATTGGGAGCTGATGGATGACTTACCCGATGAAGATGTCCTGACAGTCGAAGTAACCCAACCCTGGAAGATGTACTTTGATGGTGCTTCTCATAGAAATGGTGCGGGGGCTGGAGTCGTATTTATCTTACCAGACGGAAGTGTGCTGCCATACTCATTCACTCTAACTCAAAATTGTTCAAATAAAGTCGCAGAATACCAAGCCTTAATACTTGGTTTAGAAATGGCAGTGGACGCAAAGCATTTGCAACTTGATGTGTATGGCGACTCTCAATTGGTAGTCAAACAACTATCTGGAGAATACGATGTTAAGAAGGATGAACTAGTTCCATATGTCGACTATGCTAGGAAATTGATTGCGTGGCTTGGAGAAGTATCAGTCCAACACATTCCGAGAGGTGAAAATGGGCAAGCAGATGCTTTAGCAAAACTTGCTTCTACTCTCACAATGCCTGAAACAAAGTTTAGTGTTCCTGTCTGCCAACGTTGGATTATCCCTCCATCACTTGATGATAATGATGGTGAAGGCAAAGAAGAAATCCATGCCATAGAAGTACATGAGATTGAGAAAGAGGATCGGCGCCAATGTTTGGTGGATTACTTGAAGTATGACAAATTGCCTGATGAACCACGACGAAGGCCAGAAATCAGACGTCGCGCAACCCGCTTCATATACTACAATGACACACTTTACAGGCGCTCTTTCAATGAAGTCTTCTTACGTTGCTTCGGAGAGGAAGAAGCTTTGCAAGCAATGGAGGAAGCTCATTCTGGAGTCTGCGGTGCGCATCAATCTGGCCCAAAGTTACACTTCCGAATCAAGAGGATGGGATACTATTGGCCCACAATGGTCCAAGATTGCATGGATTATGCGAAAAGGTGTCAAGCATGTCAATTCCATGCTAACTTTATCCATCAACCGCCTGAGCCATTGCATCCAACTGTTGCGTCTTGGCCATTTGACGCGTGGGGACTAGATGTAGTAGGACCGATGACAAAGTCATCTGCTGGCCATCAATACATCTTGGCAGCAACAGATTACTTCTCTAAATGGGCTGAAGCTGTACCTTTGAAAGAAGTTAAGAAAGAGAATGTCGCCGACTTTATTCGCACGAACATCATTTATCGCTATGGGATTCCTCGGTATATAATCACCGACAATGGGAAGCCTTTCTGCAATAGTCTCATCGACAAGCTATGTGAAAAGTTTGGTTTCAAGCAAAGGAAATCTTCCATGTACAATGCTGCCGCCAATGGCCTCGCTGAAGCTTTCAACAAGACGCTGTGCAATTTGTTGAAGAAGATTGTCGCAAAGACAAGAAGGGATTGGCATGAAAGAATTGGAGAAGCCTTATGGGCTTACAGGACAACTCATAGAACTCCTACACAAGCAACGCCCTACTCATTGGTGTATGGCGTAGAGGCAGTCCTTCCGCTCGAGCAACAGATCCCATCCTTAAAAGTAGCAATCCAAGAAGGTCTCTCTGAAGAAGAAAACATCTGTCTACGCCTTGAAAAGTTAGAAGGATTGGATGAAAAGAGAGTCGAAGCTCAACAAAGACTTGAATGCTACCAAGCTCGTCTGTCTAGAGCCTTTAACAAGAAGGTGCGCACACGATCCTTTCAAATTGGAGACTTCGTGCTCGCTGTCAGAAGACCCATCATCATAACCCACAAAACAGGGAATAAGTTCCTGTCAAAGTGGGATGGTCCGTATGTAATCATAGAAGCTTAAAACAGTGGAACATACAAGTTAGTTGTTGAAGACGGTTTAAGAGTTGGCCCAATCAACGGGAAATTCTTAAAACGATATTACCCATAAAAAAAAAAAAAAAAAAAAAACCTGTGCCCTCAAAAGAAACAGGGGCACCAACATCTCCTGACCCGCATGAGTATAAACTGTGTACGGTAACCACCAAATGGTAACATACGTGGTTAAACTGTTAACTTCCCCACCAAATGGTAACATATGTGGTTAAACTGTTAACTTCCCCACCAAAGGTGTTTTATGTGGTTAAACTTCAACCCCCACTTTGTCTAAGGTGGTTAATTAATAGATACTCCTGGCCCGCACGAGTTAAAACTGTGTACGGCACCCCCCTCTTTTCAAAAAGAAATATCTTGAACTACGTGATGACTTGATCCTTTTGTAAGGTACGTAGGCAGCTTAGAAATTCTAAGTTCAGTCGCAACATTTAAAAAGAGGTTTGTTGGTGTGAATTGCAAGCGAATGTATAAAGTATTGCTACGAAGTTGCATGGAAAATCAAGACGAATACACATATGATGCAAACGAGAAACATAAAGCAATATTTTTATTTGTGAAAAGAAAAACAATCTTTGCATGAGTAATAAAAGATGACAAAATAACAGAAACAAAAGAGAAATTGTCAAGCAAAAGTCTTCGCAATCTTCAAGTCTTCAAGTGCATTGGTCAACTGAGCCTTGAGTGATTCCAGATTTGCTATGTCTTCCTTAGTCGATACTGGGACATCCTTAAGCATGGTCACCTTTTTCTCAAGTTCGGACACTTCATTCTGCAGCGAAACCACGACATCAGTTTGAGCCTTTGCCGAAGAAGTCAAGTCTTTAATCTTCTGCTTAAGCGCCTTGAGCTCTGCGTGCATAGATGTAAGGCGATCGGCTTCAAGTTTCTCCTTCGTCTAAGTATTTTGTAAAAGACCCATGGCTTTGTTAAGTTGTTGAGTGTGAGACTCATCAGGTTGCTTGTCCGCTAACTGAGATCTAGCCGCATCATATAAAGCAACTTGATCAAAGAAGGACTTCAACAAGTTCTTCATTGGAGATAGGTCAACTTCGAAAGCTTTAAGTGAGCCCACAATCTTCCAAATCTCATCTTGAATGGAAGACATGTCATCCAGTTTAGTACTTGCAAGTTTATCCTGAAGACGTTGCCATGTAAAATCCACAATGTCTTTGTATGTGGTAGAAATAAAATGGCCCGCATGGAAAACTGAGGCACAAGGAGATGTAGCTTTGACAACAGGTAGACAAGTCGCATTCTTTGGTAGATCAGCAGCAATATTACTTATTTCTTCCGTATCCCCAGAGCAGTCGTCACCGGAATCAACCTCAACAATCTGCTTCCCTTGATCGTTGCCTTTATCGCTAGCGACTGGGGTCTTCACAGGAATAGAAACCTCTGCATCTTGCATGTTGAGACCTTTCTTCGCCCTTTTCCAGTGACAGTCTCCAGCATTGTTACTGCTCTCACAGCCACTAGAGGCTTGTCTTTTACCGTTCCCTGCAACGAAACAAGTTTTCTACATTAACAAAAAAAAAAAAAAAAAAGTCAATAGGGTACCTCTGTGAGTGGTTATCTCATCCACTTCTAACGAAATGTCGTCCTCATCATGTTCGTCCACACGATCTTTACTAGGAGACCGGTTATTTCGCTCCCTAGAAGGATGTCTAGGTCTCGAAGAAGCCAAAGCATCGACTCTACCATCAACACTTCGACAGAACACTTCTCCCCACCAAGTAGAGAATTGTCTTGAACAAAATGTTCTAGGGCGCTCGATCTTGTTTGGGAACCACGCTGTCTCCTTGGAGTTACGCAAGGCGGTCGTCCTCCAATAGCGCAAACCCTCAGCAAGATTGGCATAACGGACATCTCTAGCAAGAGATCCTGGGTATTGTTGATAAAAGCCAAATTGTCTGCTAAATCGATGAGGATTATAAGGCTCAATAACAAAACCCTCGCCATCACGCAAAGCCAAGTGGCCAGAGAGAATGCTGGAAAAATAACTTCGTTCCTCAGACGACGTTGTGTTATTATCCACATATAGGAAATCGAAACGGCGAGGACCACTAGTAATATTCCAACGAACGGTGTCTCCTTTAAAGATTCTTGTATGGGCTGCTAGTGGTGAGAAACGCCGAGCTCCATTTTCACCAGAAAAGTTCGCCATATTAGCATTGTCTGAAACTTTGGCCAAATTAAAATGAGTCCAGAAGCGCGTAGCAAGCCAACTATAGACAAAATGCATGGGGGCATGGAAATTTGCACGAGGAGGTCGTTGGGACGCCGAAATCGAGTTAAGCCCACGATAAATTGAGGCTAGCACAGGAGTGGCAAGACTTACTTTTCTGCCCGAAGCCAAATAGCTGGCCATTTTGAAAACACCAGGACGAATATATCCAATATATTTAATGGGCAAAACAAAGACACAAAGCCAGCAAGCAAGATGGGCCGCTAAGAATACTTCATCTCGCGAGGACGCCGCGACGTCAAGCGTCCCAAACATGCTTAAATCCTCTTGTGACCAAGTCTTGGGTCTTTCGAGATCACTAGTCGGGTTATGAGTCCGCTTCGAATGCGTTTGGTTAGTGACAGGAGTATCACATGGGGCATCCGGGCGTATGGGAGGCCTAGAGTAAACTGTTTTCCCTTTCCACCAAAACGCAATCCAAGCATTGATAGAAACTGACGGTTCTTTAGAGTCGTCTCCATTATTGTTATTCTCACGAGAATTGAGCAAGTGGAAAGCATGGAAAAGACGCATGCATGATGATTTCGTAATAGCGGTGTTTGCAAGCTCATCTGCGACAGGAACAACTTCATCGTAATTTACTCCTCTAATAGGAAGCCCGCAATTCTGCCCCAAGTCCCACAGGCTGATCGATAACTCCCCAGGAGAAGTGAGGAGAGTATTAGTTCGGGAACACCAAGCTTCGCAAAAGGCCTTCATGATCTCCACATCCCGGTCATATGTAAACAATGACGCATAAACGGAGCCGTAAATCTCTGCACCCTCAAGAGTAAATTTACAACGAGAGAGTACATCCTCTGTCCACTCCCAATAACCCTTGTAGAATCGAAATTCTCCGGGAAAGTCAAGCTTCGTGTCTTCCCATGCTACTTCACCGTCAATGATTTTTGAGCCTAAGGTTGAGAAGTAATCAGCACCCACCAGCGGTACAGGGTTACTAGTCGTTGGAACGTCATGATGTGCACCTTTCAAAACCCACTTTGTCGTCTTGTCATTCTTGGACGTACCCGCTCTCGTGGTCCATTCTTCTACATGGAGCTTGTGAATAAACTTCGGGAATTCCACATAAGGTTCAAATTGCGGGGTTCCGACAGGTAAAATAGTGTCTTTGACATGTTTCTTGCGATCGGTGATGCGCAAGTATTTCCCGCGGGATGATGAGGAGTGTTCAAAAAACACCATTGCGCAAGAGCAAAGTCTTCAATAAGGGGCAAAACTTAGGTAGCGAGTCTTCAAGGTTGATGGACAACGTGGAAGTTGCCCGAATTTTCAAATTTGGTGGATAACGTGGAAGTTACCCGAGTCGTCAAAGTTGATGGACAACGTGGAAGTTGCCCGAGTCTTCAAAATTGATGCACGGATCGGCCTGAACCTTCAAAATAATGCGTAATTCCTTACGTCTCAATTCTGCAAAGAATGAAAAAATAAATAAGAGACAAAGCAAAATAGAGGAAAAGAGAAGAAGAAAAGAAGCAAATCGAAGAGACAAATAAATATAAGTCCTTATTTGCAAAATAGTGGCAAAGGAAACAAAAAAGGGACTAATTTGCAGATAGCAAAGAAGAAAGGCAAGTGGACATAATCAAATTCAAACCTGTCGAAACCAAAATCGGACTATCGGAGTACTCTGGTGGCGAAGGCGGGGAGTCAAAAGGCGCTTCTTCGGTACTATGGGATCGCTTCAGTTGGTTGTAAATTGTGTGGCTTAAAGTGATTAAGAGATGACTTTTATATAGTTGCAAAATCAGGTTCGAATGCCAAGGTGGATTCGAGTTCAAATGCAATTACAAGTTGTGTTCGGATTGAAATCTAAGTCAAAATTGGACGAAGAGAGGATATAACTCGCACGAAGAGTTAGAGATGGACTACATTTGTTCAAGGTCCCAGTTATATCAAATTAGGTAGAGTCAGGATCGAAATCGGAATCGAGTTCGAGTTGGGTCCAAAGATCTTCCGCGTGCTCTGTTTCCGGAATGAACACAGAAAGGTTGCAGAGTCTCAATTGGAAAAGGTGACATGAGCTATAATTAGATGGAAGAGGTCTACATAGACCAGGTCACTGTCACTGTCAAAACAAAAGGCATGTGCGTGCATATTCGCCATGACAAAATACTTGGGTCGGTGATTAAGGAAAAGCCCAACAAATGATGATTAATTATGCTAATCGAGCTAGTAAGTTCTTCATCTTTGCCGTGAGTTGAGTTGAGTTGACTTTAAACTAAATCATTCATTTTAGGCCACCTTGTGTACCAGCACAATCAATAAGACCCTCGGCCCGGCCCAAGTTAAGAATTGTAATTCGCAACTTTCTCGCTCAAATACACATCTCTTCGATGTTATTCGCAAATAAGTCGCGAAGGGGCATTTGTAGACATTTAAATTTTATGTCTAATAAAATCATTTTAAAAAAAAATAAATTTCTATATTTAATTGGAGTTTTACTAAATTTAATTCCAATTATCCTAGATTTATTTTAAATGCCTATTTATGGCCTATCAAATTGTGCCATGTAAAATTCTAGAGCTTTTAAATCCATTTAATATTATTTCTCATGAAATAATTGTGTGGAAAAGATGAATTAAATCTGGCCAATCAAATGGTCCCATGTCATAAAGTTGATGCAGTTATTAATTAATTGCTAGAAATAAATGCGGATAAGATCAAATCTGTATCGACCAATCAGAATTGATCCTTCTTTTTTTCCTCACCTATATAAGGAGCTCATTCTCCACCAAAAGCTCACAATTCAGAATTCAGAAACCAGAGCTCAAACAGAAGTGAAGAATTCCAAAGCAAGCCAAGAAGATCAAAGGCATCTTTCAAGCAAGAACAACTCCAGTTCTTCAAGAAGTCAAAGCCAGCTCCAAGAACAAGTCGCGAAGACACTTGCAGCAGCAACGGAAGATCGAACTCCAACGCAAAAGCTCGTGGAGGCACTCGCTCGAAGATCGAAGCAACGTACGTCCCAAATTCAAGATCAAGTCTCTACGGCCCTTGAAGACGTGCTCGTTCGCAAAGATCAAACTCAAGACCCGGCGTTCAATTCAAGATCAAGCGCGAAGCCCTTGAATTAACGTTTCCAAGCGAATTCAAGTCAAGACCGGTCAAGTTCAGGATAAAGCTGCGAAGGCCCCTGAACTGACGCTCTCAAGACAATAGTTCGCGTAGATTTTCCATGTCGTTGACTAGAATCAGAGATTTTCTCTAGAGATTGTAACCCCAAATTTACTTAAGATCAATATATTTCATTTGTACAATTTTATTTGTTACAATAACCATGATATGTTCTTATAAAGAAAAGACATACTTCCTCCGTCCAATAATAAATGTAACACTTGATTTTGTTGACTTTTTCGATGATCATTTTGACCTTAAATTATTCTTAAATCATACGATAAAAATAACTAAAAACATCATATTAGGAAACTAGAATGTTTATATGAAGCACTTGACAATATATTCAACTGATGAAAAATACCAATTAACATGCGAAAAAGATGCATTGCAGATTTTGAAGTTGAATATTTTCAAAGTTTAGAGATGTATCTGATGGTTCTTAACTCATCGGAAGAATACTTTTTGTATGTCTAATATAGTTCAATTCAAAACTATTAATTGCATAACTACAAAAACTATATACATTTATAGCACACCATTTATATTAAGTTTAGTTACTCAATTAGTTATTTTTTATTACCTTTAAAGTCATTATGTGAAAATTATATATTCACTCCATTTATTTCAATATATTATTTAATAAAATAATAATATTTTACAAGATTACGCTTCACACGTGTAGCGTGTGACACGGTTCCTAGTACTAGTAATAGCCCGTGGCGATTCCACGGCACAGTTTCACTGTTACGTAAATGTTGTGTTTGATATTACAAATTTTATGTAGTTTGAAGGGTGTCGGTGTGGTGATGTATTAGTATGGCGGTGTGTTTGACTCCAGCCCCTGGCGATGCCACGACACAGTTTCACTCTTACGTAATGTATTAATTGATATTACAATTTTTTTGTTGTTTACGGGTGTCCGGGTGGTAAGGGTATTGTATTAGAGTATGGTGGTGTTTTTTACTCGAGCCCGTATGTGGTTTGAATATTTTTGTGTAGAGGTGGTTAAGGATTAGTGTATGAGCATGAGAAGAGTACATCTGTATTGCCGTTGCCAAAAAATATATTGCACATGTGTCGAATAATGGACATGAATTGATGGTATAATATGTAACAATAACAAAAGCCATAATAGAGTTGGATATAATTTTATTGTTCTTATAGTAATTGTTTTTTATGAAATTCTAACAAAAGTATTAAGAGAGTAGACAATATCTTTATTGGACCAAAACACACACGTGGACATCACCTGCGACATTAGATGGGGGAAATATTAGTGGAGCTATTATATTGACAAACATTTGTTAATGGATATTGAAGAAGCTAAAACTACGAAAGTGAAACGATGAATATCACAAATATTGTAATAGTGAAAAATTACTTTAGGTTGTAAATAACTTCTCTGTAGACCACATTAGTTGTGACATGGGATGAGTATATGTAATACTTCCTCCATTTCATTAATAACTTTCTAAGAGGACTATTCATTGCGACTTTTGACCATGTATAACTTCTAAATTACATTAGAGAAAAATATAATAAAATTATATTATGAAATTTAATGGAGTATATTTTCATAATCAACTTTTAATTTATATTGATACAGTTTAATTTAAAAGTTATACGTGGTCAAAGGTCGCGATGAATAGTCCCCTTAGGAAGTAACTAATGAAACGGAGGAAGTAGTCATTCTTTCATACTGATCCAGTCTACATGCATTCAACTAATGAAACGGAGGAAGTAGTCATTCCTTCATACTGATCCAGTCTACATGCATTCCTTGTAAGCAACTTCTGTATTTCTTCTATCCGCCAGTTCCCCAGAAAAAGGCTTCTTTGATGGTATCAATGTAGTTTATTTGTTTGTTTCTTTTCTAGCATTTTGCAGTTGTGTCTTTCTTCTAAACCTTTTGTATCCATGTTTGTGGACTTCATAAACCGCCTTTTTGCCATAATATGCCTTCTCTTGAATTGATTGAATTTTATGACCGCTTTATATGCGTTCGCCACATGAGCTAGGGGAAATGACATTTGAATTGATATTAGATATATCCTGTTTGTGTGTACAATATGATAGTACTGTTTTAATATGTTAGTACAATTAGCGTGGTATTGTTTATGTAAATAATAATTACGATTCACGGACAAGAAAGTATGCACGTTTTATCCTTTCATTTATATATATACCGTTTGTGATGTTACTGACGGGTGATGCCTGAATCCCAGGTTGATGGCGGGAGCTTTGTCTTCTCGAATCGTTCGCACCGTTTTTTCGTTGGAGCTCCAATCCCGAGTCTAGCACAAAGAATTCTCATGAATACATAAATCTAGGTTTTATTCATTAACGAAAGAGTAAATCGTTACAAAACTAAAGAAAGCAGATATGAAAGTTGTCAAACCATTTATTTCGGCAGGGGCTGGTGTTCTTGTATTCTCATCAACACCAATATTGATGTAGTCATTGTTCTCTATATTTTGTGCAGATTGTTGCGTTGTTTTCCGTTTACACTTCCGGCGTGTGGAATTCATTGTGAATCTGCAATATTTTGAATACATGATTATACTATTTCATGTAATAAAGGCGAGTTTGAATAGTTTAAATAAGAACGATCTATCATCAAACTATCCTGCGCCCCAACTGTTATATCAAATGTTTGTGCTGATATTCCCCAACAAAACTAAGTCTCCTTAATATTTATATTTCACTCATAAGCATGACTCACCTTTTTTATTTATATTTCTCTCATAAGCATGAATCACTTTTTTTCTTCTTTACCGAATCACCACTTGACCACTTGAGTTTGGTTTAAGGTGTGTAGTAGCTAGTGTTGTACTTTCACACGTTATGAACTTTGTTTTTGTGGAGTTTTGTTCCATGAATTCCTTTGTTTGTTTGGTTTGGAGCATTTTACTTTTTGATATTGTACTACTCTATATTTCAAAGTTTTAATTCAATAGAGATTTTGTGTAATTATTTAAGTATTTATTTTCGTCTAATTCTTACCTTTAAAACAATAAATTCCTTTTGATTTTTCTGCACTAGGTAATTTACACTCTGGACTCCGCCGTTGATTTGATTGTCTATCCAGTATTCTAAAAACACTATGGTGGTAGTACGTGAACCAATTTTGACCAACATATACTATAAATTATTTATCTATAAAGTTTCAATTAAAAAATTCTTGTTTATTAAATATTTTTGAAATTAAAGTTTCTGTAAAGAGCCATGAAATGATGTTAGAGCACTTGATTGTTGGGATTATTAAGCCTATACAATAACGTGTATTAGATAAAGATTAGTGAACTCAAGAATATATAAACATCATGGGGCCTTTCCTTTAATTAATCAAAGTGAAAACATCACTCTCAATTGTGTTGAAGGCTATTTCCATATTGATTTTTATTAGTTATATATCTCGATCCAATATTCTATTTGTGTATTAAGTATTCTGGAAAACACTATGGTAGTAGTATATGAAGATTTTGAATGAATGCTGCAAATTTCTACTTTTATTGAATAAAGGGACTGATTTATTTTCCAAAAAAACAACTATAAAGAATCATGGAATGTATTAGATGGATGCTTTTTACCTGATGTTCGAATTTATGAATTGTTAACTAACGCCGTAATTGCAAAAGCTTAACACAAATGTAATAACTAATCAACAACTGCAGCAGATGTAAACAGATTGGATGTGAAATTACTTTGCTTCGGTATATAATTTACCTTATGCATGTTGTACTTGTCCTTTAACACGTGAAGAGTTACGTGGATCCTTCTGGTGGAAATTTCATCCAAATCCCCATGCAATGGAAAACTTTGTATGTGTAATATATAGATAGATAGTAGTTTATGAAACTGATGGTTAATTAATTAAGATTGTATTTTTCCATTAAAGAAAGATATTACCACTCAAGGTCGTGGTTTTTCGGTAAGCGTCTCTAAGTCTGACTCTTGGTTAATAATTTTTTTATAATAATTAATGTATATGGATAACTTGAATTGTCTTAGAGCATTCGTGAAATATATTACTGAACTCAATAATATACAAACATCATGAGGAGGCCTTTCCACGGGTTACAAAATTAAGAAATTACAATGCAATAAAGATTAGGGGTTACAAAATTGAAATTGAATGTGAGTTTAGTAAGCTCAATTTGTTTTCTTTTCTAAGTTATATGATCAGACGTAGTATTATGTTACTAATAACTCTCAATAAATATTCAATATTTAAGTATAGCTTAAATATGGGTTTTTATAAAACCAAAAAAAAAAAAAAATAAATTAAAATGCAATAAACTAATTTATAAAATGATTTTTGGGGCAAAATTTCACATAGTGTGAACTAGCTCTCAATAAATATTCAATATTTATGTATAGCTTAAATATGGGTTTTTATAAAACCAAAAAAAATAAAATTAAATGCAATAAACTAATTTATAAAATGATTTTTAGGGCAAAATTCCACATAGTGTGAACACACCTCCAATTGCCCTCTTTGCTCACAATAAAACCTCAGTTTCAATGTTTAATAGATAGATACGGATATGAATGGACCAATAGGATTGCTCTATTTTCCTCTCAATTATGGAAAGAGTTTTCTTCCTCCACTATAAATAGAGGAGCCCTCATGCACTTCAACAAGAGCAAGAGACTGAAGAATTCTCTCAAGATCAAGTTTAGAGATTCAAAAGAAGATTCAAGAAGTTCATCAAAGAGATTGAAGAAATCAAGCGTTTGATCCAAGAAGAAGCCATAACGCACTTGGAGAAACGTTATTGAGAAGATCAAGCTCTACAAAAGAAGATCAAAACCCAAGAAATTGAAAAAGTTCTTGAAGTTCTTCATTAAATCCAAAGCCAAAATCACTGTTTGATTCAAGAACAAGCACATAGCCCTTGAAGAAACGTCCGTGAAGATCGTGATTCCTCTAAAGAAGATCGAGACTCACAAATCCATTAAAGTCCAAGACGAAGATCAAAACGTTCTTCGTGAAATCCCTGAATCATTCAAGAAGTTCGTCATCATTCATCGCAAATGTCATCAAGTTTGAAGATTTGATTCGAGATAAAGCTGTGAAGCCCTCGAATTGACGTTTTTCCCAAGTGAAGACTTTCAAGATTCAAGTTCACCACTTTGAAAACTAGAATTAAAGGATTAGATAGAGATTGTACTCCAAATTTATTCAAGAAATAAATAAAAATCAATTTGTGCAATTTTATTTGCTACATATTTTTGGCACGCCCAGTGGGGTATCTCTACCTCTCATCTCTATTCATTTTCGAAATTGAACGATAAAAATGGTAAACCAAAAAGGAGCCAAGGCCGCCACTTCACAAGCATCTGATGACTTCAACTCAAAAGCCGATGATAATTTGGCACCGCATCTACATGCCCCTGAAGCCGTTTTAAGCGCTTGGTACAAGTTGATGACGATAAAATAGTACCCGTCATCAAGGCTCTATTTCGACATTTTATTGTCCTTTTACTTTATATTTTAGTAAGAAGTAGTTACTTTTGATATATTTTGTGTCACAGGGTCCCCGGATGCAATATGGTGAAAATAACGTAAAATAGGCTTATTTTGGTGCAATTTGAGCTTACTTTGGAGTGTTGGCTTTTCCATGGAGTAACCAGAGGTTCCCGAGGTCCGAGAAGTACAATTTCAGGCATTTGATGGAGTTTTGAGGGCTTTCAAACAATAAACGTTCGACAAAATTCTCTGCAAACAGGTGGCTCAGCGCCAGAAGCAGGTGGCGTTGCGCCAAGGTTGGCGCCAAGCCAACCGACAGGATTAGATTTCGGAAATTGTATTTAAACTCGTTTTAATTAGGTTTTTTCATAAGTTTCATTCATTAGAAACCTAGCACGAACCCTAGAGAGAATATACTCTTTGGAGGCAACCCTAAGCCTCCAAACTCTCGATTTTCATCATTGGATTTGTCACCGTTGATAGATTTCATTGTTTTGCTTGGATTCGACATTGGATTGCTATTGCTCAACCGATCATTGAGTATTTTCGTATCAATCTCTATATCTTTTCCAGATTTACTATGTTTTCTATTGCTTTTGCTATGATTATGAATATGCATATTGCTTTATTCGTTATGAGTAGCTAATCGGTACGTGTTGATGGTAGGATGTAGGTTATATTGATATGCTTATGATTATGTTAGCATGAGGTTATGAAAAGGATGCATATATGTGTATGATTATGGCGGATTTATGTTTATGTTTATAGTTTGCTAATAACAAACCTTCGAATTAGGATAGTGACAGGATCCTAGGCCAATTAAAGACTAGGGTAATTTTCATACAGACCACCTGTTAGTTTCATCAATTACGAATCCTTCCCCTGCTAGTTCAACAATAACATATTTTCCCTCGTTAGTGAAAAACAATTACATCCAGCTCCACGACTTTGACTTTCGGCGAATGAAGGTCTGGAAATGACAAATTTGCCCTCATTTACAATTCAGGTTTCAGAAACACCCAAACACAATCAACTTTCCTTTATTGAACATTTGACTCCAAAATTTCTAATTTTACAAAATTAACCTACATAATTTTTTAAAATTTCAACATCATCCAAAATATTTTTGTAAACAAGTCCCTACACATTTTATATCTCAATATCAACCCCATAATATTAAAATAAATAAATAAATAATAATAAGAATTCCAAAAAATAATTTAAAATTAAATAAAAAAAAAAGAAAAAAAGAAAAAAAGGCGATCGTACCTCTGACCGGAGCTGGCAGCTCTGGTCGGAGCTTTAAATAGCTCCGATCGGAGCTATTTACAGCTCCGATTGGGGCTGTAATTAGCTCCAACCGGAGCTATTTACAGCTCCGGGTCGACGGAGCTGTGTGGGGACAACTCCGGTACCGGAAAAATTCTGGTACCGGAGTTTAGAGTTTGAAGAAGAAGATGATTAATGAAAAAAAAAAAGGAAAAAGGAAAAGAAAATATTGAAAAAAGAAAAAGGGAAATATAAATGAAAAAAGAAAAATATTGGTAAGGGCATGTTTGGGGAGAGAAGATTTGTAAGTTGGTCAACATTTTTGGATAAAATGGGGCTAGATGTAATTGTTGAACTAGCAGGGAAGAAACGTAATTAGGTACAGCAGTGGGGGTAGTTTTTAGAAAATTCCCTAAAGACTATAAACAATCGCTTGCTAATAATATATCTTCGAATTGGTTGGTGACAGCTTCCATGGTCGACTAAGGGTGATAACATAGCCATATCAGGCCCGACCTTGAGGGTGTGCGGGCTGCCCAACCGCTCAGGGCCTCCGAAAAATTAGTGCCCCAAATTTATAAATTGTTTCTATGTATATATATTTGCAATGCATAAATTAGATAAAGGTCTTGTAGCACATTGGATTGGGTTGGCTTTATAAGTCATTTCGCATCTTGAGGTCGCGGGTCGTTTAAAATTTTTGCAAAGGGCGGCCTTGGCCATAAATACATGTATGTAATGCTGAAAATTTAGTATGTGTTGAGTTTCTCCATGTATGCATGAGATTTCTAAGTAACAGTGCCTCGTAATTGCCTTCAATGATATTGCATACTTCGTTATGCATGATATTAATGATACATGTCTACAAACGGTGTGACTACCTACGTCTATCACTTGCTAACATATGATTAAGTTATATCAATATGCCTACTACCTACTATCAACCGCTTATCTCATATTTGAACTTCCTTAGTATTTATTTATTCCTGATTGATTAAGTGGTAGTAAGTTAGTAAGTTCTGTGTAGTTTAGAGTTAGCTTGCCATTACACTAAGTTCTTTGTAGTTTAGAGTTAGCTTGGCATTACACTTAGAGACCGACACTCGAGTTAGCTTGCCATTACACTAAGTTCTGTGTAGTTTAGAGTTAGCTTGGCATTAACATAAGTAGTATTTGATAGTCAACTTGGTACGACACAAGTGGGGCTCATCAAATTGGCGCCTTTGCCGGGGATCTAGCTCCTTGAACTAGTTTACTTTTAATTTATTCAATCATATTTGCTTTTATTTCAGTTTTTATATTTTATTCAATCAATTCTCACATTCATGTTTTGTCTTAGATTGGTGTTTATGCCCAATACTTGTACTTCTGCTGAAATTGTGTTGCCTATAGTTCCTGTTGTTCATCGATTCTACCATCAAAGGAGAAGAAGTTCGGCTTCCATTCCATACGTAGACGAGGAGATTGTGGTTTCCGAAGAAGGAGATAAATCGAACTCTGAAGAACAAGTTTCAATTGATCTAGACATGGAGCAAGACAACACTCAATTGAAGGCATTGATCCAACCTTCTGTTGGAGCTAAGGGGCCTGCTATTGTCCTAAATCCAGCCACTAGGAACTTGGAGATCAAAAGTCACATGTACCAACAATTGTCAAAGTTCTATGGCATGCCTAATGATGTTGTAAGAAAATACGGTCAGAATTACCCCTAGGGTAGTGGAGCGGAATTTCAAAATTTTCTTAACATGCATACTAATTGATCATGCATATAACGTATATTGAGACACATCAGTTAGAAGACTTACAATACTCCAAAAGCAAGAATTAAAACAGAATCGATAGCCCAATCGATATGATCTTCATAATAGTCCGGAGTATCTTCTCCTTCGTTGAAGTCGAAGATATCTAATATGCTTTCCTGAATATATGCAAGACAATAAAGGTTAGTTTCCAGCTCCTACGAACCTCAACCTTGGTATCCACGGATGAACAGCTTATCGAGAGAATGCTAGGATATTCTCGAGTCAAACTCGGTTGACCAGAGAGAGAGGGGGCGGCGGCGGCAGTAGCTAGCTAAAGGTAGGAGGGAGAGAGCTTTTTCTTGAGAGAATAGAAGAGTGAATAATAATGCATATCAGAAAAGCTCTCTAACCATCTACTTATATAGTAGTCAATAGAAGCCTAAAGAACATTCTTTAAGACTCCTAAAAGGAATAAGAATTTTAATTCTTATTGCACAAGTAAACCTTTGTGTCTAGGTTCATTTCCTAATTAAATCATAACTCAATTAGGAAAACTTGCCCCTTAAGTTTGAATGGAGGAAGTTGTCAAACTCTTTCCTCTTTCACCCATTCGGCCGCGCCTATGGAGGGAGTATGTACATGCAAGTCTAAGGCAATTCTAACTCTATTAGATTTTGCCCATGTGCATATATTAATCTTTAATTAATATATCCTTTTAATTCGAACCTCTATTATATTTCCAAAATATAATCTTTAATTGTATTTTCATAAATACAATTAGTTCAATTAACATTCCAAAGATATTAATTGTACCACATATAATTATAATTAATGTCGATTAATTATAATCCCATCTCTATGGTCATGCGGATAAGTTGAATCACCACATAGTGTGACCCATAAGGCCTCAATGTATTAAGCTAGTGACATCACTAGGCATCATGGGATTCCTAGACGGTCCCATTTGCAATATTAATACATGAGGACGTTTGAGCGGTTTCTCAAAGCTACCCTTTCGTTGTAGAAGCCTGTTGCACTCAATGCGGCGATGGTAAGGTCCTTTCATCTGACTGACTCGAATGCATCTAGGATTGATGATGTGTCTATCTCAATAATACACTCATGGTGCCTTCAGTGAGCTGCTTGGTTAATGCGATATATCTTATGATTATTCATAAATATATCCATACGCTGGCCAACGGTTTTACCAACAAAAATATGAACGACTTGAGCAGTTTTCTACAATGCTACACATGAGAGATGAATCCTCACAAGAACACTTATCATCCACATTTGTAATATGGCCGTATCACACTTCTTATTCAGAGCATGCGTTGGATCCCCTCCCAAAGACATGGGGCAACAAATGTGATGATAAAGTCCCGTTGAGTCTAAGGACGAATGGCATCACTTCGACAACTCCGGTTCCAATAGACACTTCAGTGTAGAATACACATCGATAGGAGTATCCGGTGGGTTCTTCCATTGTTCGGTATCCTCTTCGAACAACTATGCGCAGTTATGGGAACATCATGGATTCGTCTAATGATCCGTTCCATGGTCATGGGATCGACACACACTTGCTCCAACAATTATAACCTCCACGCATACTACTCTCGATCGCCTCATTCAGACCCCTACATCTGAGATGAGCTTCGACTAGGGAGAGTTTGGGATAGATGATAATTCACATAGTTCCAACTAGTTATGTGATCAATCATCTATCCACAGGGGACATGTTTGATATCTATACAGACCAACCAGATAAAGATATGACATGATGTATGCCTGATGTAATATATAAATACGTTATGTAAACATAAACATGGATAAACAAACATATAATATATTACGTTGACTGTGTAATAGTACATTTGCCCTTAATAAAGGTTGTCTCTAGGACATACATACTATCAGATGTGATGGGATTTCTAAGGGAGATTGAAGGCTTTATTCACCATCTATAAAAGGCGGTTGAACGTGTAACTGATGATGATTTGAGGATGAAGGTGTTTAGCTTGGGGCTTAATGATAGAGCTAAAATCTGGCTCGGCTCTCTAGAAGAAGGATCCCTCAACACTTGGGACAGAGTTTTTGCCAAGTTCATGGAAAAGTATCATCCTAGCTCCAAAACCAAAGCTTTGAAAGCTCAAATCTCTAGATTTCGCCAACAGTATGATGAAGCCTTCCACGCTGCATGGCAGAGGTTTAAGGACTTGCAAATGAAGTTTCCCCACCATCGATTTAGCAAGGGAGAATTGGTTCAGTTCTTCTATAATGGGTTGGAACAAGAACTTCAAAATAGGGTAGACACTGCTTGTCTAGGAGGATTGATGGAGAAAACAACCACTGAAGCTATTGAAATAATGGAAAGGCTTGCTCGCGCCTCACAACATCGCAATGTTATAGCCATGCCACCAAAGAGGCCGATGGAGGCACATGCAACTCGCGAGGAGAACTTTGATAGGTATGATGGCTTTGTTCAAGAGGTTAGAGAAGCTATGAGACAAAGTGTAGTGATGCCTAGTTATGAGGTATGTGGCATTTGCAAAAATTATGGACATGGAGCTCATATGTGTTGTTCTACACTAGCTAGAGACTATGTTGTTGTAGGCGAAGATTTAGGGCCTGAGAGAGCTTTTGAAGCTCAAGGAACAGTGGAGGATGTGAATTATGGCCAAGATGATGGCCAATACTTTGCGCCACGAGGTGGATTCAACCAAAACCGTGGTAGATATGGTCCTAGAGGTGGTTATCAAAGTGGAAGGAAACCGACTATGGTCCTAATTAAGATCGCAACCGCCTAAGTTATGCTAATAATTTCTATTAGAATGCTCCGTCGAAGAACAACTCTAACGGTGTCATTATTGAAGTTAAGGCGAGCATAGTTCAAACTATGCAAGAACTAGTTAAACAAGACTGATAAGTTCATGGAAGTATACAAGCAAAACAAAGGCATTAACAAGAAGAGATTGGATGTTCTTGAAGCCAACACTCAGGACTTGAGGAAAAAAGTTCAAGAGCTTATTGATCGTGGAGATGGTAGAGAAGCTGGGAAATTACCTAGCAACACTGAGAAAGCTCTAGCTATAACCATCGTTACCGATATTCCGGTTGAACTCACCGTTACAAAGGAAGGAACAAGGTTTGAGGTGCCTAAACACAAATCTGAAACTAAGGAAGTCATGGTTTGCAAGCATTGCAACTTTGAAAAGAAGACACTCGAAGTCGAGGATGTACCACAAGAGAATAAGGTGCCCTAGGTGGAGAAGGAGCTTATGCCACCATCGTTTGAACCCATTCCTCTAGAAATTGAAGAAGAAGAATTTATTGAGGAAGCTAAAGAGGAAACTTGGGTTGAGATGACTGAAATACCCCTTGGAAGCTTTGATCTTGAGATAGGTTTGGAGAACCTATCAGGAATTGTTGCTACGCTAGACATTCGAGCTAGTGTTAATATTTTGCCTATGAATGTTTATGAGGGTAGTGGCATCGGTATAATGAAGCCTATGAAAGTCATGGTAAAACTTGCCGATGGATCAATGAAGAGACCTCTTGGTATGGTGGACAATGTCACCATCAAACTTGGTGGAATAGAGGTCAATACGAGATTTATGATTATGTCGGCTTCGTTGTTTGATGCCAAGGATGTGGTATTACTTGGAAGAGCATTCATAGACACGGCTCGAATGGTCGTCGATATGTATCACCGAAGATGCTCCTTTGAAGTTGATGGCAAAAGATATGAGATGGAAGCTTTGGCTCCATCTTCACCCCGTACCCTTAAAACTAACAATTTAGTAGGATTTCTTGGTCCTATTTTTATTCATTATATGATGGAGGGAAAGAAGTACTTCGAGGAGATGATCATGGGCAAAGCTAGTACCCATGTCCAATTCAACAAATAAAGAGCCTTAAATAGTGGAGCCAATGACTATTAAACAAAGGCGCTGTCTGGGAGGCAACTCAGAGTTTAATTTACGTATTTGCATTGCATGTAGGATAGTTGTATTTTATTTTAGTTAGTTTTGCATGTTAGGGGGTAAATTTTGGGTTTAGATATCAAAATTTGGCTTTTATTTCGTAAACAGGAGTTGGCTCGGCGCCAAAAAAGGTGCCTAGAAAGCAAAAATCGCTTCGGGGGTCGATTCACGCCAAGCCAAGAAAACTTGGCTTGGTGCCAACCAAATTGGCACGGGGCCATGATAGGATAGCACGCGCCAAGCCTGTTTTCCGGAAATCACAACTTTTCTTCCATCCTTTGCGAAAATCACCTCCAAAACTCATATCTTCCTTGTTTCTCAACCAAATCAAGTGTTCTATAGATTGTTTCAAATCTCTAATCATCCTCTATAAGATAGTTACTTCAATTTTTGCATTCATTCAATATTTATATAGACCTAAGGTAATGTGCTATGATCCCTAACTTTGAAATTGGTTTGGAGAAAACTATCAATTGGTGTTGTATGACGTTGATTATGATTTGAATGAAGTTTCTATGATTGAATTTGCATGGTTTGAGGATTTCTAAATTTGATTGATTATTCTTGCATGTATGGGTCTTACGTTTCATGAATAAGTTGATTAAAGTCTTTCTATTTGTAGGTGTCATGAAGTCGGATATTTTCATTGGTGAAAGGCGATTGGATTTTGGTGATATGAACACATGGCTACCCAGTGTTGACATGCTTACTAGAAGAATTCGGGAGCTAAAGTGGGAGTTTATGTATGAGATGTCCCATTCACCATTCGATCATGGGTTAGTTGAAGATTTCTATGAGGGGTTGATGAGTGTTGAAGGTGAAGGGATAGTTAGAGTAAGGAATCATGAGTTAAAGTTCAATGCATTTGAGATCAACTATCTTTCTCAAACCGTATCCACCGAGTTCATCACCCACCCGACTACATACACATCCAATCCAACCGGATGATAAGTTCACCCCAAAGGTTCTTCATTCTCTATTGTCTAACAAAAGCTCGGAATACTACTCCAAGAAACCTTCTCTTATTGACTACCATATCATACCTTTTGTTGATTTGAGTTTCGATGCCAACGTGCTATTTGCGTTCGTTTCTACGAATATGGTGCCAACTACCAATCGCCATGCTATTGAGCCTTTGATTGAGAATCTTGTCTATGCACTCCTTATGGGGTCACTATGTGGATTATGGTGATGTTGTAGTAAAAGGAATTACACCGCAACAAGAAGTATATTAATGGACGTGGATTTCCACACTTGATTCACAAATTTTGTACCCAACGCCTACGTGAGAATATCCATGCCATCGAAGGGCCTGAGCTACCTTTCAATTAAGCTACTCTCGGCCACTTTTATGCCTCTCATGATGAAGTAATACCAATTCTCAAGGCACACTTTGATCCCAAATGGAATAAACTTGAAAAGGAAGAAACGACCAGGAAACATGGATGGCTTGATGAATCCGAACCCGGACCTCGAGGAAGATGAAGAATCCGATGGAGAATGGACCCCGAAGGGGTCGATAGGAGGGCTACACGTTCCGATTGAATCAATGATCCCGAGGAGGAATCCGATGAGGAGATAGAGAGCTACTGTCATGAGCAAACCAAGAAAAGGAAGTACGAGCCAAGTGAGGAAGAAGATGGAGATGTAACTAATGAGAGCCTTGCTGTACGCCTTGAAGATCTTGAGCGCGAAGCAATCTTGTCCAAGCTTATTTCTACAAGGGATAATCTACTCCAACTTTCTCAAGACTTCGCCACTAAGGCAATGGAGATAGATGAGTCTATTGCATTCTGTAGAGGAGTTCGTGGTTCTCGATCATTTGGGAAGTAAAATTCTTTAACCCTTCTTTAAATTTCTATCTAACGGACTAGATCTCATTTAGGTTTGGGGAGGGGGTAAAGAATGTATGTTGTTTATGAATTCCATTTGTTTTGTTCTGTCTCGCATACATTTGCACGTTTACTTTCTTTAGATTATTTTTAACCTTGATGCATGCATCCACGTTTAATGTTTTATTAGAAGTTACTTTGCCAAGTCTTAAAAACTTGTATTAAGTTAATCTAATATAGTGTACCCTTTCCATGCTTTATTTGATTTGTATTTAGTTTGAAATCCGCATTGGATTAACTTCTATTGGTATGTTACATTCGCATACACATTTACTTTCCTAAGTTTAGTAGTCTAAGAACAAACTATTGCACTTTGGTGTGCTATTCTCTAATTGCGATTCAAGAAAGGCCTATGAACAACTATTTTTAGCATAAGCATGATTAGGCATTGGCATTTACCTGAATTACAAACTACTTGAATCCTATAGGAGCACTTAAGGGATAGCTTTTCTTTGTAATACACTTATTCTATAGAATAGGTTTGGGGAAGGGATTGCTAGAAATATGCCATGTACTTTGTTCACATGTGTTTGTGTTACGTAATTCCAACTTATTCGTTCGAATAGGTTTGGGAAAGTCGTTATATGTAACCGTATTTGTTTATGCTGCTGCTTTATAAAAAAAAATCATATGGTTGTCCACATATATTGTGAGTCGTGTTATCTCCCTTGCTGGTCCGGTATAGGACATGACGCGTGGTTGTGCTGGGATTGTAGTATACATCATGCTATGGCATCCCATCCGAGTACGTAGGTATTTCGCCACACTTCCACGGATTCACAATGCTTTAGAAACAACCAAAAACATTGTATGCAAAAGGCACCCAATAGGGAAAAATATTAAAAACAATAAGACTTCGAAAAAAAGCAAGAAGAAGTCGAAAAAATACAGAAAAAGAATAAAGACCCGCAAAAGCCTAAGAGGTCAAGCAGCTTGTTTGTTATTTCTTTTCCCTTTCGTTTTGTCTAGTTTTTAAAGCATTTTGCTATTGTGTTTTGTTATGTGCTCCGACTACCCTCATCCCGCCATTCGGGAAGTAGTCTTTTGTTTGTGTTTTGGTTAATAGAGTATGTCCTATGATTATATGGGTTGTCCTTAATAATCGTCAATGATTTGGGTCAAGATTAGAGATGTATCAAGGACTATTTTATTTAGCTTAGTGCATGTGTGTGAGAATGTATATGTATCAATAGGGGCGCATTTCAACCTATTTACTCGTCGTGTTTAGTTTGGACTTAGTTCATAGGTGATTAGGTTAACTTAGTAGAATGTTTTTAAAGCTTGGCAAAGCGAATTCTTTTGTGTGTTTGTTTGTTTGCATTTAGTAGTTGCATATTAGTTAGTTTCATTAGCACTTGCATTGTTTGTTTATTTCTTTATTTTGTTTTGTTTGCTTGAGGACAAGCAAAGAGGCGGTTTAGGGATTTGATGACGATAAAATAGTACCCGTCATCAAGGCTCTATTTCGACCTTTTATTGTCCTTTTACTTTATATTTTAGTAAGTAGTTACTTGAAAGTATATATGTCCTAGAGACAACCAACATTAAGGACGATATGTACTTTACCGCATTCAGCTTATTGGTATTTATTTATGTTACATTTATTTAAGCATACATAAATACAATTGGCATTACATTTACTGAATAGATTATTTGGTTGTTTGAATTATTATGTAAGATGTTCCCAAGGACTAAAGATAATCACCAAGTTAGTGGGAGCTTGCGTGTCAGAACTTAAGTCCTAAAATTAGCCACTAGTTGATGGTCATTGAGATATGGGATTTCAATGATGTGATAAAGACTAGCATGTGTTGCATCAGATCCTTCGAGGATGTAGTAATTCTCACTGTTGCGAATAGCTTGGTTATTCATGATGGACACATGGGCACTTTGGAGAGTGTTGGCATACCCAGCCGAGAAATCATTTGGTAAATTCTATTTAAGTGTCTATGGGAGTATCGGATTGTAGGGTGATGTAAATAGTCCTCAGACTTGAGGTCAATACTACATCATATGTGGAATAATATACTTTGACCATGCGCAACGCTTGAACTCTTAAAGTAGGGTAGATACGGCATGCTTTGGGTATATTAGGAATCATGTGGTGTCAGTGATTGGACCAAGATCAGGATTCATTCCTCCGAATAGATTCAAGGAGAGAATACTCTACATCTCATATTTAGTGCGATCGTTAGTCAGTGGCCACTGCAAAGATATGTGTCAAAATGGTGTTTGGACATTATCATCTAGATCGACTAAGAAGATTGAGAGACAATGGATGAGTTACTGGAATAGACACTAATCCAATTTCTAGACTCATTCGAGTATTCGAGAATGAAAGGACCGTATCATCAAAGTACTCTACATCACAGGTAGTTTGTATCTCCTCAACAAACGTTCCTTACATATTAGTATTGTCTAGTGACGATTGTCTAGGAATATTCACTGAGACCTTGATTGGATCATTGCCTGATATGTGAGGGTCTATGGGTCACATACAACTAGGTGATAGTTCTCCCTATTAAGCATTAGTGTAAATTAAATGTCAATGAGATTGATAACATTTGATTTACTATCATTAAGGACATTTCATTTGATGACAATTATTAATTAAGTTAAAATTAGATCTATGACTTAATTACTATATTAAATAAAATATCAATTGGCTTGATAAATCTTTAATTTAATATTATTGAGATCGAATATTCTATTTGATAGAATTAATTAAGTTGAATCGAATTCAATGGACTTAATTAATTTATACTTTTAGAAAGTAAATTAATTAAATTAGATTTAATTAACAAAAGAAGAAAAGATTTAATTGGAATAAATTAGATTTAATTAATTAAAGTTAGAATATACATTTGGATCAATTAGATTTGAAGTTCAAATGTTAAAAGTGACCAAAAGGAAGAAAGAAAGGAAATAGGTCACGTTGGGTATCGAACCCATGACCTCCTCTTTGGATGGGCTGACTGAAGACCAACTGGGCTAGGCCCATAAAACTACTTAGGCGTGGCCCTCCATATTTAAGGGTTTGATTCGATCAGAACCCTAGCTACACAGAGAAACAAGAAGAGGCGTGGCTTATGAGTTTCTTTGGATTGGATTCCTTTCTTCTTCTATACGGTTGTATTTGTTCTAACTCCTTTCTTTTCTTCTTTGATTAATTCTCATTATGATCTTTGAGATTTCTTATTTTTTCTTAATGTAGATTTTGAATATGGATTTCCTAGCATCCATGGAGAATTCATCAACGAAGAATTGAACTACGTTTGACTTGATCCTAAGGGTACGTAGGCAGCTTAGAATTGTTCTGAGTTCAGTCACAATCTTTAGAAGATAATCGAATGATTAGATCAATGATTAATGGAAGCTGGAAGCTGGATAACGGGTATGTTATTTATGTGGAGCATGTTAAATAATCATTCAATCAACGATTCATGTAGGAAATTTTCGAATTCCGCTGCATTAACCTTAGAGGTAATTTCCTACAATTACTAACATTACTTTCTATATGTTTTGTGTCAAAGGGTCCCCGGATGCGATATGGTGAAAATAGCGTAAAATATGCTTATTTTGGTGCAATTTGAGCTTAATTTGGAGTCTTGGCTTTTCCATGGAGTAACCGAAGGTTCCCGAGGTCCGAGAAGTACAATTTTAGATGGAGTATAGCCAAGTGGTAAGGCATCGGTTTTTGGTATCATTTGATGGAGTTTCGAGGGCTTTCAAACAATAAAAGTTCGTCAAAATTCTTTACGGACAGGTGGCTCAGCGCCAAGTCAAGGTGGCGCCAAGTCAAGGTGGCGCTGTGCCAATGTTGGCGTCAAGCCAACAAGCCAACTGACGGGATCAGATCTCGGAAATTGTATTTAAACTCGTTTTAATTAGGTTTTTCATATGTTTTCATTCATGAGCAACCTAGCACGAGCCCTAGAGAGAAGATACTCTTTGGAGGCAACCCTAAGCCTCCAAACTCTCGATTTTCATCATTGGATTTGCTACCGTTGCTAGATTTCATTGTTTTGCTTGGATTCGACATTTGATTGCTAATGCTCAACTGATCATTGAGTATTTTCGTATCAATCTCTCTATATTTTCCAGATTTACTATGTTTTCTATTGCTTTTGCTATGTTATGAATATGCATGTTGCTTTATTCATTATGAGTAGCTAATCTGTACGTGTTGATGGTAGGATGTAGGTTATATTAATATGCTTATGAAAATGTTAGCATGAGGGTATGAAAAGGATGCATATATGTGTATGATTATGTCCGATTCATGTTTATGTTTATAGTTTGCTAATAACAAACCTTCGAATTAGGATAGTTACAGGATCCTAGGTCAATTAAAGATTATAAACAACCACTTGCTAATTATATGTCTTCGAATTGGTTGGCGTCAACTTCCATGGTCGATTAAGGGTGATAACATAGCCATAACTACATGTATGTAATGCTGGAAATTTAGTTGTGTTGAGTTTCTCCATGTATGTATGAGATTTCTAAGTAACAGTGCCTCGTAATTGCCTTCATTGATATTGTATGCTTCGTCATGCATGTTATTGATGATACATGTCTACAAACGGTGTGACTACCTACGTCTATCGCTTCCTAACATATGATTGAGTTATATCAATATTCCTAGTACCTACTATCAACCGCTTATCTCATATTTGAACTTCCTTAGTATTTATCCCTACCGTTAGTGTTAGTTTAGTTATTGTTTGATATTACTTTATTCCAACTATATTTATTCCTGATTGATTAAGTAGAAGTAAGTTAGTAAGAGCCTAAGTTAGATCCTTAGAGACCGACACTCGAGTTAGCTTGCCATTCACTACAACAAAAAAGGCTTATTGGGACAAAGAAATCTGTCCCAACACATACCATATTGAGACATTTTTCATTTTTGAGACACCAAATGTTGTGTGTCTCATAAGATGCCGTCTCAATAAGTTTGGGACACTTTTTTTTCTGTCTCAACATCTTTCATTATGGGACATCAATAAGTGTCCTTTATTGTGATATTGAGACACAAGTTACTTTTGTGCACAATAATTTAAATTTTTTCAATATTTTTATTTTTTTCACAATAATTTCAATTTTTTCCAATATTTTTCTTGAGACACTTCTTCATGTCCTTATACATATATTTAAGGACAGTTTTGTGTATATTAATATAATTAATTACTATTTGTTATAAATGTATTGAGTCATTTATTAGTGTCCTGTTAATGTCGTTGAGACACTAATAATGGACCTCAATAATGAGACACATATCAAGTAGACTATACTGAGACATTTTATTCACATCTACAGTGTCTCCATAACACATTTATTGTCTCAAATGTATAGTTCTGTTACACTGATTTAGTGTCTCATTTTCATAGTAACATAAATTTTAAAAAACAAATACTGGAAATCATAACATAATTCTCCAAAACGTTATAAAGGAATAATATACAGCTCATATAGGTCTTCCAAAACAATCATTAATCATGCCAAAAGTGCAATACAAATCAAGTGGAATCACTGTACTTTACACAGCTAGAACAAAATGCATCAGAGATCAACAACTAGCCATCAACCTGTCAAAAGGATGTTAGAAACTAACCATCAGCATATCCCATAGACCTACCAAAAGGATGTTAGAAACTATTACCATCATCATCATTTACCATCATTAGTCAAAACGATTCCACCAACTAACCATCAACATCTACTATCACGGATCAAAACCAATCTATTAACCAACCATATCAACTCATGACACCGTGAATACCCTTGAACTTCAATCCACACTCAAAAATTTTCTTGTAAATTGCTTAATTTCTATCATCATCCAACGCAATCTGCAGACAAACGACAACATTATATCAGTGGAGTTCACCCAAAAACTTCATGTAGCTCTATGTTGGAAAATAAATCGTATTATGAGAGAGAATAAAGCAAGCAAGTAAAATGACTATATGTGCTCATTATTGTGCAAGTATAATTAACATCATAAAGACAGTAAGAGAAAAAAAATTACCGAATTTAAAGGCCAAGCAACTAGTGCTCCCAAGTGCAGTTTCCATATCCTCGATAAAATCATATGGGAAGGCCAATGGTTCATCAGTCTTATATACAGACTGGATTAGAATATTGCAAAATACTGGACCAAGAGTCATCCCATTCACCCTAACACCACCTATCTCCCTAACGAAACCAGCAGCAACAACTTCACTACTATTAATAAGACTTGTTAAGACAACATAGGAGCCAACCTGCATATAACATTTACAGTCAGATTTATTATATAATTTGACAACTTTTTTTATATGTATGTACTTCTTTTAGGAAAATACATAGCGGTAGGCATATAGATCATGCTATTGAAACCAAACAATTGCTCAACAGAACAATTGAAAGTAGCAATTTAGTACAGGATTCTGTCAGACACAATCATCTGTGAGAGGTGATGAGTCATAGCATTACTAGAACATTGAACACATAAAAGCAACAAAATAATAAACTTCAACTTCACCTAGCAGATCTTTGGAAAGAATATGTGAATAAGTTATGCAGTGTTTATTAACTCAAGAGAATATATTATGTGCGTCTATGTAAATTAGTTTGTAATTAATTAATATTAAAATTGCAAGTAAATCCACTTTAGACAAAGTAATCTCAAATATAGGAAAAAAAGTAGTAAAAGTAAATAATACAAGAAGCATCTAACATAGTTATCATTGGGAATTTACCTTGATATGCATTGGGCGAGAAGTAGATGTAGATGACTCATTGTTGTTTCGAGATGTTGTTGAACGGCCTTGAGTATTAGGTTGCCTGCTGAGAGGTGTAGCTGGAGCAAGTGTGCGTGAAATTCCTTGGTCATGGGCTTTCACCTTCTCCACCTCTGTTGCCAATGTGCCTAGGGCTTCTTTGTACTTCAAGTTTTTCATGAGTAATGATCCACGAGTTGGCTTTTTACCGTAGATGTCGGTTGCTTTAAATCCAATACCATACATTCGAACTTGACCATCCTTGTTAGGACCTTTTGCCTTTGCAAACTCATCATATATAATACCATTGTTGTCAAAGAGTTGAGGCTCCTAAGTGGATAGTTCTTTCATCTTTTTCTATAAAACCATGGCAATTCAATCAATTTATTGTCCTTCCAATTGATTTGATGTATCAATGAAATATAAATGGAAAGAGTTTATACAATCATGAACAATATCACTAGACTTACAATATCTTCCCGCACACCATCACTTGCTGCCACACCATCTACTTTAGAATAACATTTTTCGTACATTTCAACTCTGTTGGCATATCTGCCAAGCTCCTTCGTTTGAAAAATTATTATATATTTCATTTGTAAAACTCATGCTTACAACTCTAAGTCTCGATACTAGTCACTTTCAGGTATTTCATTAAAAGTTACCATCAATTCTCTATTCACAGCAAAACTCCGCTGGCTCATATGGTGAACATCATGCAACTGTACACGTGAATCTTTGTTCTTTTCACTAACATTTTGCATAATTTAATTCTTTTCACTAACGTTTTATCAAAAGAGCGTCAAGCATATACCTGGGATTTCTCAGATGACCAATGATCAACCAGACTCTTAAACTTACTTTCATCCACTCTATCAGACCAATTCAGCTTTTGTTGTTCAAGAGGAACACCAATCTGGAAGTTTGATTTCTCCACTCGGTTTTTCCATTTCCTCCACTTATCATTGATGGATGCCAAAATATAGTCATCATGTTCACTTGATAAGCCAAACCTTGACTACATGAACATAAATAGGATAAACCATATAGCCAAATACATATTTATAAGAAACACAAATACCATTGACAAGTGTATAATACACAACCTTGACAACAGTCTCCATATCGTCTTTATATTGTTCTGGCATATTTCGCCAATCGTCATAATTGAGGGGGCAATATTTGGGATTACTAGCAATCGCACCCAAGAAGCTAGCTAAAGTATTTGACCTTTTATGGTCGTTTGGTTGACCAATTTCATTAATGAGACAGAAGTGCGGTTTTAATTTCTGGTTGTATTCCCCACGTGGCAGGCACAAATTTTGGTCCTCTTAGCCTCTTTTTTTATTGTTAGCTACATGGAATAAACATTTTCAGGATGTTTTTTAGAACACAAACCTTTTGCAAACTACACGCATAAATAAATAAATACGCACCAGATTCATTTACAGTAGGATTGCTACTTGTACCTATCAGAAGAAGGGAGCTGGTACGATCATACGATCAAGAGGAATAGCCCAAGATAGTATAACAAGCTGGGATCAAATGCAGCAGCCTGACGAGTTTAACAAGAACGACTTAACACAGGCTAGAGCGGCAATATTAGAGCGTCACTTACTCAAAAGCGTGTTCGATGTAAGTGAGGACTTTGGACAGTAATAGTATAGAAACGCGGTATTTAATTCCCTCCTTTCTTTTTAGTTTCTGTAGTATAAATACTCGACAGATATTCTCTTACTTTTGTACAACACTTTTTGTAAGCAAATAAGGTCAGTATAACCCCTAGGGTTGGTGCAGCGGAATTTAAAATTTTCTTAACAAGCATACTAATTAATCATGCATATAATGTATATTAAACACATCAGAGAGAAGACTTACAGTAATTCAAAAGTATGAACTACTATGGATTAAGATGCATAATCTAATTCAATCAAGTCCTCGTAGTAATCAGAAAATCCTTCGCCTTCGGTGAAATCGAAAATGTCTAATTCGTCTTGTTGAATTCCTGCAAAACAAAGGTTTGTTTCCAGCTTCAGTTTTCCTCAACCTTGGTATCCACGGATGAACGAACAACTTATCGAGAGAATGCTAGGATATTCTCGAGTCAAAATCAAAGATTTACTTGGTCAACAGGGGGCGGCGGCCGCGGTCAAGGAGGGAGAGGGGAGAGCTAAGTTTCATCTTGAGAAAGAGAATAGAAGAATGAGTTAATAAATGAATTTAGCTCTGTACTACTCTTCTTATATAGTAGTGAATAGAAGCCCATAGAAGATTCTATTAGAATCCTGAAAGAATTAAAAATCTAATTCTTATTGCACAAGTCAAGCCTTTAACTTTTATGTTTCAAACTCTAATAAGGTAAAGCTTTTATTTCACACTCCAAATTAATTCAAAACTCAAATTCGGAAAAACTTATTTACACATGTGCATAATTGGAGAAGGAGACAATCTCCTTCTCCTTGAATTCAGCTGCCCCTAAGGACTAGGTGGGTCCCACGTTTTGGGACCCACATGAATGTGTAGTTGTGGCAATTTAAATCGAATTTAAATCTTGCCCAAGTGCACATATTAATCCAATTAATATGTTCTTTCAAATCCTCCTTTAATTATATTTCCAAAATATAATTACCATTATATTGCATTTCCAAAATACAATTAATTTAATTAATATTCTCACAATATTAATTTGGCCATGAATAATTATAATTAACCTGTTAATTATAATTCCCTATTCCAATAGTCATCCGGATAAGCTAGTTCACCACATAGTGTGACCCACAAGGCCACATTGTATTAAGCTAGACAATACACTAGGCCTCATGGAATACCTAGACAATTCCACTTGCAATGTTAATACATGAGGACGTTTGAGAGGAATCTCAAAGCTACCTTTCGTTTTGAAGCCTGTTTCACTCAATGCGGCGATGGCAAGGTCCTTTCATCTGACTGACTCGGTATGCACCTAGTATCGATGATGTGCCTATCCCATTAATGCACCCATGGCGCCTCAGGGAGTTGTTTGGTTAGGTAGACATATTTATGACCATCATATACTATGTACGCATGCCAACGGTTTTACCAACACAACTATGACGACTTAAACAGTACCCTCCAATGCTACATATGAGAGATGAATCCTCTCCAGAGGTCACTTACCATCCACACCTTGTATTATTGCCATGACCCCAGAAGGACCGTATCTACCACGTATTTCGGGGTGCAAGCATTGGTTCCAACCAAAGGCCATGGCGCAACAATTGTGATGGTAAAGTCCTGAAAGTCCAAGGACGAATGGCATCACTTCCATAACTCCGGTTCCCGTAGCACCTCAGTGTATATTATAAAACGATGGGGATATCCGGTGGGTACTTCCATTGTTCGGATAATCGCCTCGAACAACTATGCGCAGTTATGGGAACATTATGGACTCGCTCCAACGATCCATTCCGTGGCCCTTGGATCGACCACACCTGCTCCAACAAGTATAACATCCACGCATACTAGTCTCGATTGCCTCATTCAGACCCCTACATCCGAGATGAGCTTTGACCAGGGAGATTCGGGATGAATGATAATTCACATAGTTCCCACTAATTATGTGATTAGTCATTCATCCACTGGGGACATGTTTCATATCGATACAGACCAACCAGATAAAGATATGACATGTTGTATGCCCGGTGTAATATAAAGACATAAGTAAACATAAACATGAATAAATAAACATATATTATATTACGTTGATTGTGAAGTGGTACAATTTTCCTTTAATGTGGTTGTCTCTAGGACACTATCACTAACAATCTCCCACTTGGACTAGAGCCAATCACCTTTATGCCTAATTCCCACATTAGCATAAATGTCTTGTATGAGCCTCCACTGATAAGACTTTGGTGAAAGGATCTGCCACTTTGTCCGTGGTAGAGACACGTTCTATATTAACTTCTCCCTATCTATAATCTCACGTATTACGTGATATTTTCTAATTACATATTTGTTCTTGTTTGTGGATGTAGGCTCCTTGGCTTGAGCGACGGCTCCCGTGTTGTCGCAATAAATCGTTATTGGACTAGGAGCAGGAATAACCCTCAATTCCTTCAACAAATCTGAAATCCAGACAACTTCTTTCGATGCTTCGGATGCAGCAATGTACTCGGCCTTTATGGCAGAGTCAGCAATCGTGGCTTGCTTCGAACTCTTCCAGCATACAGCTCCTCCATTCAGTGTAAACACATATCCTGTCTGTGACTTAAAGTTATCAGGATCTAGCTCAAAGCCGACATCGACGTAACCAGTCATTCTCAACTCTGGTTGTCCACCATACCCCAAGAACATATCCTTTGTACGTCTCAAGTACTTTAGAATGTTCTTTACAACTGTCCAATGAGGCATTCCTGGATGTTGTTGGTGTCGACAAATCACACTAAGCGCATACGCCACATCTGGCCGTGTGCAATTCATTGCATACATGATGGATCTCACTGCGGAGGCGTAGGGGATACGACTCATGGATTTTCTCTCTTCTTCAATTTTAGGAGCATCGTTAACTGACAGCGAGACACCATGCTTGCTGGGAGAAAACCCTTCTTAGAGTCTTCCATGCTAAAGCGCTTAAGTAATTTCTCCATATATGTGGACTGCGTCAATTCTAACATCCTTTGTGATCTATCTCTATAGATCTTAATTCCAAGGATGTAATTGGCTTCACCCAAGTCCTTCACCGAGAAGGAACTTGATAACCAAACTTTTGTCTCTTCCAACATAGAGACATTGTTTCCCATGATCAATATGTCATCTACATAAATAATCATGAAAACACAGTGTCGTTGTGCTTACTATAAACACAAGGATCTTCCGTACTTCTGATAAAGTCAAACATTTTGACAACTTCATCAAAGAAGATATTCCAGCTTCTCGAGGCTTGCTTCAATCCATGTATGGATCTTTGTAGCCTTCTAACGGCAGATGGATTTTCCTTGGATTCAAAACCTTCAGGTTGTAACATATAGACTTCTTCCTCAAGATTGCACCATTGAGGAAAGCAGTCTTAACATCCATTTGCCAGATTTCATAATTATAGAATGTAGCTGTTGCAAGTAGAATTCGAATAGACTTTAGTCTTGCAACAGGCGAAAAGATTTCATCATAATCGATGCCATATCGTTGAGTATAACCTATAGCCACTAGCCTAGCTTTGTGGGTTTGTACCTTGCCTTCAGCATCGGTCTTCCTCTTGAAGACCCATTTGCATCCAATGGATTTCTTTCCTATGGGCAAATCAACCAAGTTCCAAACTTGATTCTGGTACATAGAGTCTATTTCTAATTTCATGGCTATTTGACACCTATCTGAATCAATATCATGTATTGCTTTAGCGTAAGTCTTAGGGTCTTCCGTATCTGATAGTCCTACATCAAGTTCACTGATGTCTTTCACAAGGAAGGATGTCCGCGGAGGAATCTTTTTCAGTAAGTAATAGTTTCAGCAAGTGAACATAGTGACTGTGTACAGAAAGATATGCTTTGCTGAAAACTAAATGCAGTAAGTAAATCACATAAACACTTTTATAGTGGTATCTGAGAGTGGCGTAATCTCTCAACTAATCCACTTTGTCCTTTCTAGGACTGAATCCACTAAGATAAGGTTGAGGTTCCTTACAACACCTATCTAGAGCGATTCAAACAGAAACCAAAGCACACTTGCTTCGTTTCCAACCTAACTAGAGAATGAAACCTTATTCTCCACCAAACTTGGGACTTTTAATCAGCAACTCTATGCTCGATTAAGTTCCCCCTGAATTTCACGCCTGAAAGGGTGTATTTTCAGTTAGAGAGGTTTGGGATGAGATAACTTGATTATAACTTATTCAGCTACAACAAGAAATCTAAGAAACAAAACTTTGAATACTTTGCAGCAAACAAGTTTGATTGTTTCTGGTGTCAAGACTTGTTCTTGTTCGAAAGAAAGAACACTTAACTAATTTCTTAGCCGTGTATGTTCTACTTCTTCACAAGTAGCTTTTTCAAGCTTTAAGTCTTGGAACGGATCAATGGCAGTAAATAGTGTTTGAAGGGTATGTGAGTTTAAGCACAAGTGAGAGTTTGATCACGTTGTTGACACACTTCAACTCTTTGCCGGATGACCTCTATTTATAGTGAATCAAGGGAGCCGTTTGAATTTCGAATTCTAAGGCTTTGTTCCTTAAGATGTCACTATCTTGCTTTTGTACTTTCAGCAGCGACCTTTATTTGTCTTCTAGTCTTCATGTCCTTCGCGTGCATGCTTTGCATTTAATGTTCATTTGAATGAGATTCAAACATGAACGTTGGAGCGCAAATGCAAGTACTATCAGCAAGGAGGTCACATATGTTTTTCAGCAAGTGGTCAGTCTCAGTTTCAGCAAGCACAACCTACTCTGTCGTTTAGATTTTCACTTATGCAAGCTGTTGCTGAAGTTTCCACTTTATGAGCAACATGTGCCTTTGTAGATACCAGTCTTCAGAAATCTTCTAGTCTTCAGTCTTCGAATTCTTCAAGTTTCTGAATGGTTCTAAATGCTTCAATAGTTTGTTTGTGTAAACAAAGTACATCATCAGCAAATGCTTCAATAGGTTGTTTTTCTTTTCAGAAAACTAGATACATCATAAGCGGTAAAACAAACCTATCTAGCACCTACTCTAAGTCTTCAGCAAACGTTCCTCTTTTACAATGTCCTCTAAAATTCTAAATTCCTATGGACCTTAAGCGTACTAGTTACTGGACTTTCCTTAATTTAGCATGGTTAATCGCTCATCAAAATTGCAAGTTTCCTAACAAATTTCCCCCTTTTTGATGTTAGCAATCCATGGCTAAATTAATTGTTTCCCTTTTAGAGGTTTCTGATGTTGAATAAATCAGTTGATTAATGCAAGCATACTTGAATAATAAAACAGTAAGCATAAGTAGATTGCATAATCAAAATCCAATAAGAGTCAAAAGCTTTATTGCTGATAGTTATCTTTCAGTAAGTTTACAATAAAGTTCAGAGATAACTACACAAAATCAGCAAACAAAACTAAACAAAGCTTTTACAAGGGACTTAAGCTCTTTCAGCATAAGATTTTCTCAGAATCTCCCTTACACTCTTCTCATTAAGTGCAGAAAATTCAACACAGTCCTTTTCGTAATTTTAGAGTAGCTTACCGACTTCGAGCTGAATGATCCTTGCGTTCTTGCAGGCGGTATAATGATGTTTTTCAACATTCATTTCTTTGTAGTGCAACACCCACAAGTGCATGCCCCAATTGTGATGAACGGAGATTTGTCAGGTCCCGGTTCAGTCAAATAAATTTGTTATTTAGCCAAAGGCAATCCACAACTACAACGAAAACCGTAGTGTAGCGGTAGAATGACTCGATTGTCGTTCTATCAGGACTATAACTTGCTTTATCTATTTAACAAGAGAATATAAAACAACAGACAGATAGAAATAGGGGGTTTCTAGTAGATAATGGAGATTGGTGATAGTATGGTCCTTCTTAACATAATGGGTCGATAATCATGCATAAATTCCTCGGTCTTGCATAGAGATCTTTGAATCAATCTAGTGTCCTGTTGCAAGTATTAAGCACTACGAAGATAATTTGGTCTGACTAGTCAATCACGATTGTCCTAATGTGTTCTGTAATTATTCAACACTACGAAGATAATTGGTCTGATGGTCGACTAGTGTCCAATTGTGCATAATAATCAATACAACATACGAGAATTTTGGTTACAACTGATCAACGAAATAAAGCAATGACACGGAGTATAATGCGCGATATAGCCATTAGCATGATTATCTTCCCTTCGCAAAGAATTCACATACTACCACAAACGATAAGTTTAGCTACTCATAATAGGCATGCAATCAACAGAAATCATAAAAGAAAACATGTTGAAAGAATATAATAAAATAAGTAGAATAAAACAGTAAGATACAAAGTTACCAAAGGTTGTCAATCTCCGGATGATTGCGGTCCTACGAGCTCCAAACTGCTATGAAAAAGTATCCCCTAAGCTACAGAACTCCCAGGACAAGCCCCGGGAAGTTCCTACCTAAAACTATAGAGAGAGGTGAGAAAGTAGGTCTGGAAATATATGATTTTCCGAGAAAAACTGAGCACTATATATAGGCCCCAAAAAAAACACGGGGCGGTTCGCCCCAGCCTGCGGCGGTTCGCCCCCGGGTAATTCTCGCGAAATTCCGCGTTTTCGACGCGTTTTTGGATTTCTTCCCCTTTTCGGACTCGGTTTCTGACTTCTAGTAGCCTTCTAACCTCCAGATTCGGCCCCTAGACTTCAAATCCTATCCGGAAACCTTCAGATACTCCAAATAGGCTTCTGGAACACCAATTCCTTGTCAACTTCAATATAATTGCCCGGAAATTTTCGAATTTCAACCAAAACCTGTAAAATAAAATCTAAAGGGAAACGTGACACTATTCTAATAAAATGTACTAAAATATAGCTAAATTAACATAGAGGATAGCTAAAATAGGTGAAAAAGACTCGAATGAAAGTGTAAAATACACATTCATCAAACTCCCCAAACCGAACCTTTGCTTGTCCTCAAGCAACTAAGCTAGACTCTAATACAAAAAACATGCAGGACACAAAATGGAGTTTCATGCCAAATAAAATGAACTAATCTACTGAATCTACCAAATAACATATGAACAAAAACCATATAAATCAAAGCATGAATATAGGTTGAAGAATACCTCGATTGACTTATACACATCCACATAAGCACTTATGTCAAGACAAGATAGTCTCTCGTAACATTCTCTACCTGGACCTAGTCAGTGACGACGTAATGAAGCATGCTAAGATACGAATGGTTGTCCCGTGCCTATGAAACTGAGGACTTACTGCTGTTCCACCATGTTAAGACTTTTCCTCAAAAGAGGTCGAACCAGTACTGGCTCTCATCAAACGAAGGAGGGTTCCCTATAAAAGATAACACATCCCAATTCTACCCATCTCTCAAGTAAAGTCTTAAGCTATTCACCACTTCCTGAATGGCAGGACGAGGGTGGTCTAGAACAGATGACACTCAAGACAAAAAAGATAAAAAATAGAAAAACACGATTACGAACATTAATCCTTTTTTTTCTTTTTTTTCTTTCCAGATTCTTTTTTTCTTTTTTTTCTGGAAATTTTTCTTTCTTTTTTTTTTCGATTTTTTTTTAGCCAGCAGTAGCACAACAAAAAGAGAAACAAAATGACTCACACGACTTCCCCAAACCTATTCGAAAGAATAGGTTGGAGTACAAAATTTACGAAAAAGGAAAAATAGACTCACGATACGAAAATGAAAAAACAGATACAAGTCTAAAGATGGTGTAACCCCCTCCCCAAACCTATTCGGAAGAATAGGTTATAAACAAAGGATCACACAACCTCACACTACCTCCTTCCTAGGCATTTAGCAATCTCAAAGCATGGTGAAGACTTGTTGCCTCTTAGGTACATAATTACTCGGGAAACAACCATAAGACCCTAACATGCATCATCTTTTTATAAAGGCATTCGTGAACCGCAGTAGAGAAAACACCACTAAGTGATGTCGAGACTACCATGCTTAACTAAGTGCAATACATAAATGTGACAAGCCAAGCGAGACAGACCTCAAACAAATTCATAGAGATGAAGCATACGATTAATGGCATAGCTAGTTGATCTATCCAATAAAAAAGTTCAAAAAATTCGGCAATAAACTCCATATAAAACATGCAAGACTATCCTAGGATGAATGCAGTGAATGCAACCTAAAAAATCTAAGAAAACGGTAAACGCGCAAATGCAAATGCAGACGGGTAAAGCATGCGAGGTACTATACTCAACCTGCCAATGTCAAGCTCCAAACTAACAATACTAGATCACTTAAATCCCATCCCCCCTCATGAAATTAACGCTAGTCCCTAGCAGTAAGAAAATGAAGAAATAAGATGTGATACTAGATGTTACCCCATTGTTTGGCCTCGGTCGGCTGAGTGTGCTGCTTATGAGTTATTGGGCCTGCTCTGGGAGCTTTATAGTGTGTCATCAGGTCTTCTGGTGGGTGCAGTAGTTCCATTTTTAGGCCAGACAGGAACAACTCCTCTATCAGAATCATCATTGCCCGTATGGCCTTCATTGTCACTACTGTCACCATCATCATCGCCAGTAGAGTTGCAGTGGTAGGTAGAATTCTCAAGATTAGCCGCCGATGTTATGGAATCCTCCATCCTGTAGCCCTGCAATAGGATGTGAACTGTTGAAGGGGAAAGGGCAGTGGTATCAGGACCTCCCCCACCAACGTTTTACACCACGAGAAGATTACAGTAGGCTGCTCGGATACTCAGAAGTCTTCTACCTTTTTCTCCAATTTCGACCACATTCTCCACTGTTGCTCCGACCGATGTCTATATGATGCTCACTTTAGAGGCAGGCAAAGGGCGCCCCAACGAGGGACTGGGTACCCATGTCATTATGTTTTGGAACCAAGCTAGCGCTTTGGAATCTTCTAGCAACTACGAACTCAAGATTGAATCCGTCGCGACGAGAATGTCCTGGTGCCTTCCAGTTCACTCGAACTTTGCAGTCCTCGTGATGGAGTGATGACGTAATAACGGTTTCTGTCCCTTCGGTGGTGCATGAATAGGCATAGGAGTCCTTACTCCAGGTGTAATCTAGCTCCTCCTCTTGGATAATCCACGACGTTGTTGCAAAACCCCGTGGCTCGAACGCACATCTAGCGAGATCACCTTCTTTGACATGGTTCTTCACAGCAATCATACGGGAATGCTCCTTTCCCTTGGCATGGTACCTACAAACAGCGGTTAGCACCTCGTATGACACAAAACTGACTCAAATACATACTAGTGTAAAAGCGAAACACACAAGTGATAAAATCAACAATCAAGCTCCCCAAACCGCAATGTCTAGCCTAGCTACTTCATCATGCAACATACCAATGTAACTACTACATGCAATACATCACATCATGCGCTTCCTAGACAACCAATATCCTTGATAACAAGGCTCAAGTCATACCATAGCAGCGAAAAATTGTACCAACATAAATCCTCATACTCAACAATTAAGCATTCTAACATCAAATCCACCAACATTACATCAATAAACACAATCATATGCAAGAAATCAAAGATAAAGACATATTGCAGAACAAGATATATTATCTAGCAGCAAATACCCAAATCAACAATCCAAGCAAAATTGAGCATGCAATTGATAGTAAATAACATGTCTAATCACACAAACAATATACCCATGCATCAAATAAGCATAATTGAAGCTCAAAATAGAAAACCCCCAAATTCGAAAATTAGGGTTCTAAGGATGATACCTCAGATCTGCAAATCTAACGAATTAGGATGAACTCTGTTCGGATAGGATGATAGATCATGTAATAGGCTTCGAATTAAGCTAAAGAACACTCAATTCGGTCAAGAAATGAAGAAGTGATGAAGATTTAGATGTAAAATCGCACTTTTCGGGGTTTTTTGGGAGGATGGATGAAGAAGAATGAAGAAAATAAGGTTTTGGGGATGAAATCCGCATTTTTGAAGTTCTGGGACCGTGGGGGGGTTCGCCCCAAGTGCGGGGCGGTTCGCCCCGTGCTCCCTAGTGCGAGGAGACGGTCTCCGACGTCAGAAAATGCGGTTTTAATCCCCGAAACCAATTTTTTCAAAAAATCTCACTCAAACATAAGCATATACGACACAAACATGAACAAATTCGCATACGAGAAGCAAATAGTTCAAGAATGAATGCATGCAGAAAAGCAGTAAAGAAAGCGATAAAAACTCCGGGTTGCCTCCCGGATAGCGTCATTGTTTAAAGTCTTTGACTCGACTCCTGTCTGCGCCTATCTCTTCTTTTTGCGGGTACTAGCCTTCCCCTTCATTGATCTCCTTTCCATGCCACGAACCTGTGAATAAGAAAGAATATAGGCTGCAAGACCACAGTAGTGAGTAGTAATATCAGGCGGTTCAGGTGGATCAGGTATGGCTTGCAATACGTGTTGCTTGCCATCCACTTCGATAGTGCAAGTTCTTTGGTAAATGTCCATCATGGAGCGTAGTTTGGTCAAGAATGTTTGTCCTAAGAGTATGACATCCCCCGTCCCAGGTGCAGATGCCGGAATAACTACGAAATTGGTGTATATAGATGCTTCACCAATCTTGACCAACACATTTTTCACAACGCCCTCGGGTCTCATAAAGGATCCATCCGCCAGTTGTACAATAGCCCTTTGCTCAGATAGTTTTCCAATGTTGCTCTTTTCAAACACATTCAAAGGAATTATGTTTGAGTAGGATCCCGTGTCTAGTGTGGAACGGACGTCTTCAAGCTCACCAATCCCTACCTTAACATCGAAACTTTTAGGGAGTGGTTCGGGATCCTCTTGCTCCTCATCACTTGTGTCAGAACCAAGGTCCTTCTCTTCTTCCTCAACCTGTTGAAGTTCTTCTTTCATGCAACACTCGCACTTAACAACCTTCCTGATGGTGATTTCGTCAGGTAGATCACCCACTAAGTTAATGGAAAACGACTTCTCAGTGTTGCTAGGCAGTTTGCCTTGCTCCCTACTTGCTCCTCGGTCGATCAACTCTTGCATCTTTTGATGGGCAAGCCTAGTGGTCTCTTCCAACCTATCGAGCCTTGCCCTAGTCTTCTCGGAATCTTCTTCATAACGTTTGAGAAAACTTTGTGTGTGATCGACCATCTTCTGCAAGTTCTCCATCAGTTGAGCCGACTTCGACTTCGGTGGCTCTTTCGGAGCGGGGTTTTCGCAGTGATCATTACCATAGTTCAGTCTACTACGGTCTTGGTTAGGTCCATAAGTTTGGTTAGCTGGTGCATATCCTTGATTGTTACGGTATCCTCTTCTCCAAAATCCACCCCGAGGATTCCTACCGTCTTGTCTGTAGCTAACTTCTTGAGTGCCAAACTCCGTAGCAAAGGCTTCTTCTTCGCCTCCTCGAGCCCAGTTGCCATCATCGTATGCCAGCTCCGATCTACACATATGAGCCCCATGCCCATAGTTCTTGCATATTTGGCATACTTCGTTCGAAACAGTTGTTCCGGTGGCGCTCTTGAGGACTTGCTTCAATTCGTTGGTAAAGCACTTGAATTGATCCCCATTCCCCCTATACGTAGGGGTTTCTTGAGTCGGTGGAGCTTCAGGTCCACGTCTCCTAACCATTGCTCTTGGGTCCTTGAACTGCGAACCCTTAGCAAGCCTTTCGAAAACTGCCCAGACGGCTTCTGCGGTTTCCTCCCAAATATTGCCTCGGCATTGGAAATCCACTACTTGTTGGTTCTCGAAGGTTAGTCCATTGTAGAAGTGTTGGACTAGGTCGGAAAGTTCAAAACCATGGTGAGGGCACTTGTTTGTGAGATCTTGGAACCTCTCGAACGTGGTGTAGATGGTCTCATCATAGTCCTGTTTGAAACCAGTGATTTGCGCCTTTAGCGCGGTAGTCAAGGTGTGAGGGAAGTATTTCTCCATGAAAGCTGAAAAACCTTTTCCCAAGTGTCCAGCGAGCCTGCTGGAAGAGAACTCAGCCATGACTTGGCTCTGTCGCCAAGTCCCATAGCAAAAACCTTCATCCTCAACTCATCCGTTGTTATGTCAGCTCCGGGTCGTGGGAGTTGGTTGACGAAATCATCGATATCGTGCAAGTACCCCATCACATCTTCCCTTGATAAGCCATAGAACCTCGGAAGTTGCTGGAATGCGTGGTTCTTGATCTCCAGATCTCGGGTTGCAGACGAAAGAACTATCGCCGGTCCCCTCATAAGATCTTTGGTGGGTTGTACCCATGCCTTCAGTGGTCTAGCTTCTGCCATTCCGTCGATTTCCTTGAAGAGACTAAGTAGAGATTCAGAGAAATCGGTTTCCTCTATTTCCTCTAGTGTGCGCCTTTCAAGTAGTCGCCTTCTTTGGTGGTAGACTCTGTCGATCTCAGCAATTGAATTAGCAAGCGGTGTACCTGCAGAACGTGTATGCGGCATACACTATCTGTAACAGACTAGGAAAGTTGATTAGAAACAGACTAGGAAAGCAGTATCAGAGAGAGATTAAAAAGGAAAACTAAAACTAATAGAATTAGGAATCTAAAGCTGTAAATATAAACAATTTAAACAGAAAAAAGCAGTATAGTCCCCGGCAACGGCGCCAATTTGATGAACGGAGATTTGTCAGGTCCCGGTTCAGTCAAATAAATTTGTTATTTAGCCAAAGGCAATCCACAACTACAACGAAAACCGTAGTGTAGCGGTAGAATGACTCGAGTGTCGTTCTCTCAGGACTATAACTTGATTTATCTATTTAACAAGAGAATATAAAACAGCAGACAGATAGCAATAGGGGGTTTCTAGCAGATAATGGAGATTGGTGATAGTATGGTCCTTCTTAACATAATGGGTCGATAATCATGCATAAATTCCTCGGTCTTGCATAGAGATCTTTGAATCAATCTAGTGTCCTGTTGCAAGTATTAAGCACTACGAAGATAATTTGGTCTGACTAGTCAATCACGATTGTCCTAATGTGTTCCGTAATTATTCAACACTACGAAGATAATTGGTCTGATGGTCGACTAGTGTCCAATTGTGCATAATAATCAATACAACATACGAGAATTTTGGTTACAACTGATCAACGAAATAAAGCAATGACACGTAGTATAATGCGCGACATAGCCATTAGCATGATTATCTTCCCTTCGCTAGGAATTCACATACTACCACAAACGATAAGTTTAGCTACTCATAATAGGCATGCAATCAACATAAATCATAAAAGAAAACATGTTGAAAGAATATAATAAAATAAGTAGAATAAAACTGTAAGATACAAAGTTACCGAAGGTTGTCAATCTCCGGATGATTGCGGTCCTACGAGCTCCAAACTGCTATGAAAAAGTATCCCCTAAGCTACAGAACTCCCAGGACAAGCCCCGGGAAGTTCCTACCTAAAACTATAGAGAGAGGTGAGAAAGTAGGTCTGGAAAGATATGATTTTCGGAGAAAAACTGAGCACTATATAGGCCCAGAAAAAACACGGGGCGGTTCGCCCCAGCCTGCGGCGGTTCGCCCCCGTGTAATTCTCGCGGAATTCCGCGTTTTCGACGCGTTTTTGGATTTCAACCTGTAAAATAAAATGTAAATGGAAACGTGACACTATTCTAATAAAATGTACTAAAATATAGCTAAATTAACATAGAGGATAGCTAAAATAGGTGAAAAAGACTCGAATGAAAGTGTAAAATACACATTCATCAAATTGCTGGCATGGAGAAGTTGAGTATCTGAAATGTCCTTGTTAGCATGAATCTTCCTTAACCAGAGAAGATCTTCTTCTTGGTCCTAAGCAGTGAGATAGAAATACTCATAAGGAATCAATCCATATTTCTTCTTTGACTTCTTGGTTATAGGGTCAGAGTAATAGGCAACATCAATTGGTTTAATCAGTTCAGATTCTTGTTTTACATTCTTTCCAATTGAAGTTCTTCTTACCAAGACTTCCAGATTCAGCCATCTCCCAGCTATGTTTCTTGGAAAGGGAGGATGATCCCTTTCTTTTCTTTTCACCTTCAACTCAATCCATGTGTACATTTGATTTAGTACAGCTGTTGGAAAGAAATCATTTACCAATAAGTCTTCCAGCTTTAAGATCCAGCAACCATGAACATTTCTGATCACATTTTGAGTAGTTTCCTCATTGCTGGTCTTTGTGTATTCAATGCCGGAGCCAATAGCAATGCTGGCTAGCCTCTTTTCTTCCTGTCTTTGCCTTCTTCTTCTTGACTTTGCATTTTCTTGATCTCTTGCTGAAGATCTTGAGTCAGAAGACAAATGTTTTGAATGGCCAGACGGAGTTAGGGATGTAATTGGTCTAGCTCTTATAGCTTGAACTATAGTCTGATTGTCATCATCATCATCATCTTCATTCAGATCTTGATGACTTTCAGTGTGACAGTATTCATGAGTTTCAGCAGAAGTTTTTCTCTTTTTCGGATTTGCTGAATTCAACTCAGAATCTGCTTCAGCTTGTCTTTTAGAACTTTGCTCTCTTTCAGTAAGAGGTTCTATTGTCAGTGGCGCTTCAGCAGGGGTTTTCTTTCTTGAAGATTTCTTTTACTTATCTTCCCCCTTAGACATGGATTGCATCATTGGAGTAATGTGCAGAGAAAAGAACTCATTGCAATTTTCAGCAAGAGTACTTAGGCTATTGTACTTCATGATAATTGCCTGCTGATCAGAGGTCAGCTTTGACAATTCTTGATTGATACTCACCAAGTTCTCCTCATGTCTACGCTCATTTTAGACTTTGCCGTCAATGAAAGTCTGAGCCTTTTTCAATGCAGACTTTGCTAGTTTGAGTGCTTGACTAACATCTTCTTCATAGCTTTTGTGGTGTAGACTTATATCTTTCTGAGCTATGGTAAGAGAAGTAGTGCGTTTCAGCACAGTAGCCAGTATTTTGCCGATGTCAAGCGGACTCTCAGCAAGCAGTGCATCATCTTCTGCTTTGCAGGCTTTGTGGACTTCCATCAGTGCCAAAATTCTTGGAGTAAAATCCTCCACATGTGGAAACGGCACTAAAGTCGGGGTCAAGGAATGAACTTTAAGCTCAGTAACGAATTGATCATCTCTAGTCACCAAATGGCTTCTTATATCATCTCCTACTTCATGTTCATCACCAGGAGGAGGAATTGTGACAACAGTGGGTTCACATTTCTTTGTTTGATCTTCTTCATTTGCTGAGAGATCTTCTTCGTCATCAGATTCATCAAGGCCAGCAACCTTGGTTCCTCAATCTGTAGCTTCATTCCCTTTTGGTTGAGTGGTTGCTGATGGCAACGCTTCAGACTCAACAACTGGAGTTTCACCAGTAGTGACTTTTAATTGAGTAGTTGCTGAGGGCAACGTTTGAGACTCAATAACTGGAGTTTCACCAGTAGTAAGTGGAAGGGAGGGGACTTCCAGAGGCTTCACTCCTGAAGATTGAGCAATGTCTAGATTCTGCGTATGCCTTACATGAATCTGTAGACTGTTTTGAAGTGCTCTTTGATAATCTTTATCCAATTCTTCATCTTCAAGGTTTGGATCAGTGACCTTGGCATCGAGTAAAGATAACTTGGCATCAGAAAGCTTGCTTTTGCCTAGTTTCAATTCAGCGCGCTCTCAGCAACTGTCAGTTTAACTCCACCAGCATCAGGACTAGGACCTTGATTATCATCATCGTCATCCTTTTTGTCCTTAGAATCTTTTCCTTCATCATCACTGGGATCTTTAGGAATGTTCTCATCCTCTTCTTCTTCATCATCGTCCGTCAGTATAACCAACTCAAGATGTTTGTATAAAGCAACACTCGTAACTTCCTCTTCTTCATTGATTTTGTGGGGATCAGCCACCACGGGTACAAAGGTACCCTTGAGCATCACAGCTTGTTCAGCTGGAGAGGCACTCTTAAAATTGGCTATCATATTCTCTCTGATTAGACCAATCAGATTTGAACTCATAAGCTGAGAATATGTCAACTCTTCTGGAAGTATTGAGTGCACAAACGTCTCGAGTTTCAACAGAGAAAGTCTCTTTTTCTCGTTGGACAGGTGAAGGTGAAGGTCAGAAAAGTCCATCCTTCTGTACCTTTGCCAGTTGTTGACAGACTTAGCAACTCTGGTCAAGGTAGTTTTCTTGAAGTCTGAGTAGAGTTCTTCTGAAGTTACTTTTGGATCTTCAGTGATGTGAACCACTTCAGTGGTCTCCTTTTGAGCCTGAAAAAGAATAAAATTAAGTTCAGGAAAGTTTTGGAAAATAGTTTTAGAGTTCAAAGATGGAACATGATTTACCTACTGAGATTCAGCAAGCTCATGTTGCACACTTGTTTGTGCTGGTACTATTTCCATTGCTTCAGGAGCTTGAGAAGCATCCTTGAATTGTTCATCCTGAAATAATTTTAAGTTAGATACAAGCACTAAGTTTTCAAACTTAGTTGAATTACCAAAAACTTTATCTACCTGCTGAGCAGGAGGTGTGGATTCTGGTGCAGAGGCTTCAGCAACCTTCTGACTTGTATCTTGAGAAGTCTGTAAAGAAATCATTATATTAGCAAAAGAATGAGTTTCAGATAGTGAAGTTTTGCTTTTGGTTGAGTTAACTACCTGCTGAAGAAGGACAGGTGGTGACTCAGTCCTTTCAGCAATGACAACTTCTTCAGTATCTGGGACTTTTTCTTCAGCAAACTTCTTTTCTTGCTCTGTTTGAGAAAGCTATGCGGGTTCAGCAATCTCACTTGTCTCTGAAATGACAAGTTGAGCAGAGACATCTTGACCCTTGAGTTCACTGCTTGTCATGAAAACATCTACCGATTTATTGGAAGTGTCTTCAATCTCCAACTCCATTTGCTGACTCAGTTCTGTCAGCACAAGCTGAACTTTGTCAAAGGATGTTTTCGGTTAACTAGGTCCAGTATTCTCAGCATTATGGGATGCGTCGTCGAATAATGTCTCTTGTGGTGTTTCAGCAATCTCTGGGACTTGAACCATTGCAGTCTCAGCAACTGGTTCTTCAGCAACCATCTTTTCAGCATTAGCAGCATCAGCAAGTGCCGCAGTTCTTATATCAGCAGCAATATCAATTGCTGGTTCCAGATTCTGATCATCTAGATTATCTACAATGTAGATATCTGGGATTGAGGCAGGAATTTCGTTTCCATTGCCTTGTGGTCTTGTCTCAGCGGATGTATCAACATTGAGTTGATTGTTGAAGGCTTCCGCAAACACTTCAACATTGCTGAAGTAGGTTTCAGTAACCACTTCATCAACATCTACTGGAACTTGTGTTTCAGCAACTGCGGGAGAATCATCCGAAAGATCATGGACAATTGGTACTGACTTGCGAGCCAGTGTTTTCTTTCTTGGGTTACTTGTCCTTTTTCTCTTAGGGACGGGGTTAGCTGATGACGCTGCAGTCTGAGTGTCATCATCAGCTTTCTTCTTTTTCTTCTTTGATTTTTCCAGTTTTTCTCCAGCAGTGGCGTCAGTAGTTGCATTTTCAGCAACGGCTGTTGTACACTTATCTTGATCAGCATCTACAGCAGTTTCATCAACAACTTTTTCAGCTGTTGGAACAATTTGTTGCTGAGTAGTGGCGACAACATCTGCAGCTGTTGTATACCTTTCTTGCTGACTTGTGCTGACAACATTTGCAGCTGTTGTCTTCTTTGATTTCTTATCAGCAAGCTTAGGTGCATTTTGCATGTAGAAGGCTCTTCCCACATTGCATACTGATTTCTTAATCGTCTATGGGTTTCTCAGCTGAATCCTGAAGTGTTCAAGGATATAGCATATTTTTAGTCCGTACATGACTAGGAAGGTAGGTGAGACCTTGTTGTCTTCAACCTTAACCTTGAATTTAGTAACACAATCAACAAGTCTGTTGAAAATGTACTTTGCCCAGTTGAGCTTAGTTTTGTTCTCATATATATGCATCAGCAGCGGCCACCTTCTCAAGCCTACTTGGTCTATTCCTCCGACTTGGGAGTCTAAGACTTTGATTAGTAGAAGAGCTACTAGACCAAGTGAATGGAAGAGATGCTTTCTCTTAACGTGCTTTGTCCAAGTCACGGGAGCAATCTCTCCTTTCTTCATTTTCTCATTTCTGACATCACTGTAGAAGGCTTCGATTTCTTCGTTAGTGGCAGTGATGTCATCTTCAGTTCCAGTGGTCGGAATCTGAAAGATGTCGGCTAAATCAGTCCATTTCAGGACGATTTGCACACCTTGAACTGTGGTAGAAATCACTTTTTCAGTGACTCCCTTACCATCAGTTAGAGTCTGGATTTCTGCATTATTGTAGAATTCCATTGTATCTAACATGCTCACTTTCTTAGGGCGAGCAGTTATAAAGAGAGTGAGGCCTTGCTGTTTTATCAGGTCAAGCGCCTCCTCATTATCACCGTCAAGTTCTTGTTCATAGAAGTATCGGTTATACTTCTCTTTGGCAAATTCGCCCAATTGCATCATCATCTCACACTTTGCAGTGTCTAGATATGCAGGTGGCATGGGTTTTTCTGTTATTCTATCGTTTTTCAACACAATTTTCACTGTGTTGGTCACCGGAGCTATCACCGGAGCAGTGCTTTTTCCAGCACTGTCAACCGTAGATGATTTTGATGTCTTAGAGGACTGTCTCTTTGGTGCCATTTCTTTTATACGGTGAGAAATGTGTACGAAAAAGATTACTTTGCTTTTTGACCGGAGGTACAGTAGATTCAGGCTAAACTTTGCAGAGAAAGGAAATGTGAGTTAAAGAATTTTGTCTTTCTCTAACTCCTTGTTTATATAGTGTCTCTGATGTGCAAGAAGCTCAATCGACTTTGAGTTCTCAGCAAGGGTAAATCAGAGATTCAACAGAGTTAGTGGAGCCTTTGCATTAAATGCGTAGTGGCCCACTAACAAAAACCGTCAGAGCACTCTTTCTCTTTACAATATTAACCGTTAGATCAAAAATGCCTTTTAATCAATGGCCACGATTGTATTTCATTTCATGATTATTAGCGAGTTTATCTGTGCTCGATTAACGTCACAAATTGATTTTATCTAGATTTATGGGATTTGATTGCTTGCTGAAGTAAACAAGAATCTTTTCAGCGAGTTTGTGTAACCAGCCTTGTTACTTGCTGAAAGTTCCCCCTTAATCAGATATCTCATATTTCTTTAAAAGACATTTCTGAGTTCCCGTATCAGCAAATTCTTTTTATATTGAGGTATCTTTTGGTAAAATCTGAGAAGTGAGTTTGCTCTTTTCTGAGTTCCCGTCTCAGAGTTTTCCTTTGATACTTGAATACCTGTTTCAGTATCTTTGATTGTCTGAATGCCTGTTTCAGCAATCTTTAAGGTTTTTCTCTCACTGAGTGCCCGTCTCAGCAAGTGATCAAGTTTCGTAACAAATACTCGTTTTGAAGGAATTACTTGCTGATTGCTTGTTTCAGCAATCATGTAGTGACTTATCATTTCCTTTTAGAAGAAATCAGTGGAAAGAGCTTTTATTCAAGTAAGAATACTTTGGCTTGCTGGATGCCTGTTTCAGCAATCTGCCAATTGTATCTCTTATTGAGGTAATTCAATCAATCCAAGGTTATACCCTAGCATTGCGAATCTATTATCTGGTAGGGGCTTGGTAAAGATATCAGCAAGTTGATCATCAGTGCCTACATTTACAACCTCAATATCTCCCTTTTCCACATGATCTCTAATGAAATGATGTCTAATATCAATGTTCTTAGTCCTTGAGTGAAACTTAGGATTTTGCTTGATAGCAATATCACTTGTATTATCACAAAAGATTGGTGTTTTCTTTGCAGAAATACCATAATCTCTTAATTGTTGCTGAATCCATAGGATTTGAGCTGTGCAACAACCAGCCGATATGTACTCAGATTCAGTAGATGAATTGACAACACAGGTTTGCTTCTTGCTGAACCATGATATTAATCTAATACCTAAAAACTGACAAGTTCCAGAGGTACTTTTTCTATCAAGAGTTGATCCGCCATGATCAGCATCAGAATAACCAACCAATTCAAGTCCAGAATCTTTAGGATACCATAATCCAACACTGACTGTACCTTTGACATATTTCAGTATCTTAAGTGCCTTTTTGTAGTGTGATTCTCTTGGATCAGATTCGAATCTTGCACACACACAAACAACATACTGAATGTCAGGTCTACTTGCTGTTAAATACAACAAGGAACCAATGAGCTTCCTATACTTGTGTTCTTCAACACTTTTATCTTCTTTAGTATAGCCCAATTTGGTACTAACACTCATAGGGATATTTTCAGGTTTTTCTTCCTCTTTGATCCTAAACTTTATGAGCATTTCTTTCGCATACTTTGCTTGATTTATGAATATTCCATCTTTGAGTTGCTTGACTTGCAATCCTAGGAAATAATTCAATTTTCCAATCATACTCATTTCAAATTTATTTGTCATGAGTTTGGCAAAATCATCACAAAGTTGCTTGTCCTTAGATCCAAATATTATGTCATCCACATAAATCTGAACTAAGAGTATTTTACCATCATGGTTCATGGTAAACAAGGTTTTGTCAACTTCACCTTTCTTGAAACCATTATCCAGCAAGAACTTGGCCAAGATATCATACCAAGCTCTAGGTGCTTGCTTTAGGCCATATACAGCTTTCTGAAGCTTGTATACCATCTTGGTTTCAGAGAGAACTTCAAAGCCAGGGGGTTGTTCTAAGTAGACTTCTTCAGCAAGTTCACCATTCAAGAATGCACTTTTAACATCCATTTGATAAACAATGAAGTCATTGTGAGCAGCAAAGGCCATGAAAAGTCTAATTGCATCCAATCTTGCAACTGGTTCATAAGACTCATCATAGTCCAATCCTTCAGTCTGACAGTTACCTTGAGCAACTAAACGTGCTTTGTTTCTTGTTACTTCACCAGACTTACTCAGCTTGTTTCTGAACACCCACTTTGTACCAATAGCTTTCTTTCCTTCAGCAAGAGGTACAAGTTCCAGACTTTGTTCCTTTCAAATTGATCCAGTTCTTCTTGCATTGCCTTGATCCATTCAGAATGCTTTAGAGCTTCTTCTATGGTCTTGGGTTCAATTTCTGAAACAAAGCAAGAGAACAAAGATTCTACTTCTACGACATTTGCTTCTTCAGCAAGTCCATGAGTAGCAGAAACTTTGGATCTAGTCACTTGGCGTTTGTCAATATCACCAATCATATCCGTAGAGGGATGATCTTTAATCCATTTGTTAACAGGCTTTCTGCTCTTTGGATCTGGATATGTTTGCTCATCAGCATGTGACTCTTCAGCATGTACTTATTCAGTACTACTGGTATTTTGTGTCTTTGCTGAGATTGGTTCATCAGCAACTGCTTGTTCAGCATTGCTAGATTGTGGTAACTCATCAGCAGGCACGGGAGGTTGCGTAGTTTCAGCAACATCCGGAGCAACTGCGTCTTTTGCTTGAAATTCTTTGTCATGAACTATATTTATCTTGTCATGACTTGGGGGAGGAGAGTCATTGTCAGAATCATCATTTAGTTCAATTCACTTGATTTGCCTAGCATCAGATTCAGTTCTTTGCTCATGTATGATTAGCTTTTTCATACATTCTGATATTTCTTCTTCAGCAGGCACTCCTTGTGTGTTTTCGTAGAATACAACATGCACTGATTCTTCGATCTTTTGTGCCTTTTTGTTGTAAACTCTATAAGCTTTACTATGCAAGGATTAACCAAGAAATATCGCTTCGTCTGCCTTTGGTTGAAATGTTCTTAGGTATTCTCTACCGTTATTAAGAACGAAACACTTACAACCAAATACTCTTAGATGAGTGATATTAGGAGGTCTTCCAACAAACAACTCATAAGTAGTTTTGTTGTATTCCTTAGTAATCAGACATCTGTTTTGAGTGTAACAGGCGGTATTAATCACTTCAACCCAGTAAGCCTCACTTATTTCAGTGTCAGCAAGCATTGTTCTTGCGACTTCTTTTAGGGTGCGATTCTTCCTTTCAGCAACACTGTTTTGTTGTGGTGTCCTTACTGAGGATAAGTTGTGTTGTCTGCCTTTTGAAGTGCAATACTCAGTTATGTACTGTTTTACAAACTCAGTACCATGGTCTGTCCTTATGACTTTTACCTTGTCATTTTTCATGACTTCAAGCTTATTCAACAAGTTAGGTATTTCAGTCCTTGTTTCAGATTTGTGTTTGATAAATACTACCCAAGTGAATCTTGAATAGTCATCTACCACCACCAGACCATACTTCTTACCAGCATAGCTTGTTGAAGAAGATTGAAACAAGTCCATGTGCAAGAGTTGTAAAGGTTTTGTAGTTGACGGTACTGCCTTGTTCTTAAAAGAAGAGTTGGTTTACTTACCTTGCTGACATGCATTGCAAACACCATCCTTCTTTAAAGTAACCTTAGGTAATCCAACTACAAGTGCCTTTTTAGACAACTTATTCAGCGTCTTGAAGTTTAGGTGACTTATTCGTTTATGCCATAACAATGCTTTTTCAGCAAGGCAATCGTGATCTGAGACAAGGTATTTTTCAACGATTGCTGAAGACCAATCTACGGTGTACAAGCCTCCTGATCTTCTGGCAATCATAATAACCTTATTTGTCTCAAAGTCTATAAGTTTACATTCATCACTTTTGATTTTGATGAAGTATCCTTTATCAGCAAATCGACTCATGCTGAAAAGGTTAAACTTAAGATTTTTGACATAAAGAACTCCTGTAATGGTAATGCATCCTAACTTCACGTCACCATAGCCTTTTGTAGAGCCAGAGCCTCCACCAGCAAACCTTATTGTTGGACCTTTAGACCACCGTCTATAGTTTATAAGGTTATTCTTGTTGCCTGTCATGTTGATGAGTCATTTTTTCACCAATTAAATTTGTTTGTAGCCAAAGAACACTTATTCACTACACAAAACATTTTAGTGCAGCGGTAAGATGTTCCCGAGTGTCGTTCTCTTGGGACCTAACGTAGGTTTGTTTAGTGCGTAACAATTGTAATCAAACAACAAGCAAGTCTGTGTGATTAAACCAAGCACTCATGCAAATCAGAAACTATCAAGAGGAAGATAAAATCAAATAGAGAAAGATGTTGGTGGTAGCTTAGTGGACATGACAAACCATGGGTTACAACTTGCTATCATGCTATGAACATTTAAACATACAATAGAGAAGTATTAATTGACCACAAAGTTGTCACATGCTTTGCATTCGAAAATACGGAATTGGCTACTCCCAATTGTATGGATGATCTAGAAGTATTAAGCGACCATAAGGGCTGTCACTACCTTGTATTCGAAGATTTGTAATTGGCTACTTTAGATCTTACGCAATGGTTCAAAGCACAACAAGCATAATCATAACCCTAGCTATCATGTCCAAATTCTACCACCAACAATCGTGAATTAGCTACTCATAACGGATCTTGAAACAAACAACATCATATATGAATAACAATAACAAACATTCATAATCAGAATCAAAATAAGGAGAATTGATACAAGTTACCACCGATTGTCACGAGACGGTGGAATGCCCAAATCTCACGGATCAAGATACAATGAAGATGAAATTGGATGTAATCACGTCTTTCTTGATGATAATCAAGCCTCTAGATAATGGGTCTGAGCTATGGAGCTTCAAAGAGCTCTCCCCAGCAATTACAAAGTGAAAGGAATCAGAAAAAGTAACTGAAAATCGAGTTTAAATGCCAAAATCGCGATCTGGATCTGAGTCCAAGCGTCCTGCTTGAAGATGCCAAGCGGTCCGCTTGAAATTGCAGAATCTGTCCCAGGACCCAAACGGCCCGCTTGGAACAGTCAAGCGGCCCGCTTGGCTGCCCCACTTCGTCTTCAACTCGCTCTCCAGGGCTCATACGATATCAGATCAGAGCGTGTAATATATCGTTGGATAGCTCTTTGAGTTAGCTACACGTGGAAGTTGGTTTGAGGTCAATACACTCCTGTATGAGAAATGTATGGCCGAAATGGTTAGGCTGCATCAATCTTGCACACTCGAACGACTCCAAAACTTCCACCCGAACATTTGAATTTGCTTCCAAGGTAAGGCTAGGCTCTCCAAAGTGTGATTCTTGGCTTAACTCGAACTAAGGGCACTCACAAATATCCACGGAGATCAAGGAACTTCAACGGGGTCATTTTTCATCCAAAATGCTTCGTTTTTAGCTCCAAAAACACCGTTTCGTACCTAAGTGCCTGAAAATGCAAAAAACACAAAACGTGACACTATTCTACAAAACTAACCAAAAAACTAAGCTAAAAGATAGCAAAAGAAGGCAAAAAAGTCAAGATGAACGCGTCAAAAAAACGTTCATCACATGTGCTTTCCACAACCACTGTCAAAGTGCCAAATTGCATCGTTTGTCTCCGTGGCTGAAGTCTACACAATCAAGAGCAAACAAGTTAATTATCCAATATTGGATGTCCATTAACATGTTCAATAATGCGTCCAGTGGAAACCCAAGTCTTAAGTTTTTCAACTTTGACTTGTTTTCTACTTGCTGAGGAACTAGGAGATTTTGAACCAAAAGACTTTTGATTCGTGCTAATCAAATCCACTTTCTGATGTGGTGTCTTGCTCGGTTGACCTTTTTGCTGAACATACTTTTCAGTAAGTTCTTTTCTAGCAAGGTTCCTTCTAGCCCTATCATTTTGAGTCTTGTCAGAACTCTTAGGCTTGATTTTGTTCATCTCTTTGAAGTATCTTTGCTGACTTTGCTTATACTCGTGAAAGAGTTGACTTTGCTTGGTTTTAAAACCGAGTCCACTTTTCGGAGAATGCTGAGCTTTTGTTTCAGCAACCTTACTTGATTCAGTTTTGTCAGCAAAGGTCTTTTGATTACTTTTAGTAATCTTGAATTTTGACTTAACAAATTGCTTTTCAGCAACTTGTTTGGCAGAATGCTTTACAACATCCTTTTTCTTTACAGTTTGCTTTTCAGCAACCTGTTTTCCTTTTAAAGTCTTGTTACTTTGAGTAGCAACAGCGGGCTTTACGGTCGTAGATACTTGATTGCATTTTTCAGCAACCTTAGATTGACAAAACTGATAGAGTTCTGGTTGACCACTATCAGTAGCACGTACAAAGGAAATCGGTGATTTGTCTTTACTCAACATTATTACGTCATCACCTTCATACGTTGCACCTAAACCTTCTTTCTAAGATGGATCTCTCAGATAAGAGTTTAGTTCAGTCAGCGTATTACTTGCATCAACATAAAATTTGAAATTGATTTTCATCTTTTTCATTTCTTGGATTTCAGCAAGTAACTTTAGAATTGAGGACTGATACTCTTCCAATTCTATTGCCATCTGAGAATTCTTCTCTGTAGCTTCAACAATCAACTTCTTGAGATGCACTATTTCGGCATCTTTCTTTTCTGTCTCTTCCTTCAGCAAGACATACTTTTCAGTAGTCTGCTTGGTCAGAGTCTCAGCATTCTGTAGTTTCTCTTGCTGTCTGCTCAGAGTTTTCTCAAATCTTTCGATTTCTCCTTGAATCTTGTCAAGGTAATCTCGTCTTCACTTTCTGAGTTAGAGTCAGAGGTAGGACTGTTTACCTGACCGGCCGTGAGGCACAACTCGTAGTTTGACACATCTGGATAAGCTTCCATGGCTATTCCACAAACTTCCTTGCCAATCTCTACGTCATGAGTGGCTTCTTCATCGTCAGTGTCTGAGCTTTCTTCCTCACTGTCTTCGGAACTAGTATCAATGCACAATGCATCGATTTTTTCTTGAAGCTTCTTCTTTTCTTCAGCAATAAAAGCTCTTTTGAACTTCTTCTTCTTTTCAGAAGATTTGCCTTTCGGCAAAGGACAATTTGCTTTGAAGTGTCCTTGCTTTTTGCAGTAAAAACAGAGATCATTTCCAACTGCTGGTTCTTCTGATGAGTTTGCTTGCTGAGCTTGCTTGTTCAGCGAGCTAGTCTCATTCTTGTACTTATGGTAGTTGTTACCAAGATGCTTTTTCAACTTCTCTTTTTCTTATCGCCTTTCAAGTTCCTTACTGATGAATTTCTTCATGTTTTTAACAACTAAAGCATTTTCATCAGCAGGCTCTTTATCATTCTTCTTTTCAGAAGATGACGACGTTGCAGCAAGAGCAATGTTTTGTGATTTTTCAGCAAACACATTTTCTCTTTGCTTTGTCTCGTAGTTGACAGTAGCAAGATGAGAGAACAACTTTGTAGGTGTGATATCTGGCATTCCTTGATTGTAGTAGAAATTCTGAGTGTGTATTCTTGGTTCAGACTTCTGATGATGGTTTTCACCTTCTCAGAATCTGAGTAAAGATTTCCAACACCCAAGGCGGCCATCTCACTAACTAGAGTTGTGAATCTGATGTCCAAGTCTTCCAGTGACTCATTGTACCTTGTTTAAAGTTCTGGAACTTTAACTTCAGCACTTCGAGTTTGTTTTCCTTGGTTTTGTCAGATCCAACACAAAGATCTTGAACCATTTTCCAAGCTTCCTTAGCAGTTTTGGCACCCCACAGTTTGCACTGTATAGTATCCGGAGTTGATCGAATGATGATGTTTCTTGCTTGGCCATCAAGACGGAATCTCTTGGCTTCATCGGAAGTCCATTCCTCTCTTGGTTTTGGAACAACAGTATCAACTGGTTCGCCTAAGATAGTTTCCTTTCCAGCTTCAGTGGTTTTGTGAGGAAAGCTTCTTTCAACCTTAGTGATCTTGGTAGGTCCATCATTAATGACAGTAACCATCTCATCACTAATGGCCTCAAGATGTAGCATCATGTTGTTTCGCCATTTTTCGTAGTTTTCCAGCTTCAGCAAGGGAGCGTCTCCTAAAGACATCCTGTCAGCAAAAGACTACCAAACTGATCAAGTGAGAGTGATTTACGCAAAGCACCTAAGGGAATCTAGGTTCAGTGTTGAAGGTTAAAGAACCTCCAGCTCTGATACCACTTGTTGGTCCCTTTAAACAACAAGAAAAGACTAGATGGGGGGTGAATAGTCTTTTCAAACTTTCGTCGTTTAAAAACTTTCTCAGCAAGGACTTATTACTTTTCAGTAATGAGTTTGCTGATACTTAACTTTCTCAGCAAGCGCAAGTTACTTTTCAGTAATGAGTTTTGCTGATACATAAAATCAGAGAGCGGAAGTCTTTGATACAATAAGTGCTTTTTCAGTAAGTAATACTTTCAGCAAGTGAACAGAGTGACTGTGTACAGAAAGATATGCTTTGCTGAAAACTAAATGCAGTAAGTAAATCACACAAACACTTTTATAGTGGTATCTGAGAGTGGCGTAATCTCTCAACTAATCCATTTTGTCCTTTCTAGGACTGAATCCACTAAGATAAGTTTGAGGTTCCTTACAACACCTATCTAGAGCGATTCAAACAGAAACCAAAGCACACTTGATTCATTTCCAACCTAACTAGAGAACGAAACCTTGTTCTCCACCAAACTTGGGACTTTTAATCAGCAACTCTATGCTCGATTAAGTTCCCCCTGAATTTGACGCCTGAAAGGGTGTATTTTCATTTAGAGAAGTTTGGGATGAGATAACTTAATTATAACTTATTCAGCTACAACAAGAAATCTAAGAAACAAAACTTTGAATACTTTGCAGTAAACAAGTTTGATTGTTTCTGGTGTCAAGACTTGTTCTTGTTCAAAAGAAAGAACACTTAACTAATTTCTTAGCCGTGTATGTTCAACTTTTTCACAAGTAGCTTTTTCAAGCTTTAAGTCTTGGAATGGATCAATGGCAGTAAAGAGTGTTTGAAGGGTATGTGAGTTTAAGCACAAGTGAGAGTTTGATCACGTTGTTGACACAGTTCAACTCTTTTCCGGATGACCTCTATTTATCGTGAATCAAGGGAGCCGTTTGAATTTCGAATTATAAGGCTTTGTTCCTTAAGATGTCAATATTTTGATTTTGTATTTTCAGCAGCGTCCTTTATTTGTCTTCTAGGCTTCATGTCCTTCGCGTGCATGCTTTGCATTTAATGTTCATTTGAATGAGATTCAAACATGAGCGTTGGAGCGCAAATGCAAGTACTGTCAGCAAGGAGGTCACATATGTTTTTCAGCAAGTGGTCAGTCTCAGTTTCAGCAAGCACAACCTACTCTGTTGTTTAGATTTTCACTTATGCAAGCTGTTGCTGAAGTTTCCACTTTCTGAGCCACATGTGCCTTTGTAGATACCAGTCTTTAGAAATCTTCTAGTCTTCAGTCTTCGGATTCTTCAAGTTTCTGAATGGTTCTAAATGCTTCAATTGTGTAAACAAAGTACATCATCAGCAAATGCTTCAATAGGTTGTTTTTCTTTTCAGAAAACAAGATACATCATAAGCGGTAAAACAAACCTATCTAGCACCTACTCTAAATCTTCAGCAAACGTTCCTCTTTTACAATGTCCTCTAAAATTCTAAATTCCTATGGACCTTAAGAGTACTAGTTACTGGACTTTCCTTAATTTAGCATGGTTAATTGTTCATCAAAATTACAAGTTTCCTAAGAGAGAGTATACTGTTTCGTGTGACAGAGGGAAGAATATTAAGAGGCCAGGACTCTCTCGAGATAGTAAAAAGAGAAACTTGATTTTTTTCAGATGAAGAATGTACTATTTCAGGTAAAATTCAACTATAATAGAACTAATTTAATAGACTCCCATGCGCTCCCTTATTGTATTATATATAATATATATTATTAGAATATTATTACATTTTTTTAAAGAAATTATATGACTATAAATTTGGTTCAAATAGACAGTAAATAGTTCACAAGAACCAAGGAGCAAGCAATTTATTACTCGATCAAGATTAAAGTTTACCGTGAAACTTTGGGAAATGTTTTGTCGGACACCTATAAATGAAAAATGGGTAAACTCTTGTGAGACGGAACATTTTTCGTGCTGTTGGACTGTCTAATAAACACATATCTAACCCCCTACCCCCCACAAATACTATTAGAAAATGGGGGTAAAGTTAAAATGAAAAGGAAATAAGGGTAAAGTTTTATCATACTGAGTGAGTAACCGAAGAGATATTAGTAGCGGGCCCGTATAAATAAGCGGTGAAATTAAAACGGAAATTACTCTGACACTATTTGCAAACGCAAACTTGCAACTGTGCAAGTGAAACACAAGGAAAATACAAATTATTAATAAGTTTAGCCTAAGCCTAACGACAGTAAAGCATAGAATTAAATATCTACTGATCTCTTATATACAAAAAAGATTACAAAGAATGCCTTCTTTTACACTTCACAGGTTTCTTATAAGAATAAAAATGTACAACCACAGTGGAGAAGTGGTGGGCAAGAGCAGGGTATCAAGGTACAAAAATGAAGCTAACTGACCACACAAACCACACCCGAAAAGCAAGAAAACTATCCATACAGACCACCCCTACATAAATTTACTGCTAATCTCAGTCCACTCAAAGACTAACAAATAGAAATATATAAAGAGAAGCAGCTGAGATTTGTAACTCCACCTACCTCCAAAAGAATATGCATATACTCTTTAAAAGCCTACCCGCGCATGTTAACAGAACTCTACCAAGATCTACATATCTAGTAATCAGTCAACCACATATATAGGCCCTTTGCCACCCAAGCCCAGCAAAACCATCATCAGATTATCCACTCCGTTTCCCCTGTTTTTCAATAACTCCAGATAATTTAATAAGTGGAAACCGACTTAGATTGGCAAACATGTCAAATTGCTCATCTAAACAAGCCTATGTTGCCGCATCCCCTTGCAAAACTGTGGTTGCATCAATCGGACATATAAACCATTCTTACCTACTAGTGTATCATGAGTTCCTTCCTCCACAATTCGCCCACCATTAAGTACAACAATATTGTCAACGTGTCTCATCATAGAAGCCCTATGCGCAATCAAAATAGTAGTTTTATTGCCCATAATGAGGGTATCAAGAGCTTCCTGTACCACCCTGCTCGATTCAGATTCAATGGCTGAGCTTGCTTCATCCAACAACAAAATTGGTGCATTCTTTATGTTAGGAAACTTATAATTTTGATGAGCAATTAACCATGCTAAATTAAGGAAAGTCCAGTAACTATTACTCTTAAGGTCCATAAGAATTTAGAATTTTAAGGACATTGTAAAGAGGAACGTTTGCTGAAGACTTAGTGTAAGTAGTTAGGTGCTTTAGTTTGTTGATGATGTACTTTGTTTTTACAAATGAACTATTGAAGCACTAGAACCCCTCAGAAAATTGAAGATTCGAAGACTGAAGACTTATGAAGAATTCTGAGAAAGGTATCTACAAAGGCACATTTTGCTAAGAAAGTGAGATATTTAGCAACAACTCGCATAAGTGAAAATCTATATGACAGAGTAGGTTGTGCTTGCTGAAACTGAGACTGACCGCTTGCTGAAATACATATGTGACCTCCTTGCTGAAAGTACTTGCATTTTGGCAACGTTCACATTTGAATTCGATTCAAATGAACATTAAATGCAAAGTAAGCACGCCAATAACATGAAAACTAGAAGACAAATGAAGGACGCTTCTGCTGAAAGTACAAAAGCCAGATAGTGACATCTTAAGGAACAAAGCCTTAGAATTTGAAATTCAAACGGCTCCCTTGATTCACTATAAATAGAGGTCATCCCGCAAAGAGTTTAAGTGTGTCAACAACGTGATCAAACTCTCACTTGTGCTTAAACACTCAATCTTCCATACACTTTACTGCCTATTGATCCGTTCCAAGACTTAAGCTTGAAACAAAAGCTACTTGTGAAGAAGTAGAACATTCACGGCTAAGAAATTAGTTAAGTGTTCTTTCTTTCGAACAAGAACAAGTGTTGACACCAGAAACAACTTAACTTGTTTACTGAAAAGTATTACGAGTTGTGTTTCTTTAGATAACTTGTTATAGCTGAAAAAGTTATACTCAAGTCATCTCATCCCAAACCTCTCTGAATGATAAACACCCTTTTTCAGGCGTGAAATTCAGGGGGAATAATCAAGCATAGTTTTGCTGATTAAGTGTCCCATGTTTGGTGGAGAATAAGGTTTCGTTCTCTAGTTAGGTTGGAAACGAAGCAAGTGTGCTTTGGTTTCTGAAGAATCATTATAGATAGGGGTTGTAAGGAGCCTCAAGCTTATCTTAGTGGATTCAGTCCTAGAAAGGACAAAGTGGATTAGTTGAGAGATTACGCCACTCTCAGATACCATTATAAAAGCGTTTGTGTGATTTACTTTACCGCACTTAGTTTTCAGCAAGCTGTACTTTTTGTACACTGCCACTCTGCTCACTTGCTGAAACTAGCACTCTCTGAAAAGCACTTATTGTATAAAGACTTCCGCACTCTGTTTTTTTAAAGTTCCAGTAAAACTCGTTACTGAAAAGTAACTAGTACTTGCTGAGAAAGTTAAGTATCAGCAAACTCATTACTGAAATGTAATAAGCACTTGCTGAGAAAGTTTTTAAACGACGAAAGTTTGAAAAGACTATTCACCCCCCCCCCCTCTAGTCTTTTCTTGTTGTTTCAAGGGACAAACAAGTGGTATCAGAGCTGGAGGTTCTTTAACCTTCAGCACTGAACCTAGATCCCCTTAGGTGCTTTCCGTGAATCACTCTCACTTGATCAGTTTGGTAGTCTTTTGCTGACAGGATGTCTTTAGGAGACGCTCCCTTGCTGAAGCTGGAAAACTATGAAAAATGGCGAAACAACATGATGCTACATCTTGAGGCCATTAGTGATGAGATGGTTACTGTCATTAATGATGGACCTACCAAGATCACTAAGGTTGAAAGAAGCTTTCCTCACAAAACCACTGAAGCTGGAAAGGAAACTATCTTAGGCGAACCAGTTGATACTGTTGTTCCAAAACCAAGAGAGGAATGGACTTCCGATGAAGCCAAGAGATTCCGTCTTGATGGCCAAGCAAGAAACATCATCATTCGATCAACTCCGGATACTATACAGTGAAAACTGTGGGGTGCCAAAACTGCTAAGGAAGCTTGGAAAATGGTTCAAGATCTTTGTGTTGGATCTGACAAAACCAAGGAAAACAAACTCGAAGTGCTGAAGTTAAAGTTCCAGAACTTTAAACAAGGTACAATGAGTCACTGGAAGACTTGGACATCAGATTCACAACTCTAGTTAGTGAGATGGCCGCCTTGGGTGTTGGAAATCTTTACTCAGATTCTGAGAAGGTGAAAACCATCATCAGAAGTCTGAACCAAGAATACACACTCAGAATTTCTACTACAATCAAGGAATGCCAGATATCACACCTACAAAGTTGTTCTCTCATCTTGCTACTGTCAACTACGAGACAAAGCAAAGAGAAAATGTGTTTGCTGAAAAATCACAAAACATTGCTCTTGCTGCAACGTCGTCATCTTCTGAAAAGAAGAATGATAAAGAGCCTGCTGATGAAAATGCTTTAGTTGTTAAAAACATGAAGAAATTCATCAGTAAGGAACTTGAAAGGCGATAAGAAAAAGAGAAGTTGAAAAAGCATCTTGGTAACAACTACCATAAGTACAAGAATGAGACTAGCTCGCTGAACAAGCAAGCTCAGCAAGCAAACTCATCAGAAGAACCAGCAGTTGGAAATGATCTCTGTTTTTACTGCAAAAAGCAAGGACACTTCAAAGCAAATTGTCCTTTGCCGAAAGGCAAATCTTCTGAAAAGAAGAAGAAGTTCAAAAGAGCTTTTATTGCTGAAGAAAAGAAGAAGCTTCAAGAAAAAATCGATGCATTGTGCATTGATACTAGTTCCGAAGACAGTGAGGAAGAAAGCTCAGACACTGACGATGAAGAAGCCACTCATGACGTAGAGATTGGCAAGGAAGTTTGTGGAATAGCCATGGAAGCTTATCCAGATGTGTCAAACTACGAGTTGTGCCTCACGGCCGGTCAGGTAAACAGTCCTAACTCTGACTCTAACTCAGAAAGTGAAGACGAGATTGACCTTGACAAGATTCAAGGAGAAATCGAAAGATTTGAGAAAACTCTGAGCAGACAGCAAGAGAAACTACAGAATGCTGAGACTCTGACCAAGCAGACTACTGAAAAGTATGTCTTGCTGAAGGAAGAGACAGAAAAGAACTATCTTAGGTGAAACTATCTTAGGTGAACCAGTCGATATTGTCGTTCCAAAACCAAGAGAGGAATGAACTTCCGACGAAGCCAAAAGATTCCGTCTTGATGGCCAAGAAAGAAACATCATTATTCGATCAACTCCAGATACTATGCAATGCAAACTGTGGGGTGCCAAAACTGCTAAGGAAATTTGGAAAATGGTTCAAGATCTTTGCGCTGGATCTGACAAAACCAAGGAAAACAAACTCGAAGTGCTTAAGTTAAAGTTCCTGAACTTTAAACAAGGTACAAATGAGTCACTGGAAGACTTGGATTTCAGATTCACAACTCTAGTAAGTGAGATGGCTGCCTTAGGAGTTGGAAACCTCTATTCAGATTCTGAGAAGGTGAAAACCATCATCAGAAGTCTGAACCAAGAATGGATACACACTCAGAATTTCGACTACAATCAAGAAATGTCGGATATCACACCTACGGAGTTGTTCTCTCATCTTGCTACTGTCAACTACGAGACACAGCAAAGAGAAAATGTGTTTGCTAAAAAATCACAAAACATTGCTCTTGCTGCAACGCCGTCATCTTCTGAAAAGAAGAATGATAAAGAGCCTGCTGATGAAAATGCTTTAGTTGTTAAAAACATGAAGAAATTCATCAGTAAGGAACTTGAAAGGCGAAAATCAAGAGAAGCTGAAAAAGCATCTTGGTAACAAGTACCATAAATACAAGAATAAAGCTAGCTCGCTGAACAAGCAAGGTCAACAAGCAAATTCTTCTAAAGAACCAGCAGTTGGCAATGATCTCTGCTTTTACTGCAAAAAACCTGGACACTTCAAAGCAAATTGTCCTTTGCTGAAAGGCAAATCTGCTGAAAAGAAGAAGAAGTTCAAAAGGGCTTTGATTACTGAAGAAAAGAAAAAGCTTCAAGCAAAAATCGATGCGCTTTGCATTGATACTAGTTCTGAAGACAGTGAGGTAGAGAGCTCAGACACTGAAGAAGAAGAAGCCACTCTTGATGTAGAGATTGGCAAGGAAGTTTGTGGAATAGCTATGGAAGCTTATCCAGATGTGTCAAACTACGAATTCTGCCTCATGGCCGGTCTGGTCAATTTTCCTACCTCTGACTCTGACTCAGAAAGTGAAGATGATATTGACCTTGATAGAATTCAAGGATAAATCGAAAGATTTGAGAAAACTCTGAGCAAACGGCAAGAGAAACTACAAAATGCTGAAACACTGACTAAGCAAACTACTGAAAAGTATGTTTTGCTGAAAGAAGAGTCAGGAAAGAAGGATGCTGAAATATTGCATCTCAAGAAGTTACTTGCTGAAGCTACAGAGAAGAATTCTCAAATGGCAATAGAATTGGAAAAGTATCAGTCCTCAATTCCAAAGTTACTTGCTGAAATACAAGAAATGAAAAAGATGAAAATCAATTTCAAATCTTATGCTAATGCGAGTAATACGCTGACTGAACTAAACTCTTATCAGAGAGACCCATCTCAGAAAGAAGGTTCAGGTGCAACGTATGAAAGTGATGATGTAATAATCTTGAGTAAAGACAAATCACCTATTACCTTTGTTAGTGCAACTGATAGTGGTCAACCAGAACTCTATCAGATTGGTCAATCTAAGGTTGCAGAAATATGCAATCAATTTCCTACGACCGTTAAGCCCGCTGTTGCTACTCAAAGTAACAAGACTTTAAAAGGTAAACAGGTTGCTGAAAAGCAAATTGTTAAGAAAAAGGATGTTGTAAAGCATTTCGCCAAACAAGTTGCTGAAAAGCAATTTGTTAAGTCAAAAGGCAAGATTACTAAAAGTAATCAAAAGACCTTTGCTGACAAACCTGAATCAAGTAAGGTTGCTGAGACAAAAGCTCAGCATTCTCCGAAAAGTGGACTTCGGTTCAAAACCAAGCAAAGTCAACTTTTTCATGAGTATAAGCAAAGTCAACAAAGATACTTCAAAGAGATGAACAAAACCAAGCCTAAGAGTTCTGAGAAAACTCAAAACGCTAGGACTAGAAGGAACCTTGCCAGAAAAGAACTTACTGAAAAGTATGTTCATCAAAAAGGTCAACCAAGCAAGACACCACATCAGAAAGTGGACTTGATTAGCAATGATCAAAAGTCTTTCGGCTCAAAACCTTCTAGTTTGTCAGCAAGTAGAAAACAAGTCAAAGTTGAAAAACTCAAGACTTGGGTTTCCACTGGACGCTTTCTTGAACATGTTAATGGACATCAAATATTGGATAATTAACTTGTTTTCTCTTGATTGTGGTGCAGACTTCAGCCACGGAGACAAACAATGCAATTTGGCACTTTGACAGTGGTTGTAGAAAGCACATGACGGGCAACAAGAAAAACCTTATAAACTATAGACGGTGGTCTAAAGGTCCAACAATAAGGTTTGCTGGTGGAGGCTTTGGTTATACTAAAGGTTATGGTGACGTGAAGTTAGGATGCATTACCATTTCGGGAGTTCTTTATGTCAAAAATCTTAAGTTTAACATTTTCAGCATGAGTCAATTCGCTAACAAAGGTTACTTCATCAAAATCAAAAGTGATGAATGTAAACTTATAGTCTTTGAGACAAAGAAGGTTGTTATGATTGCCAGAAGATCAGGAGGCTTGTACACCGTAGATTGGTCTTCAACAATCGTTGAAAAATGCCTTGTCTTAGATCACGATTGCCTTGCTGAAAAAGCATGGTTATGGCATAAACGAACAAGTCACCTAAACTTCAAGACGCTGAATAAGCTGTCTAAAAAGGCACTTGTAGTTGGATTACCTAAGGTTACTTTTAAGAAGGATGGTGTTTGCAATGCATGTCAGCAAGGAAAGCAAACCAAATCTTCTTTCAAGAACAAGGCAGTACCGTCAACTACAAAACCTTTACAACTCTTGCACGTGGACTTGTTTGAATCTTCTTCAACAAGCTATGCTGGTAAGAAGTATGGTCTGGTGGTGGTAGATGACTATTCAAGATTCACTTGGGTAGTATTTATCAAGAACAAGTCTGAAACAAGGACTGAAATACCTAACTTGCTGAATAAGCTTGAAGTAATGAAAAATGACAAGGTAAAAGTCATAAGAACAGATCATGGTACTGAGTTTTTAAACCCGTACATCACTGAGTATTGCACTTCAAAAGGCATACAACATCAGTTATCCTCAGTAAGGACACCTCAACAAAATGGTGTTGCTGAAGGGAAGAATCGTACCCTTAAGGAAGCAGCTAGAACGATGCTTGCTGACACTGAAATAAGTGAAGCTTATTTGGTTGAAGCGATTAATACCACCTGCTATACTCAAAATAGATGTTTGATAACTAAGGAATACAACAAAACTCCCTATGAATTATTTGTTGGAAGACCTCCTAACATCACCCATCTAAGAGTATTTGGTTGCAAATGCTTTGTTCTTAAGAATGGTAGAGAATACTTAAGAACATTTCAACAAAAGGCAGACGAAGCGATATTTCTTGGTTACTCCTTGCATAGTAAAGCTTATAGAGTTTATAATAAAAAGGCACAAAAGATCGAAGAATCAGTGCATGTTGTATTCTATGAAAAGTCACAAGGAGTCCCTACTGAAGAAGAAATATCAGATTGTATGAAAAAGTTACTCATACACGAGCAAAGAACTGAATTTGATGCTAGAAATTTCAAATCAATTGAACTAAATGATGACTCTGACAATGGCTCTCCTCCCCCAAGTCATGACAAAATAAATATAGTTCATAATAAAGAATTTCCAGCAAAAGACGCGGTTGCTCCGGATGTTGCTGAAACTATGCAACTTTCTGTGCCTGCTAACGAGTTACCTCAAACCAGCAATGCTGAACAAGCAGTTGCTGATAAACCAATCTCAGCAGAGACACAACAAGCTACCAGTAGTATTGAGCAAGTACATACTGAAGAGTCACATGCTGAAACGCAAACTTATCCAGATCCAAAGAGCATAAAACCTGTTAATTAATGGATTAGAGATCATCCCTCTACGGATATGATTGGTGATATTGACAAACGCCAAGTGACTAGATCCAAAGTATCTACTAATCAAGAACTTGCTGAAGAAGCAAACGTCATTGAAGTAGAAGTTTTGTTCTCTTGCTTTGTTTCAGAAATTGAACCCAAGACCATAGAAGAAGCTTTAAAGCATTCTGAATGGATCAAGGCAATGCAAGAAGAACTGGATCAATTTGAAAGGAACAAAGTCTGGAAACTTGTACCCCTTGCTGAAGGAAAGAAAGCAATTGGTACAAAGTGGGTGTTCAGAAACAAGCTAAGTGAGTCTGGAGAAGTAACAAGGAACAAAGCACGTTTAGTTTCTCAAGGTTACTGTCAGATGGAAGGATTGGACTATGATGAGTCTTATGCACCTGTTGCAAGATTGGATGCAATTAGGCTTTTCTTGGCCTTTGCTGCTCACAATGACTTCATTGTTTATCAAATGGATGTTAAAAGTGCATTCCTAAATGGTGAACTTGCTGAAGAAGTCTACTTGGAACAACCCCCTGGCTTTGAACTTCCCTCAGAAACCAAGATGGTATACAAGCTTCAGAAAGCTGTATATGGTCTAAAGCAAGCACCAAGAGCTTGGTATGATACCTTAGCTAAGTTCTTGCTGGAGAATGGTTTCAAGAAAGGTGAAGTTAACAAAACCTTATTTACCATGAACCATGATGGTAAAACACTCTTAGTCCAGATTTATGTGGATGACATAATATTTGGATCTAAGGACAAGCAACTTTGTGATGATTTTGCCAAACTCATGACAAACAAGTTTGAAATGAGTATGATGGGTAAATTGAATTATTTCCTAGGATTGCAAGTCAAGCAACTCAAAGATGGAATATTCATAAATCAAGCAAAGTATGCAAAGGAAATGCTCATAAAGTTCAGGATCAAAGAGGAAGAAAAACCTGAAAAGATCCCTATGAGTGTTGCTACCAAATTGGGCTATACTAAACAAGATAAGAGTGTTGATGAACACAAGTATAGGAAGCTCATTGGTTCCTTGTTGTATTTAACAGCAAGTAGACCTGACATTCAGTATGCTGTTTGTGTGTGTGCAAGATTCCAATCTGATCCAAGAGAATCACACTACAAAAAGGCACTTAAGATACTGAAATATGTCAAATCAAAGGTACAGTCAATGTTGGATTATGGTATCCAAAAGATTCTGGATTGAAGTTGGTTGGTTATTGATGACAGTGTTTTTTACACTATCATTCGGGTCTCTTTCACCAATTTAGCTATCCTCTTGCATGCATTTTAGTGCATTTTGTTAGAATAGTGTCACGTTTCCATTTCTTTTGTTATTTTCACGTTTTAGGTGAAAATCGCGCTTTTGGATATAAATCATGGCGAAACAATGATGTTTTGGTGCAACCTCAGATCACCCGTGGTGTGTCAAGGAGTACCGGGACGAGTTTCCAGGCCAAAATACCAAGTTTCGGGGCTCAAAATCGTGCCAAGGGCCGAAATCGAAGATCCGGAGGAAGAAAATGGCACGGGCAACTCTCTGCCGTGCCAGGGAGGTTTTCGGCAGCAAATATATATATATATATTTGTAAAAGTTGCGAATTTTCATATCTTTCATCATAATTTTGCAGACGTAAACCCTAGATCTTGTTCTGGGTATATTTTCTCTTAGAACCATTGTTTCTTAGTGATTTTGGAGCTTTGAGTAGAGATTTGTACATCAATTGATCTCACCCTGCTAGATCTTTGTGAGTTTAGCAATTCACCGGAGATTGACAACCTTTTGGTGGTAACTTTGTATCTCACAATTTCTGCTATATATCTTTCAATTCAACTATGTTTTCTTATATGATTGCTATTGTTGTTTATGATTTTGATATGAGTAGCTAAACATCTAGTTGGTGATAGTATGTAAATTCGTAGCTAGGGTTCATATTATGCATGATTGAGTTTCTGAGTCTTTTACTTGTTTTATTGTTATATTCGAATCTTTGATCCGACTAAGCCATTATCTTCGTAGAAAAGTGTTAGAAACACTAGGACAATTCAAGATCATCGTTTTCAAGATCCTCAATTACAAGTACTGCTTGAACTAAGACTGACAACCTTAGCCAAGTATTAGTATAGATAGGAAGCTTTCAAAATACACGTCTACAAATCTGTTTTTGGTGTTTGTTAATTCGAATTACTTTTAAAGCAGTACGAGTTGCACTTTCATGCATAATTAGAACTTGATGCTTAGAACGAGCATACTATCACCAGCTCTCATCATATATCGTTAAGTCAAGCTAAGTTAAATTTATTTTCTGAATTTATATAGTTAGTTAATTAGTTGAAGCTAGTTTAGTCCCTAGAGATCGACACTCGAGGTCATCTTACCTCTGCACTACGTGTTTTGTATAGTTGTGAGTTGCCCTTTGGCTTTCAAACAAATTTATTTAATTGTTCGAGTCTGACAATCTCGTTCATCAAATTGGCATCGTTGCCGGGAACTATAACTCCTTTTTACTCTTTAGCTTGTTTATATTTTCAGCATTCAATTTCAAGGATAAGTGATCTTAGTTGTCTAGTTTAGAAGTTGACTTCCAAATTTTGGTCAAAACTAACAGGACTGATTTTGGTTGTGAGTTACTCCTTTCCCAGATATCCAGGTATGACGTCCATGAGGGCTCGCATGACCCCACAATTTTCGCAGGTTAAGAGAGGATCAGCTATATACTTGGAGGATGAGCTAACGGGGTATGAGGTGACAAGTTCCGTGGTCAGGAACATACCTGATGAACGTGTATTTTACACCTTCATTCGAGTCTTTTTTCACCTATTTTGTTATCCTCTATGATAATTTAGCTATATTTTAGTGCATTTTATTAGAATAGTGTCACGTTTCCCTTTTCTTTGCATTTTTCAGATTTTAGGTAAAAAACGTGATTTTCCGGGCAATTATATTGAAGATGTGGAAGATTTGATGTTTCGTAGCCATCCGTGGTTTATATAGAAGGTTCCGGATTAGATTTGAGGTCTAGGGGTCGAGTTTCAAGGCTAAAAGGTCACTAGAAGGCGAAATTCGAGTCCAAAAAGGAAATCAAGTGAAGAAAACGCGTCCACCGCCACTGGAGCTCCCGGGCGGTTCGCCCAGCGTCTGAGGCGGTTCGCCCCACGTCTTCCGCACTCCTATATATAGTTTCGCCTGTTTCTACGTTTTTCATACCTCTTCACATTATTTTGAGAGACAAATTCTCCAGAGCCTGTTCTGGGAATTCTTAGCATAGGAGACTCTTTTTCTTATCAATTTGGAGGATTAAGCATAGCAATTGGACCTCGTTGTCTCTCAATTCTTGCTTGTGAGTTAGCAATTCTTCGGAGATTGATAACCTTCGTTGATAACATTGTATCTCACGATTTTTCTACTTTTATTCATTTCTTTCAACATGTTTTCATTCAATCTTGCTTTGATTCTTGTTGATTGCAATTTATCTATGAGTAGCTAAATCTATTGTTGGTGATAGTATGTGATTTCTTAGCTAGGGTTCTTAATTATGCATGATTTGCTGTAATGCGATTCAGACTTGACTTATTGATTTATTTCTTTAATCTATCTAAGCCCTCTATATTCGTAGTGTTGAATTGAACGGAACACATTGGACAATTCATGATCTTAGATTTCTATGCAAACGTTCAAGTACTTCATGCATGATTATTAACCTGAGTTTATCTAAGTCGTTTGTTGAAATTATAGTTTAAGTTAAATTAGATAAAGCTAGTTATAGTCCTTAGAGATCGACACTCGAGGTTATTTTACTTCTACACTACGTACCTTGGTTTTCGTTGTAGTTGTGAATTGCCTTTGGCTTAAAACAAATTTATTTGATTAATTGTGTCTGACAATCTCGTTTCATCAAATTGGCGCCGCTGCCGAGGACTATACTCCTTTTTTTTGTTTAGCTTATTCATATTTTCAGATTCAGTTCCCTACAGAAGAACAGGCTCTGGGGGTTTGCTCTAAAAAAATTTCACTTTCTTACCCTATTTCTTTCCCCCTATCTTTTTCTGTAAATTCATCTAATCTGATCTTGGTTACCTTGCGTGCTTGTGCTCTCGAAGTTCTCAGTTACATTGTGTTTGTTTGCACTCTTTGTGTTTTTCTTTGCAAGTTTTTGTTTTTCTTTTGTGGATTCTGCTCCTTGGTTTCTTGTTTCCTCATGTGCAGAAACTAGTCATATGAAAGGATGAGTCAACTTCCGTTGCCCCGGTATATGATGCCTCGAGGGCCTTGCATAACATTGGATGACGATTGCAGGGATTATGACTTCGATCCTTCGTACTACTCCATTCTCTCCACGTTTTCGATGGGTGATGATCCAAGAGGGTTCTTAGACACGTACGAGGAAGGTGTGTTGAGGATACCTCGTGAGAATGAGGAGGGGGTTATTTTATCACATGAGCAACTTTGTATGAGAGGATTTATGGGAGCCTTGAAAGGGTATGCTCGAGGATGGCTCAGAATCCCGCCGGAAAAATCGTTGCGCACTTGGGGTGAAGTAACCAGCAAGTTTCTGGAACATTGGGATAGGGACTCACCTCCCGGGTCAAGGGCATGGACGTCTCGCTTCAGTAGTCATCCACGAGAAATTGACATTGCCGATGAAGAGGAATGTAGAGAAGAATCCATTGATGAAGTCTCCTCAGTGCTTAGCTTGCGGATGTCGAGGTTGTTGGTCAAGAGGAAGTCGTGGAGGAGGTGATAACTGAATCCATTGCTTCACTTGAGTCAGAAGGTGATGGAATGAGTTGTGTTGAGGTCGAGGAGCCAATCTCTGAAGATTTTGGTGTCTCTGAATCAATTGCGGCAGATACTCTTGATCTTGACTCCTACGTTCTGGACCATGCACCCACCTATGAGTTCCAAAGGAGTTTTGTTCCTCTTTTCTCTTTTTATTTTCCATCTGATTCCCTTGGTTATTTTTTAGATTTAGGTTTTTTTTGTTTTTGTTAATTTTAGTTTTCAGGGAATCATGGACTTGCTTGAGCAGATACGGAGAGGAGCCAAGGATGGTTCCCAAGATGCGAGGAGCAATGGAACGGATGCACAAGATTCGTTTCCATTTGATAATGGATAACATTAGTGGTAATGGTTGCATGTAGTTTAGTTTTATCGCTTTCTTGCATTGCATGCATATTTATTTTCCGTGTGTTTTTGGTGATAAAATAGGTTTTAAGATGATAATTTTGCGTTTTGGGAGGAAAAAGGCGTCTCCAGGAGTCTGGAGATGCCAGGCGAACCGCCCACCATGTGGGGCGATTCGCCTGGCAAGACCAGGCCGCCTGGGACGTTCTGGACGCCCCAGGCGAATCGCCCCCTGTTGGTCCCTTTAAACAACAAGAAAAGACTAGAGGGGGGGGGGTGAATAGTCTTTTCCAACTTTCGTCGTTTAAAAAAACTTTCTCAACAAGGACTAATGAGTTTGTTGATACATAACTTTCTCAGCAAGCACAAGTTACTTCTCAGTAACGTGTTTTGCTGATACTTAAAATCATAGAGCGGAAGTCTTTGATACTATAAGTGCTTTGTCAGTAAGTGATAGTTTCAGCAATTGAACAGAGTGACTGTGTACAGATAGATATGCTTTGCTGAAAACTAAATGCAGTAAGTAAATCACACAAACACTTTTATAGTGGTATCTGAGAGTGGTGTAATCTCTCAACTAATCCACATTGTCCTTTCTAGGACTGAATCCACCAAGACAAGTTTGAGGTTCCTTACAACACCTATCTAGAGAGATTCAAACAGAAACCAAATCACACTTGCTTCGTTTCCAACCTAACTAGAGAACGAAACCTTGTTATCCACCAAACTTGGGACTTTTAATCAGCAACACTATGCTCGATTAAGTTCCCCCTGAATTTCACGCCTGAAAAGGTGTATTTTCAGTTAGAGAGGTTTGGGATTAGATAACTTAATTATAACTTATTCAGCTACAAGAAGTAATCTAAGAAACAAAACTTTGAATACTTTGCAGTAAACAAGTTTGATTGTTTCTGGTGTCAAGACTTGTTCTTGTTCGAAAGAAAGAACACTTAACTAATTTCTTAGCCGTGTATGTTCTACTTCTTCACAAGTAGCTTTTTCAAGCTTTAAGTCTTGGAACGGATCAATGGCAGTAAAGAGTGTTAGAAGGGTATGTGAGTTTAAGCACAAGTGAGAGTTTGATCACGTTCTTGACACACTTCAACTCTTTACCGGATGACCTCTATATATAGTGAATCAAGGGAGCCGTTTGAATTTCAAATTCTAAGGCTTTTGTTCCTTAAGATGTCACTATCTTGGTTTTGTACTTTCAGCAGCGTCCTTTATTTGTCTTCTAGTCTTCATGTCCTTCGTGTGCATGCTTTGCATTTAATGTTCATTTGAATGAGATTCAAACATGAACGTTGGAGCGCAAATGCAAGTACTTTCAGCAAGGAGGTCACAAATGTTCATCAGCAAGTGGTCAGTCTCAGTTTCAGCAAGCACAACCTACTCTGTCGTTTAGATTTTCAATTATGCAAGTTGTTGCTGAAGTTTCCACTTTCTGAGCAACTTGTGCCTTTGTAGATACCAGTCTTCAGAAATCTTCTAGTCTTCAGTCTTCGAATTCTTCAAGTTTCTGAATGGTTGTACATCATCAACAAATACTTCAATAGGTTGTTTTTCTTTTCAGTACACAAGATACATCATAAGCCGTTAAACTAACCTATCTAGCACCTACTCTAAGTCTTCAGCTAACGTTGTTCTTTTACAATGTACTTAAAATTCTAAATTCCTATGGACCTTAAGAGTACTAGTTACTGGACTTTCCTTAATTTAGCATGGTTAATTGCTCATCAAAATTACAAGTTTCCTAACAAATTTTCCCATTTTTGATGTTAGCAATCCATGGCTAAATTAATTGTTACCCTTTTAGAGGTTTCTGATGTTGAATAAATCAGTTGATTAATGCAAGCATACTTGAATAATTAAACAGTAAGCATAAGTAGATTGCATAATAAAAAACAAATAAGAGTCAAAAGCTTTATTGCTGATAGTTATCTTTCAGTAAGTTTACAAGAAAGTTCAAAGATAACTACACATAATCAACAAACAAAACTAAACAGAGCTATTACAGGGACTTAAGCTCTTTTAGAAGATTTTCTCAGAATTTCCCTTACACTCTTCTCAGCAAGTGCAGTAAATTCAACACAGTCCTTTGCGTAATCTTCAAGTAGCTTACGGAATTGGAGTTGAGGAATCCTTGCATTCTTGCAGGCGGTATGATGATGTTTTTCAACATTCATTTCCTTGTAGTGCACCACCCACAAGTGCATGCCCCAATTGCTGGCATGGAGAAGTTGTGTATCTGAAATGCTTTTAGCATGAATCTTCCTTAACGAGAGAAGATCTTCTTCTTGATCCTTAGCAGTGAGATAGAAATACTCATAAGGAATCAATCCAAGTTTCTTCTTTGATTTCTTGGTTATAGGGTCAGAGTAATAAGCAACACCAATTGGTTTTATCAAATCTGGTTCTTGTTTCATGGTTTTACCAATTGAAGTTCTTCTTACCAAGACTTCCAGATTCAGCCATCTCCTAGCTATGTTTCTTGGTAGGGAAGGAGGATCCCTTTCTTTTCTTTTCACCTTGAGATCAATCCAAGTGTACATTTGATTCAGTACAGCTGTTGGAAAATAATCATTCACCAGCAAGTCTTCCAGCTTTAAGATCCAGCAACCATGAACATTTCTGATCACATTCTTAGTGGTTTCCTCATTGCTGGTCTTTGTGTACTCAATGCCGGAGCCAATGGCAATGCTAGCAAGCCTCTTTTCTTCCTGTCTTTGCCTTCTTCTTCTTGACTTTGCATTTTCTTGATCTCTTGCTGAAGATCTTGAGTCAGAAGAGAAATGCTTTGAATGGCTAGACGGAGTTAAGGTTGTTATTGGTCTAGCTCTTATAGCTTGAGCTATAGTCTGATTGTCATCATCATCATCATCTTCATTCAGATCTTGATGACTTTCAGTGTGACAATATTCATGAGTTTCAGCAGAAGATTTTCTCTTTTTCGGATTTGCTGAATTCAACTCAGAATCTGCTTCAACTTGTCTTTTAGAACTTTGCTCTCTTTCAGAAAGAGGTTCTATTGTCAGTGGCGCTTCAGTAGGGGTTTTCTTCCTTGAAGATCTCTTTTGCTTATCTTCCCCCTTAGACATGGATTGCATCATTGGAGTAATGTGCAGAGAAAAGAACTCATTGCAATTTTCAGTAAGAGTACTTTGGTTGTTGTACTTCATGATAATTGCCTGCTGATCAGAGGTCAGATTTGACAATTCTTGTTTGATACTCACCAGATTCTCCTCATGTCTGCGCTCTGTTGCGAATTTGTCTTCAATGAAAGTCTAAGCCTTTACTAATGCATACTTTGCTAAGCGGAGTGCTTGACTGACATCTTCTTCATAGCTTTTGTGGTAAAGACTTATGTCTTTCTGAGCTATTGTAAGAGTAGTTGTTCGTTTTAGCACAGTAGCCAGTATTTTTCCAATGTCAAGTGGACTCTCAGCAAGCAGTGCATCATCTTCTGCTTTGCATGCTTTGTGGACTTCCATTAGTGCTAAAATTCTTGGAGTGAAATCCTCCACATTTGTGAACGGCACTAAGTTTGGGGTCAAGAATGAACTTTGAGCTCAGAAGCGAATTGATCATTTCTTGTCAGCAAATGGCTTCTTAAGTCATCTCCTACATCATGTTCATAATCAGGAGGAGGAATTTCGACCACTTTGGGCTCACTTTTCTTTGAGTGATCATCCTCATTTGCTGAAAGATCGTCTTCATCGTCAGATTCATCAAGGCCAGCAACCTTGGTTCCTAAATCTGCAGCTTCATTCCTTTCTGGTTGAGTGGTTACTGATGGCAACGCTTCAGACTCAACGACTGGAGTTTCACCAGTAGTAAGTTTTAATTGAGTAGTTGTTGAGGGCAACGTTTGAGACTCAATGAATGGAGTTTCACCAGTAGTAGATGGAAGGGAGGGGACTTCCTGAGGCTTTACTCCTGAAGATTGAGCAATATCCAGATTCTGCGTATGCCTTGCATGAATTTGGAGACTACTTTGAAGTGCTCTTTGGTAATCTTCATCAATTTCTTCATCATCATCAAGGTTTGGATCAGTGACCTTGGCATCGAGTAAAGATAACTCAGCATCAGAAAGCTTGCTTTTGCCATGTTTCAATGCAGCGCGCTTTCTGGCGTACTCTTCTTCAGTATCAGTGCCTTGTATAGGTGCTTGAGTACTTGTTTCAGAAGGAGCAGGTTGGGATTCTTGCCGACTTGGTGTTTGATCAGCTTGCTGATTGTCTTGATTCTCAGTCTCAGCAACTGTCAGTTTAAGTCCACCAGCATCAGGACTAGGACCTTGATTATCATCATCATCGTCCTTTTTGTCCTTAGAATCTTTTCCTTCATCATCACTGGGATCAGTAGGAATGTTCTCATCTTCTTCTTCCTCATCATCATCCGTCAGTATAACACACTCGAGATGCTTGTATAAAGCAACACTCGTAACTTCCTCTTCTTCATTGATTTTGTGGGGATCAGCCACCACGGGTACAAAAGAAACCTTGAGCATCACAACTTGTTCAGTTGGAGAGGCACTCTTAAATTTTGCCTTCATATTCTCTCTGATTAAATCAATCAGATTCGAGCTCATAAGCTGAGAATATGACATTTCTTCTGGAAGTATAGAGTGGACAAAGGTCTCGAGTTTTAGCAGAGAGACTCTCTTTTTCTCGTTGGATAGATGAAGATGAAGGTCGGAAAAATCCATCCTTCTGTACCATTGCTAGTTGCTGACAGACTTAGCAACTCTTGACAAGGTAGTTCTTTTGAAGTCTAAGTAAAGTTCTTCAGAACTCACTTTTGGATCTTCAGTGATGTGAACCACTTCAGTGGTCTCCTTTTGAGCCTGAAAAAGAATAAAATTATGTTCAGGAAAGGTTTGGATAATAGTCTTAGAGTCCAAAGCTGGAACATGATTTACCTGCTGAGATTCAGCAAGCTCATGTTGCACACTTGTTTGTGCTGCTACTATTTCCATTCCTTGAGGAGCTTGAGAAGCATCCTTGACTTGTTCATCCTGAAATAATTGTAAGTTAGATACAAGCACTAAGTTTTCAAACTTAGTTGCATTACCAAAAACTTTATCTACCTGCTGAGCAGGAGGTGTTGATTCTGGTGCAGAGGCTTTAGCAACCTTCTGACTTGTTTCTTGAGAAGTCTGTAGAGAAATCATTATATTATCAAAAGATTGAGTTTCAAATAGTGAAGATTTGCTTATGGTTGAGTTAACTACCTGCTGAAGAAGGACAGGTGGTGACTCAGTCCTTTCAGCAACGACAGCTTCTTCAATATCTGGGACTATTTCTTCAACAGACTTCTTTTCTTGCTGTGTTTGAGAAAGTTGTGCGGGTTCAGCAATCTCCCTTGTCTCTGAAATGACAAGTTGAGCAGAGGCATCTTGACCCTTGAGTTCACTGCTTGTCATGAAAACATCGATTGATTTGTTGGAAGTGTCTTCAATATCCAACTCCATTTGATGACTTAGTTCTTTCAGCACCAGCTGAACTTTGTCAATGGATGTTTTCGGTGAACTGGGTCCAGTATTCTCAGCATCACGAGATGCGTCGTCGAATAGTATCTCTTGTGGTGTTTCAGCAATCTCTGGGACTTGAACCATTGCAGTCTCAGCAACTGGTTCTTCAGCAACTTGATGAGTTGCTTGTTCAGCAACCATCTTTTCAGTATTGGCAGCATCAGCAAGTGTCGCGGTTCTTATGTCAGCAACGATATCAATCACTCGTTCCAGAGTCTGATCATCAAGATTACCTACAATGTAGATATCTGGGATTGAGGCAGGAATTTCATTTCCACTGCCTTGTGGTCTCTTCTCAGTAGATGTATCAACATTGAGTTGATTGTTGAAGGCTTCCTCAAACACTTCAACACTGCTGGAGCTTGTGTTTCAGCAACTGCTTGAGAATCATCCGAAAGATCATGGACAATTGGTACTGACTTGCGAGCCAGTGTTTTCTTTCTGGGGTTACTTGTCCTTTTTCTTTTGGGGACGGGGTTAGCTGATGACGCTGCAGTCTGAGTGTCATCATCAGCTTCCCTCTTTTTCTTCTTGGATTTCTCCAGTTGCTTGTCATCAGCAACGTCAGTAGTTGCATTTTCAGCAACGGCTGTTGTACCCTTATCATGATCACCATCTACAACAGTTTCATCATGATCACCATCTACAACAGTTTCATCAACAACTTTTTCAGCTGTTGGAACATTCTCTTGCTGAGTAGTGGCGGCAACATCTGCAGCTGTTGTATACCTTTCTTGTTGACTTGTGCTTACAACATTTGCAGCTGTTGTCTTCTTTGATTTTTCGAGTTTCTTGTCAGCAAGCTTAGGTGAATTTCGCTTGTAGAAGGCTCTTCCCACATTGCATACAGATTTCTTAATCGGCAATGGGTTTCTTTGCTGAATCTTGAAGTGTTCAAGAATAAAGCATATTTTTAGTCCATACATGACTGGGAAGGTAGGTGAGACCTTGTTGTCTTCAATCAACAAGTCTGTTGAAAATGTACTTTGCCCAGTTGAGCTCAGTTTTGTTCTCATAGATATGCATCAGCAGCGGCCACCTTCTCAAGCCTACTTGGTCTATTCCTCCGACTTGGGAGTCTAAGACTTTGATTAGTAGCAGAGCTACTAGACCAAGTGAATAGCAGAGATGCTTCCTCTTAACGTGCTTTGTCCAAGTCACGGGAGCAATCTCTCCTTTCTTCATTTTCTCATTTCTGACATCACTGTAGAAGGCTTCAATTTCTTCATCAGTGGCAGTGATGTCATCTTCAGTTCCAGTGGTCGGAATCTGAAAGATTTCTGCTAAATCAGTCCATTTCAGGACGATTTGCACATTCTGAACTGTGGAGAAGATCACTTTTTCATTGACTCCTTGACCATCAGTTAGGGACTGGATTTCTACAGTGTTGTAGATCTCCATAGTATCTAACATACTCACTTTCTTAGGGCGAGCTGTTATAAAGTGAGTGAGGCCTTGCTGTTTAATCAAGTCAAGTGCCTCCTCATTGTCACCGTCTAGTTCTTGTTCATAGAAGTATCGTATATACTTCTCTTTTGCAAATCCACCCCATTGCATCATCATCTCACACTTTGTAGTGTCTAGATATGCAGGAGGCATGGGTTTTTCTGTTATCCTATCGTTTTCAACACAAATTTCGCTGTGTTAGTCACCGGAGTTATCACCGGAGCAGTGCTTTTTCCAGCACTATCAACCTTAGATGACTTTGATGTCTTAGATGACTGTCTCTTTGGTGCCATTTCTTTTATAGGTGAGAAATGTGTACGAAAAAATATTGTTTGCTTTTTGACCGGAGGTACAGTAGATTCAGGCTAAAATTTGCAGAGAAAGGAAATGTGAGTTAAAGAACTTTGTCTTCCTCTAACTCCTTGTTTATATAGTGTCTCTGATGTGCAAGAAGCTCAATCGATTTGAGTTCTCAACAAGGGTAAATCAGAGAATCAACAGAGTTAGTGGAGCCTTTGCATTAAATGCGTAGTGGCCCACTAACAAAAACCGTCAGAGCACTCTTTATCTTTCTAATGTTAACCGTTAGATCAATAACGCCTTTTGATCAATGGCCACGATTGTATTTAATGTCATGATTATTAGCGAGTTTATCTGTGCCCGATTAATGTCACAAATTGATTTTACCGAGATTTATGGGATTTGATTGCTTGCTGAAGTAAACAAGAATCTTTTCAGCGAGTTTGCATAACTAGCCTTGTTACTTGCTGAAAGTTCCCCCTTAATCAGACATCTGATATTTCTTTAAGTTAAAAGATATTTCTGAGTTCCCGTATCAGTAAATTCTTTTTATCTTGAGATATCTTTTGGTAAAATCTAAGAAGTGAGTTTGCTCTTTTCTGAGTTCCCGTCTCAGAATATTCCCTTGATACTTGAATACCTGTTTCAGTATCTTTGATTGTCTGAATGCCCATTTCAACAATCTTTAAGGTTTTTCTCTTACTGAGTGCCTGTCTCAGCAAGTGATCAAGTTTCCTAACAAATACCCGTTTTGAAGGAATTACTTGCTGATTGCTGGTTTCAGCAATCATGTTGTGACTTACCATTTCTTAGAAGAAATTAGTGGAAGGAGCTTTTATTCAAGTAACAATACTTTGGCTTGCTGAATGCCTGTTTCAACAATCTGCCAATTGTATCTCTTATTGAGGTAATTCAATCAATCCAAGGTTATACCTTAGCATTGCGAATCTATTATCTGGTAGGGGCTTGGTAAAGATGTCAGCAAGTTGATCATCAGTGCCTACTTTTACAACCTCAATATCTCCCTTTTCCACATGATCTCTAATGAAATGATGTCTAATATCAATGTGCTTAGTCCTTGAGTGGAACTTAGGATTTTGCGTGATAGCAACAACACTTGTATTATCACAAAAGATTGGTGTTTTCTTTGCAGAAATACCATAATCTCTTAATTGTTGCTGAATCCATAGGATTTGAGCTGTGCAACTGTTGAACGCGCTGGTGTCGTGTTCCAACGCGAACGAATCAAATTAATTTGTAATTAGCCAAAGGCAATCCACAACTACAACGAAAACCGTAGTGTAACAGTAGAATGACTCGAGTGTCGTTCTCTCAGGACTATAACTAGCTTTATCTATTTAACAAGAGAATATAAAACATCAGACAGATAGCAAAAGGGGGTTTCTAGTAGATAATGGAGATTGGTGATAGTATGATCCTTCTTAACATAACGGGTCGATAATCATGCATAAATTCCTCGGTCTTGCATAGAGATCTTTGAATCAATCTAGTGTCCTGTTGCAAATATTAAGCACTACGAAAATAATTGGTCTGACAAGTCAATCACTAATGTCCTAATGTGTTCCGTAATTATTCAACACTACGAAGATAATTGGTCTGATGGTCGACAAGTGTCCAATTGTGCATAATAATTAATACAACATACGAGAATTTAGGTTGTGCCTGATCAACGAAATAAAGCAATGACACGGAGTATAATGCGCGATATAGCCATTAGCATGATTATCTTCCCTTCGTTAAGAATTCACATACTACCACCAACGATAAGTTTAGCTACTCATAATAGGCATGCAATCAATAGAAATCATAGAAGAAAACATATTGAAAGATATATAAAATAAGTAGATTAAACTGTAAGATACAAGTTACCGAAGGTTGTCAATCTCCGAAGAATTGCGATCCTACGAGCTCCAATCCGCTATGAAAAAGTATCCCCTAAGCTATGGAACTCCCAGGACAGGCCCCGGGAAGTTCCAACCTAAAACTATAGAGAGAGGTGAGAAAGTAGGTCTGGAACGATATGATTTTCGGAGAAAACTGAGCAACTATATATAGGCCCCGAAATATCACGGGGCGGTTCGCCCCGGCTCCGCGGCGGTTCGCCCCCGAGCTTTTCTCGCGGAATTCCGCGTTTTTGGATTTCTTCCCCTTTTCGGACTCGGTTTCTGACTTCTAGTAGCCTTCTAACCTCCAGATTCGGCCCCTAGACTTCAAATCCTATCCGGAAACCTTCAGATACTCGAAATAGGCTTCTGGAACACCAATTCCTTGTAAACTTCAATATAATTGCCCGGAAATCTTCGAATTTCAACCAAAACCTGTAAAATAAAATCTAAAGGGAAACGTGACACTATTCTAATAAAATGCATTAAACTATAGCTAAATTAACATAGAGGATAGCTAAAATAGGTGAAAAAGACTCGAATGAAAGTGTAAAATACAGATTTATCAAACTCCCCAAACCGAACCTTTGCTTGTCCTCAAGCAACTAAGCTAGACTCTAATACAAAAAACATGCAAGACACAAAATGGAGTTTCATGCCAAATAAAATGAACTAATCTACTGAATCTACCAAATAACATATGAACAAAAACCATATAAATCAAAGCATGAATATAGGTTGAAGAATACCTCGATTGACTTATACACACCCACATAAGCACTTATGTTAAGACAAGATAGTCTCTCGTAATATTCTCTACCTGGACCTAGTCAGTGACGACGTAATGAAGCATGCTAAGATACGAATGGTTGTCCCGTGCCTATGAAACTGAGGACTTACTGCTGTTCCACCATGTTAAGACTTTTCCTCAAAAGAGGTCGAACCAGTACTGGCTCTCATCAAACGAAGGAGGGTTCCCTATTAAAGATAACACTCCCCTATTCTACCCATCTCTCAAGTAAAGTCTTAAGCTATTCACCACTTCCTGAATGGCAGGACGAAGGTGGTCTAGAACATATGACACTCAAGACAAAAAAGATAAAAAATTGAAAAACACGATTACGAACATTACAAGAATTGGAAAAGACACAACACTTTGCTAAACTGCTATTTGGCTTTCTTTTTTGGACCCTTCTTTGCTTTTTTCGGGTCTTTTCTTTTTTTCTTTTTTTTCTTTCGAGATTCTTTGTTTTTTTTTTCTTTTTCTCTTTTTTTCCTGGAATTTTTTCTTTCTTTTTTTTTGATTTTTTTCTAGCCAGCAGTAGCATAACAAAAAGAGAAACAAAATGACTCACACGACTTCCCCAAATCTATTTGAAAGAATAGGTTGGAGTACAAAATTTACGGAAAAGGAAAATAAACTCACGATACGAAAATGAAAAACAGAAACAAGTCTAATGATGGTGTAACCCCCTCCCCAAACCTATTCGGAAGAATAGGTTATAAACAAAGGATCACACAACCTCACACTACCTCCTTCCTAGGCATTTAGCAATCTCAAAGCATGGTGAAGACTTGTTGCCTCTTAGGTACATAATTACTCGGGAAACAACCATAAGACCCTAACATGCTTCATCCTATTATAAAGGCCTTCGTGAACCGCAGTAGAGAAAACACCACTAAGTGATGTCGAGACTACCAAGCTTAACTAAGTGCAATACATAAATGTGACAAGCCAAGCGAAAAAAACCTCAAACAAATTCATAGAGATGAAGCATACGATTAATGGCATAGTTAGTTGATCTACCCAATAAAAAAGTTCAAAAAATTCGGCAATAAACTCCATATAAAACATGCAAGACTATCCTAGGATGAATGTAGTGAAATGCAACCTAAAAATCTAAGAAAGCGGTAAACGTGCAAATGCAAATGCAAACAAAGAACAAGATACTAATCAACACAAAGCCAAACAATACTTAACATCATGGTTCACATCCCATCCCCCTTACGATTCTTAAGTAGCCCCTAGCAAAAGAGAATGAGTAATAAGAAGTGATACTAGATGTTACCGAACGGTTTGGCCTTGGTTGGCTGAGAGTGAACATGTGGAAGGACTAATCATCGGGATGGTAGTCCCCATAAAAGTCACTCCACATGTCATTCATGAGCTCATTGGACTGTCGTAGAGCTTCCTGCTGTTGCTGGATGAGCTGCTGCTGCTCCCACATGTGCTGCCTATCCTCTCGGTGATGCTCCTCGAATATCTCCCAATCGCGGTTGTGCTGGACAATGTGCCTGTCGAGGTCCTGTCGCATGGCCGCGTTGTTGGCATCAATTCTGTCGAAACGGTCGTCGAGGTAGGTACGGAATTCAGAGAAGTCAAATCCTCCAGACCCCTGTGGTGTTCGAGGTGGTGCATGCGGTGCTCGATGTACAAACGGGATATCTGGGATAGGGGCCTCGCCAGCATCAGCCTCCATAGCATCCTCATGATCGGAATCATTTGGCTGGAATGGTGCTCCTACATCAGCAGCGGCAGCTGTGGGGTTCTTCAACTTATACCTGTTGAGCTGTACCTCAATGGTCGAGGGTGAAAGGGCAGCGACCTCGCAATCCCCCTCCTCAATATCATCGACCCCATGATATATGCAGTAGGCTGTGATGAAGCTTGGGAAGATGAAAGGCTTCCTCTTCTTTTCCCAGTGGCGCTCGTACTCCTCATACATAATGTGCCCTATGTCGATCTGATGTCCGTCTATGAGGCAGTAGAGGAGCTCGGCGTAGTAGGGCTGAATCCATGTGTCATTCTTCCTCGGGATCAAGTCGGAGATGCAAAATTTCATCATCACCTTAGCTTCAATGCTAAGGTCGCTATAACTGATCCGTCCAGGTTCTGCCCCGATTTCCGGATATCGGTACTCCCTGTTGCAGATCACGTCCGTGATGTGTCTCCCTATCCCCTAGAGGTCCTCGAATACAGGTAGGCATGGTCGCTCCCTGTGAATTCTGGGTTCCCGAAATGGATGAAGGAAGAAATGTACTCTGGGTTCCACGGTATAATCAGGCATCGGACTAGCACCCCATTCTTCTCCTCGAGATCCGTGTATCCAGTGTAGAAATCTTGGAGGAGGCTCTCGTCGTAACCTTTGAACCTGTTGGAACTGTACAATGCCCAATTCCTTTGTGACCCCAAACGTGACAGCGTCCTATATCCCGCTCTATCCACTGCGGACTCAGGAATGTCAATCCTCCTATCTGGGATGATCGACCTTCCTCCGTTGGCCATCTCTGCCTCTAGCCTTTGTCTCACCTCTATCGCAGCGGCAGACAACTCGTACAAATGGTGAGATGGTTGAGAGCTTGATGCCACTCCCTTCCCCTTTTTGCTAGAGCCGGCTCTCCTTGACCTTGGTGCCATGATTCCTACAAACAACAATTAGTATCTTGTATGATGCAAAACAGACCTATGCATACGTAAATATACGAGTGAACAAACGAGTAATATTCTCAAAAATCCAACTCCTCAAAAACCCAAAGCCTAGTCTAGCTAATTCATTACGCAACATATCAATGTAACTACTACAATAACATATCACATTATGCTCTTGCTAACAACAAAATGCCTTGAATCACAAGGTTCAATCCATCCCATAAAAATAAAAAATCTAGCGTAAATCCTCAAATTCATCATTCATGCATTCTACCAATACATCCATCAATATCATATCAATAAACACATGTTTAAGCATGGAATGAAAGTAAGAGAGACATTTCCATAATAAGACATATATCATCCAATTAGCAAAAATCTCAAATCATCAAACCAAGCCTAATTGAACATGTAATTGACAATGAATAACGAATCTAATCACATAAAACATCAACCCATACATCATACAAGCCTAATTGAAGCATAAATCAAAAAATACCCAAATTGTAAAAATTAGGATTCATATGATAATACCTCAAATCCGGAAATTGAATGAGCTAGGAAGAAATTTGTTCGGATAGAAAGATAGAGCACGTAACGGGCTTCGAATGAAGCTAAAGAACACACAAAATGATGGAGAGATGAAGAAGTTATGAAGATTTGAAGTTATTTCGAATATGGAGGAAATTTTGGAGTTTGGAAGATGAAAATGGAGGAAAATGGGGGTTTGGGGAAGAAACCCCCGTTTTTTACAATCTGGAGGTGTGGGGCGGTTCGCCCCGCACGTCCAGAGTGCGCGTGCGCACTCTGGACGTGGGGCGATTCGCCCCCCACTCCTAGGTGGGAGACGAACATTTTTTTGAAATAAAAATGCGGTTTTTAGTCCCCGAAAAATCATTTTTCCTCAAAAAATCACTCGAAAAGTCGCACTCGGACACAACATAGGTACATACGACACAGAATCGAACAAATTCACATATGAAAAGCAAATTGTTCAAGTATGAATGCATGCAATAAAGCGGTAAAGAAAGCGATAAAACCCCCGGGTTGCCTTCCGGATAGCGCCATTGTTTAAAGTCTCTGACTCGACTCCTGTCTTCGCCTATCTTTTCCTTCTGAGGGTACTAGACTTCCCCTTCACGAGTCTCCTCCCCATGCCTCGATCCTGTGAATAAGAGTGAACATAGACGTTAAGACCACTATAATCAATAGTGTTATAAGTATCGGGTGGATCGGATATGGCTTTCAACACATGTTGCTTGCCATCCACTTCGATAGTGCAAGTCCTTTGGTAGATGTCCATCACGGAGCGTAGCTTAGTCAAGAATGTTCGTCCTAAGAGTATGACATCTCCCGTTCCTGGTGCTGATGCCGGCATAATTACAAAATCGGTGTAGACAGAGGCTTCACCAATTTTGACTAATACATTCTTCACAACGCCTTCGGGTTTCACAAGGGATCCATCCGCCAGTTGCACAATAGCCTTATGCACAGTTAGTTCTCCAAGGTTACTCTTCTCGAAAACATTCAAAGGGAGCACATTAGAGTAGGATCCTGTGTCTAGTGTGGCTCGGACATCTTCAAGCTCCCCAATCCCGACCTTAACATCGAAACTTTGAGGGAGTGGCTCGGGATCCTCTTGCTCCTCTTCAATTTTGTTAGTACCGAGGTCCTTCTCTTCTTCTTCGGCTTGTGGGGGCATTTCCCTCTTGCAACTCTCGCACTTAGCAACATTCTTGATGGTGATTTCAACAGGTAGATCACCCACCAAGGTAATGGACATCGACTTCTCAGTGTTGCTAGGCAGCTTGCCTTGTTCCCTACCTGCTCCTCGGTCGATCAACTCTTGCATCTTTTGATGGGCAAGGCTAGTGCTTGCTTCCAACCTATCGAGCCTTGCCCTAGTCTTCTCGGAATCTTCTTCATAACGTTTGAGAAAACTTTGTGTATGATCGACCATCTTTTGCAAGTTCTCCATCAGTTGAGCCGACTTCGACTTCGGTGGCTCTTTCGGAGCGGGGTTTTCGCAGTGATCATTACCATAGTTCAGCCTACTACGGTCTTGGTTAGGTCCATAAGTTTGGTTAGCCGGTGCATATCCTTGATTGTTACGCTATCCTCTTCTCCAAAATCCACCTCGAGGGTTCCTACCGTCTTGTCCGTAGCTAACTTCTTGAGTACCAAACTCCGTAAAAAAGGATTCTTCTTCACCTCCTCGAGCCCAGTTACCATCATCGTATGCCAGCTCCGATCTACACATATGAGCCCCATGCCCATAGTTCTTGCATATTCGGTATACTTCATTCGAAACAGTTGTTCCGGTGGCGCTCTTGAGGACTTGCTTCAATTCGTTGGTAAAGCACTCGAATTGATCCCCATTCCCCCTATACATAGGGGCTTCTTGAGCCGGTGGAGCTTCAGGTCCACGTCTCCTAACCATTGCTCTTGGGTCCTTGAACTGTGAACCCTTAGCAAGCCTTTCGAAAACTGCCCAGACGGCTTCTGCGGTTTCCTCCCAAATATTGCCTCGGCATTGGAAATCCACCACTTGTTGGTTCTCGAAGGTTAGTCCATTGTAGAAGTGTTGGACTAGGTCGGAAAGTTCAAACCATGGTGAGGGCACTTGTTCGTGAGATCTTGGAACCTCTCGAACGCGGTGTAGATGGTCTCATCATAGTCCTGCTTGAATCCAGTGATTTGCGCCTTAAGCGCGGTAGTCAAGGTGTGAGGGAAGTATTTCTCCATGAAAGCTGAAAAAACCTTCTCCCAAGTGTCCAGCGAGCTTTCTGGTAGAGAACTCAACCATGACTTGGCTCTGTCGCCAAGTCCCATAGCAAAAACCTTCATTCTTAACTCATCCGTGGTTATGTCAGCTCCGGGTCGTGGGAGTTTGTTGACGAAATCATCGATATCGTGCAAGTACACCATCACATCTTCCCTTGATAAGCCATAAAACCTCGGAAGTTGTTGGAATGCGTGGTTCTTGATCTCCAGATCTCGGGTTGCAGACGAAAGAACAATCGCCGGTCCCCTCATACGATCCTTGGTGGGTTGAACCCATACTTTCAGTGGTCTAGCTTCTGCCATTCCGTCGATTTCCCTGAAAAGAATGTGTAGAGATTCAGAGAAATCGGTTTCCTCTAATTCCTCTAGTGCGCGCCTTTCAAGTAGTCGCCTTCTTTGGTGGTAGACTCTGTCGATCTCAGCAATTGAATCAGCAAGCGGTGTTCCTGAAGAACGTGTATGCGGCATACACAATCTGAAAAAGACTAGGAAAGGTGATTAGAACAGACTAGGAAAGCAGTATCAGAGAGAGATTAAAAAGGAAAACTAAAACTAATAGAATTAGGAATCTAAATTTGTAAATATAAACAAATTAAACAGAAAAAAGGAGTATAGTCCCCGGCAACGGCGCCAATTTGATGAACGCGCTGGTGTCGTGTTCCAACGCAAACGAATCAAATTAATTTGTAATTAGCCAAAGGCAATCCACAACTACAACGAAAACCGTAGTGTAGCAGTAGAATGACTCGAGTGTCGTTCTCTCAGGACTATAACTAGCTTTATCTATTTAACAAGAGAATATAAAACAGCAGACAGATAGCAAAACGGGTTTCTAGCAGATAATGGAGATTGGTGATAGTATGATCCTTCTTAACATAACGGGTCGATAATCATGCATAAATTCCTCGGTCTTGCATAGAGATCTTTGAATCAATCTAGTGTCTTGTTGCAAATATTAAGCACTACGAAGATAATTGGTCTGACAAGTCAATCACTACTGTCCTATTGTGTTCCGTAATTATTCAACTACGAAGATAAACTCGCACACAGGTCGACAAGTGTCCAATTGTGCATAATAATTAATACAACATACGAGAATTTAGGTTGTGCCTGATCAACGAAATAAAGCAATGACACGGAGTATAATGCGCGATATAGCCATTAGCATGATTATCTTCCCTTCGCTAAGAATTCACATACTACCACCAACGATAAGTTTAGCTACTCATAATAGGCATGCAATCAATAGAAATCATAGAAGAAAACATATAGAAAGATATATAAAATAAGTAGATTAAACTGTAAGATACAAGTTACCGAAGGTTGTCAATCTCTGAAGAATTGCGATCCTACGAGCTCCAATCCGCTATGAAAAAGTATCCCCTAAGCTATGGAACTCCCAGGACAGGCCCCGGGAAGTTCCTACCTAAAACTATAGAGAGAGGTGAGAAAGTAGGTCTGGAAAGATATGATTTTCGGAGAAAACTGAGCAACTATATATAGGCCCCGAAATATCACGGGGCGGTTCGCCCCAGCTCCGCGGCGGTTCGCCCCCGAGGTTTTCTCACGGAATTCCGCGTTTTCGACGCGTTTTGGGATTTCTTCCCCTTTTCGGACTCGGTTTCTGACTTCTAGTAGCCTTCTAACCTCCAGATTCGGCCCCTAGACTTCAAATCCTATCCGAAAACCTTCAGATACTCCAAATAGGCTTCTGGATCACCAATTCCTTGTAAACTTCAATATAATTTCCCGGAAATCTTCGAATTTCAACCAAAACCTGTAAAATAAAATCTAAAGGGAAACGTGACACTATTCTAATAAAATGCATTAAAATATAGCTAAATTAACATAGAGGATAGCTAAAATAGGTGAAAAAGACTCGAATGAAAGTGTAAAATACACATTCATCAGCAACAACCAGCCGCAATGTACTCAGATTCAGTAGATGAATTGGCAACACAGGTTTTCTTCTTGCTGAACCGTGATATTAATCTAGTACCCAAAAACTGACAAGTTCCAGAGGTACTTTTTCTATCGACAGTTGATCCTCCATGATCAGCATCAGAATAACCAACCAATTCAAGTCCAGAATCTTTAGGATATCATAATCCAACATTGACTGTACCTTTGACATATTTCAGTATCTTAAGTGCCTTTTGTAGTGTGATTCTCTTGGATCAGATTGGAATCTTGCACACACACAAACAACATACTGAATGTCAGGTCTACTTGCTGTTAAATACAACAAGGAACCAATGAGCTTCCTATACTTGTGTTCTTCAACACTTTTATCTTCTTTAGTATAGCCCAATTTGGTACCAACACTCATAGGGATCTTTTCAGGTTTTTCTTCCTCTTTGATCCTAAACTTTATGAGCATTTCTTTCGCATTCTTTGCTTGATTTATGAATATTCCATCTTTGAGTTGCTTGACTTGCAATCCTAGGAAATAATTCAATTTTCCCATCATACTCATTTCAAATTTGTTTGTCATGAGCTTGGCAAAATCATCACAAAGTTGCTTGTCCTTAGATCCAAATATTATGTCATCCACATAAATCTGAACTAAGAGTATTTTACCATCATGGTTCATGGTAAACAAAGTTTTGTCAACTTCACCTTTCTTGAAACCATTATCCAGCAAGAACTTAGCCAAGGTATCATACCAAGCTCTTGGTGCTTGCTTTAGACCATATACAGCTTTCTGAAGCTTGTATACCATCTTGGTTTCTGAGGGAAGTTCAAAGCCAGGGGGTTGTTCTAAGTAGACTTCTTCAGCAAGTTCACCATTCAAGAATGCACTTTTAACATCCATTTGATAAACAATGAAGTCATTGTGAGCAGCAAAGGCCAAGAAAAGTCTAATTGCATCCAATCTTGCAACTGGTGCATAAGACTCATCATAGTCCAATCCTTCAGTCTGACAGTAACCTTGAGCAACAAAACGTTCTTTGTTTCTTGTTACTTCACTAGACTCACTCAGCTTGTTTCTGAACACCCACTTTGTACCAATAGCTTTCTTGCCTTCAGCAAGAGGTACAAGTTTCCAGACTTTGTTCCTTTCAAATTGATCCAGTTCTTCTTGCATTGCCTTGATCCATTCAGAATGCTTTAGAGCTTCTTCTATGGTCTTGGGTTCAATTTCTGAAACAAAGCAAGAGAACAACGATTCTACTTCTACGACATTTGCTTCTTTGGCAAGTCCATGAGTAGCAGAAACTTTGGATCTAGTCACTTGGCGTTTGTCAATATCACCAATCATATCCGTAGAGGGATGATCTCTAATCCATTTGTTAATAGGCTTTCTGCTCGTTGGATCTGTATATGTTTGCTCATCAGCATGTGACTCTTCAGCATGTACTTGTTCAGTACTACTGGTGTTTTGTGTCTCTACTGAGATTGGTTCATCAGCAACTGCTTGTTCAGCATTGCTAGATTGTGGTAACTCATCAGCAGGCACGGGAGGTTGCGTAGTTTCAGCAACATCCGGAGCAACTGCGTCTTTTGCTGGAAATTCTTTGTTGTAACGGTACCGGTTTTGAAAACAAAAAAAAATAATTTCTTGAAAAGAAGATCAAAATAACTTTAATAGCAACGGTCGGCAATTAATGCCAAAATATTCTTTGACGCTAACAGAAATGAACAATAACCAACGACAACTCAAGTTCAAAAGAAAGACCAATGAAGACAGTAAAAGTTTATCTCCTTATTTTACAAAAGAAACCCAAGACACCCCAGACCCTTCTCTCAGTCGCTGGCATCCTAGTCACGCACATCCTCAGCAGCATCTGGAAGGAAGGAATTTTGAAAACAAAAGAGTGTGAGATAAAGGATCTCAGTGAGGTTCTAAATTTTAAAACAGAAAGTAAACAATTTTGAAATCAAAATCCTTTTCAGAAAACAAACAAACAGAACAGGTCACATATAACAGAATATCAGAACAGATAATGTTGTAGACTGTTGGTGCAGCCCGCCTTATTGCTCCTACTCCCAGAATGCCCTTATAACTCCCTCCAGAGGATGCATAACTCCGGACAGAAACAGAAACCCCCGTGTACTTTGGGGAAACAGATCCTACGACCCTAATAGACCTCAGCGACTTCTGCCTCGCGCCTAAAAGGGAATAGACTAGGCCACGATCAAGCAAACCCGATAGTCCTCTACTACCCAAGCCTACCTAACCATAACCTAATCGACCGGTCACACAGAAACAGAACAGATACAGAGTAACAGATACAGACAATTAACACCGAGAGGTGTTCCTGCAGAAAGGTCAGTACAGAACAGAATAGCAATAACAGAAATCCAAAAGTCATACTTAGGACTTATACTTTTACGCGGAAACATACAATATACAGTAGATAGTAACAGACACAAACAGTCACATAGCCTTCCAGTTTTTCGCAAATAATAGGTTTAGGGGTGAACACTCACCTTAGCTTACGAGCAAACGACCTTCAACAAGAAATGAGCTTACGGGTTTACGGACAACGGAGAACCTAACAAGAAAGTACTAACACAACTTAGAAGTCGAACAGACGGACAGAAAAAGGTTGAAAAAGGGAATGGTAAAGTCGGGGTTCGAACTCGTGACCTCTAAGTAAGTCAAGCAAGAACCTAACCAACTAAGCTTTAGGTTTTAAAGTTTCCCAAATCAGTCCACAAAGAACCCAAAACATAACATCAAGGTCCAAAAGTCCTTTCGAGGTCAAACAGGAAATCAAAGTCAATAATCGAGGTCAAAAGTTTCACAAGTCCAGCAAACAGTAACAACAACTAACAAATCCTAAGTCTCGGTTCTCAGTTCGAATCAAAAATAATACGGTCAGAATGAACAAGGGTAAATCGGTCCAGGGGTAAAATTGTCCGAAACAGAATACTAACTTCGAATCGAAAGAAACAACAAAGGATTCGAGATTTACCTTCGAATCGAACAGAAAGGAATCGACAATCTGCAAACGAGTAAATCGAAAAGAAAATAGAATTAAAACAAGATTCGAATCGAAATCGTAATCAAACTCGAATTCGAAACCGAAAGATCAGAAGGAATTGAATCTCTTACCGATCGAAGCAGAAAAGAACCGGCAAGGTCGGCTCGGTTCGCGTCGAGCGAACCGGAAAGGCGAACGGAATCGGATCGGTCGAACGGCGGCGGCGAAACGCTAGGCGGCGCGGATCGGCGGCGGCGCGGCGACGAATGAACGCGGCGGCGGCGGAGCAAGGCGCGGCGACGAGCGGAACCGAATCCGGGCAGCGGCGAACAGACAATCGATCGATCGATCGATCGACACAGACAGAGCAGAGCGGAGCGGCGGCAAGGAAAAGCGGCGGCGGCGGCGGCGCGCGTATCTAACGGTGACGGCGGAAAGTAACCGCGGCGGCGGCGGTGAACGGAGATGAGGATGGTTACGGTTTGACGACTAATGATTAGTGGAGATGGTGAATTGTTCTGATGAAGATGATGGTGAGCGTGAGAGAGAGAGAGAGGAAAAGAAGTTTCCTTTCTTTCTTACTAACTCAATGAACGGCCAGCAAGAATGAGAAAGGAGGGATCTGATTAGGGTTAGGGTTTAAGTGAGGATTGGGCCGGTCAATGGGCCTTTGACTGGGTTCAACAAATGGGCCAAAAGCTAGCAGATCGATTACTCCAGCTTGATCCAAACGAAACGAAACGCAGCGAATAACTTTCGCGAAACTAATTAATTAATTACCGAATAAATAATTTACTCTGATAATTAATTAACTAAAATAAATAATTAAATAATAATTAAATAATTAAATAAATAATTAAAAAAAAACGGGGTGTTACACTCCACCACCCTTAAAAGGAGTTTCGTCCTCGAAACTTAACTCGCGTAGAATTAACGAACGTGGAACGGGTAAACGAAAGTCTTCAACTTCAAACGCCGGGTCAACGAACACGTTCGCAAGCCAAAGGTTAAGAGAATTCGTAAATAACCTAAGGAAGTTAAAGCTTGCCTCTTCAACCAGATCGTCGAACTAATACTCCTCAACCAAAAGTCGGTAATTAAGCTTCAAGTGATTCTATCCTAGCGAAAGAAAAACAGCACGGTAACAGGAAAAGAAAAGACTTAGAAGAAGTTTGTCCACGTGAGCGTACCTTTAGCCACACTTGTCGAGGGAGTCTCACGTCCAACCATGCTAAAGACTCTTGGTTTGGCCTTCGCACTATTTCCTTGACTCCTTGAAGCGGTGCCTCCAGATCTTCCTTCTTCCATCAGGGAGTTGCGTCGCGGAAAATCATTGATCTTATGCTCCTTGCTTCCACATGCCAGGCATACACCTTGCTTCCTCCAGCAGTTCTTCTCCTCGTGTGTTGTGCCTCCGCAGAAATTGCAATTTCTTCGAGGTGGTTGTTCAGCAATCTCGGCCACGTAACGAGATCGACTTTTCTGCTCGGTGCGAGAATACTTGGATGGAGAACGACGACCCTTGCTACTTCTGTGATCAGAACTCCTCTTTCGAGACCGTCGGGGTTCATAGTTCTCGAGTTCTCCCAGACCACTCTCTACCTCAGCAGCTAACTCCACTGCTTTAATGTAGGTGGGCATGTCAGTCCCGAACAGGCTGTAACGGATCTCTGAGTTCAGGCCCTTCACAAAATGGCGCACCTTCTCCCTCTCGTCGTTTTGAAAGTGCGGCACGTACTTCAGCAGTCGAGTGAACTCGGAGTCATATTCGGCGACATTCATATTTCCTTGCACCAAGGCTTGGAACTCATCTCTCCTGCTCTCGCGAACTAGGCGAGGCACGAACTTATCCATGAACTCCTTCTCAAAGTTCTCCCAAGTGCGGGCAACTGCTGCTTGTCTCCACCTTGCATCTACGGTCCTCCACCAATTTCTTGCTGCTCCTTCAAACTGGAAAGCCGCGAGCTCAATCATCCTTTCATCAGGGTAGTGCAAGATCGAGAATAGATTCTCTATGCTCTCCAGCCAAAGCTCAGCTTTGCGGGCATTGGGTGCCCCATCGAACCTGTCGGGATGGAAACGGGCGAAACGTTCCGCAGCCTGATCGATCGTTTGAGTCGGTGGCGGTGGCGGCGGAGCTGGCTGAACAGGTGGTAGCTCAACGTTGCGTACACTCTCACTGAAGTTGCCCAAAGCTGCAATGGTCCGCTCCACTTGGTCCTGATTGCCAGCGTTGTTGTTGTTGCCATTGTTGTTGTGGTTGTCGTTGTCATTGGTGTTGCCATTGCCATTGCCATTGCCGTTGCGGGTGCTGTTCCTTGGAGCCATCCTATCGCAATTAGTCTAAGGTTAGTAACGTAATTAACCATCTTGAGTGAGTCGATCTTCAAGCGTAGACGTAATCTAAGGCACTATCTTAAGTCAACCTAGTGAACGAGCAAGAGACGCGTAAAAGATAACCAAAAATGCTAAGGTCAAAATCAAATCAGGGAGTCAAACGAAGATAGCAACTAATCACTAAGTAAACCCTCGAGTGTGTCTAACCTAGCATGCAAGGAAGACATAAATTGAAGAAGCAATGATGAAGCATAAGCAGCGAATTCATATGTTGTAGAAAAGATTCATAAACATAACGCATGCAATAAAAGCGTTCTCTCATAAAGTGATCAGTCATTTGACCTCGGTTAACATGAATCACTTAAACAGTCGGCCGCCTGCCAGTGATTTATGTCGACTTTGGTTAAACAATAGATTACTGTATGACAGAATCAAGCAGGATCATGTATGAATTTCAACAAGTAAAATAGATGCATATATAAATGTTTAAACCCTAAAACACGCATTAAATGACATTATAGTAAGTAAACATGCTTTTAAACAAATTCTCATGCATTTAGAAGAAACAATGTTATCGCCTTAAGGAAAATGAACGAAACATCAATAGGAAGCTTGTGAACTTAGTAGGAGTTAAACAGAATGAACAACAAGACGGTTTCGGAAGACGGAAGACAGTAGGACAGTTAAAAGACGAACATGACGGTTCAGAATTAATGCGGAAGACCAAACTTTAAAAGAGACAGAACAAAGACTACTCAATCTAATCCAGCGACTTGGACCCTCACACGCACCCCAAAGGCCAGAAGACCCTATCCTAGCAAGCTCGAGTTTGAACTCAAGCTCTGATACCAACTGTAACGGTACCGGTTTTGAAAACAAAAAAAAATAATTTCTTGAAAAGAAGATCAAAATAACTTTAATAGCAACGGTCGGAAATTAATGCCAAAATATTCTTTGACGCTAACAGAAATGAACAATAACCAACGACAACTCAAGTTCAAAAGAAAGACGAATGAAGACAGTAAAAGTTTATCTCCTTATTTTACAAAAGAAACCCAAGACACCCCAGACCCTTCTCTCAGTCGCTGGCATCCTAGTCACGCACATCCTCAGCAGCATCTGGAAGGAAGGAATTTTGAAAACAAAAGAGTGTGAGATAAAGGATCTCAGTGAGGTTCTAAATTTTAAAACAGAAAGTAAACAATTTTGAAATCAAAATCCTTTTCAGAAAACAAACAAACAGAACAGGTCACATATAACAGAATATCAGAACAGATAATGTTGTAGACTGTTGGTGCAGCCCGCCTTATTGCTCCTACTCCCAGAATGCCCTTATAACTCCCTCCAGAGGATGCATAACTCCGGACAGAAACAGAAACCCCCGTGTACTTTGGGGAAACAGATCCTACGACCCTAATAGACCTCAGCGACTTCTGCCTCGCGCCTAAAAGGGAATAGACTAGGCCACGATCAAGCAAACCCGATAGTCCTCTACTACCCAAGCCTACCTAACCATAACCTAATCGACCGGTCACACAGAAACAGAACAGATACAGAGTAACAGATACAGACAATTAACACCGAGAGGTGTTCCTGCAGAAAGGTCAGTACAGAACAGAATAGCAATAACAGAAATCCAAAAGTCATACTTAGGACTTATACTTTTACGCGGAAACATACAATATACAGTAGATAGTAACAGACACAAACAGTCACATAGCCTTCCAGTTTTTCGCAAATAATAGGTTTAGGGGTGAACACTCACCTTAGCTTACGAGCAAACGACCTTCAACAAGAAATGAGCTTACGGGTTTACGGACAACGGAGAACCTAACAAGAAAGTACTAACACAACTTAGAAGTCGAACAGACGGACAGAAAAAGGTTGAAAAAGGGAATGGTAAAGTCGGGGTTCGAACTCGTGACCTCTAAGTAAGTCAAGCAAGAACCTAACCAACTAAGCTAGCAAGTCAAGTCTTTTCTAACTTACAAAACCAGAAACTAAGTTTAAAACATTTTCAAAAACTCTTTCGATTTTCATATTCAGGAAATTACCAAAGTACCCTCAGGTGGTAAATTGCAAGAAAAACCCTTTTCGAAACCGACAGAATAAACCAAACAGAAATTCCAACACTTAACAGTCTTCTCAAAACAACAAGGTTTACGATACAAGCCTACTGTCAGTCAACTACGGTCAAAAGTAAAACTGCAAAAAGGTCCTTTAGGTTTTAAAGTTTCCCAAATCAGTCCACAAAGAACCCAAAACATAACATCAAGGTCCAAAAGTCCTTTCGAGGTCAAACAGGAAATCAAAGTCAATAATCGAGGTCAAAAGTTTCACAAGTCCAGCAAACAGTAACAACAACTAACAAATCCTAAGTCCCGGTTCTCAGTTCGAATCAAAAATAATACGGTCAGAATGAACAAGGGTAAATCGGTCCAGGGGTAAAATTGTCCGAAACAGAATACTAACTTCGAATCGAAAGAAACAACAAAGGATTCGAGATTTACCTTCGAATCGAACAGAAAGGAATCGACAATCTGCAAACGAGTAAATCGAAAAGAAAATAGAATTAAAACAAGATTCGAATCGAAATCGTAATCAAACTCGAATTCGAAACCGAAAGATCAGAAGGAATTGAATCTCTTACCGATCGAAGCAGAAAAGAACCGGCAAGGTCGGCTCGGTTCGCGTCGAGCGAATCGGAAAGGCGAACGGAATCGGATCGGTCGAATGGCGGCGGCGAAACGCTAGGCGGCGCGGATCGGCGGCGGCGCGGCGACGAATGAACGCGGCGGCGGCGGAGCAAGGCGCGGCGACGAGCGGAACCGAATCCGGGCGGCGGCGAACAGACAATCGATCGATCGATCGATCGACACAGACAGAGCAGAGCGGAGCGGCGGCAAGGAAAAGCGGCGGTGGCGGCGGCGCGCGTATCGAACGGTGACGGCGGAAAGTAACCGCGGCGGCGGCGGTGAATGGAGATGAGGATGGTTACGGTTTGACGACTAATGATTAGTGGAGATGGTGAATTGTTCTGATGAAGATGATGGTGAGCGTGAGAGAGAGAGAGAGGAAAAGAAGTTTCCTTTCTTTCTTACTAACTCAATGAACGGCCAGCAAGAATGAGAAAGGAGGGATCTGATTAGGGTTAGGGTTTAAGTGAGGATTGGGCCGGTCAATGGGCCTTTGACTGGGTTCAACAAATGGGCCAAAAGCTAGCAGATCGATTACTCCAGCTTGATCCAAACGAAACGAAACGCAGCGAATAACTTTCGCGAAACTAATTAATTAATTACCGAATAAATAATTTACTCTGATAATTAATTAACTAAAATAAATAATTAAATAATAATTAAATAATTAAATAAATAATTAAAAAAAAACGGGGTGTTACATTTGTCGTGAACTATATTTATCTTGTCATGACTTGGGGGAGGAGAGTCATTGTCAGAATCATCATTTAGTTCAATTGACTTGATTTGCCTAGCATCAGATTCAGTTCTTTGCTCATGTATGATTAGCTTTTTCATACATTCTGATATTTCTTCTTTATCAGGCACTCCTTGTGTCTTTTCGTAGAATACAACATGCACTGATTCTTCGATCTTTTGTGCCTTTTTGTTGTAAACTCTATAATCTTTACTATGCAAGGCGTAACCAAGAAATATCGCTTCGTCTGCCTTTGGTTGAAATGTTCTTAGGTATTCTCTACCGTTATTAAGAACGAAACAGTTACAACCAAATACTCTTAGATGAGTGATATTAGGAGGTCTTCCAACGAACAACTCATATGTAGTTTTGTTGTATTCCTTAGTAATCAGAGATTTGTTTTGAGTGTAACAGGCGGTATTAATCGCTTCAACCCAGTAAGCCTCACTTATTTCAGTGTCAGCAAGCATTGTTCTTGCGGCTTCTTTTAGGGTGCGATTCTTTCGTTCAGTAACACCGTTTTGTTATGGTGTCCTTACTGAGGATAACTGATGTTGTATGCCTTTTGAAGTGCAATACTCAGTTATGTACTGGTTTACAAACTCAGTACCATGGTCTGTCCTTATGACTTTTACCTTGTCATTTTTCATTACTTCAAGCTTATTCAGCAAGTTAGGTATTTCAGTCCTTGTTTCAGATTTGTGCTTGATAAATACTACCCAAGTGAATCTTGAATAGTCATCTACCACCACCAGACCGTACTTCTTACCAGCATAGCTTGTTGAAGAAGATTCAAACAAGTCCATGTGCAAGAGTTGTAAAGGTTTTGTAGTTGACGGTACTGCCTTGTTCTTAAAAGAAGATTTGGTTTGCTTTCCTTGCTGACATGCATTGCAAACACCATCCTTCTTAAAAATAACCTTAGGTAATCCAACTACAAGTGCCTTTTTAGACAGCTTATTCAGCGTCTTGAAGTTTAGATGACTTGTTCGTTTATGCCATAACCATGCTTTTTCAGCAAGGCAATCATGAATGAGACAAGGCATTTTTTAACGATTGCTGAAGACCAATCTACGGTGTACAAGCCTCCTGATCTTCTGGCAATCATGATAACCTTCTTTGTCTCGAAATCTATAAGTTTACATTCATCACTTTTGATTTTGATGAAGTATCCTTTGTCAGCAAATTGACTCAAGCTGAAAAGGTTAAACTTAAGATTTTTGACATAAAGAACTCTCGTAATGGTAATGCATCCTAACTTCACGTCACCATATCCTTTTGTAGAACCAGAGCCTCCACCAGCAAACCTTATTGTTGGACCTTTAGACCACCGTCTATAGTTTACAAGGTTATTCTTGTTGCCCGTCATGTGCTTTCCACAACCACTGTCAAAGTTCCAGATTGCATCGTTTGTCTCCGTGGCTGAAGTCTGCACAATCAAGAGCAAACAAGTTAATTATCCAATATTGGATGTCCATTAACACGTTCAAGAATGCGTCCAGTGGAAACCCAAGTCTTAAGTTTTTCAACTTTGACTTGTTTTCTACTTGCTGAGGAACTATGAGGTTTTGAGCCAAAAGACTTTTGATTCGTGCTGATCAAATCCACTTTCTGATGTGGTGTCTTGCTCGGTTGACCTTTTTGCTGAACATACTTTTCAGTAAGTTCTTTTCTAGCAAGGTTCCTTCTAGCCCTAGCATTTTGAGTCTTGTGAGAACTCTTAGGCTTGATTTTGTTCATCTCTTTGAAGTATCTTTGCTGACTTTGCTTATACTCGTGAAAAAGTTGACTTTGCTTGGTTTTGAAACCGAGTCCACTTTTTGGAGAATGCTGAGCTTTTGTGTCAGCAACCTTACTTGATTCAGGTTTGTCAGCAAAGGTCTTCTGATTACTTTTAGTAATCTTGCCTTTTGACTTAACAAATTGCTTTTCAGCAACTTGTTTTGCAGAATGCTTTACGACATCCTTTTTCTTTATAGTTTTCTTTTCAGCAACCTGGTTTCCTTTTAAAGTCTTGTTACTTTGAGTAGCAACAGCGGGCTTTACGGTCGTAGGTACTTGATTGCATTTTTCATCAACCTTAGATTGACCAAACTGATAGAGTTCTAGTTGACCACTATCAGTAGCACGTACAAAGGAAATCGGTGATTTGTCTTTACTCAAGATTATTACGTCATCACCTTCATACGTTGCACCTAAACCTTCTTTCTGAGATGGATCTCTCAAATAAGAGTTTAGTTCAGTCAGCGTATTACTTGCATCAGCATAAGATTTGAAATTGATTTTCATCTTTTCATTTCTTGGATTTCAGCAAGTAACTTTAGAATTGAGGACTGATACTCTTCCAATTCTATTGCCATCTGAGAATTCTTCTCTGCAGCTTCAGCAATCAACTTCTTGAGACGCTTTATTTCAGCATCCTTCTCTTCTGTCTCCTCCTTCAGCAAGACATACTTTTCAGTAGTCTGCTTGGTCAGAGTCTCAGCATTCTGTAGTTTCTCTTGCTGTTTGCTCAGAGTTTTCTCAAATCTTTCGAGTTCTCCTTGAATCTTGTCAAGGTCAATCTCGTCTTCACTTTCTGAGTCAGAGTCAGAGGTAGGATTGTTTACCTGACCGGCCATGAGGAAAAACTCGTAGTTTGACACATCTGGATAAGCTTCCATGGCTATTCCACAAACTTCCTTGCCAATCTCTTCGTCAAGAGTGGCTTCTTCATCGTCAGTGTCTGAGCTTTCTTCCTCACTGTCTTCGGAGCTAGTATCAATGCACAATGCATCAATTTTTGCTTGAAGCTTCTTCTTTTCTTCAGCAATAAAAGCTCTTTTGAACTTCTTCTTTTCAGCAGATTTGCCTTTCAGCAAAGGACAATTTGCTTTGAAGTGTCCAGGCTTTTTGCAGTAAAAACAGAGATCATTTCCAACTACTGGTTCTTCTGATGAGGTTGCTTGCTGAGCTTGCTTGTTCAGCGAGCTAGTCACATTCTTGTACTTATGGTAGTTGTTACCAAGATGCTTTTTCAGCTTCTCTTTTGCTTTTCGCCTTTCTAGTTCCTTACTGATGAATTTCTTCATGTTTTTAACAACTAAAGCATTTTCATCAGCAGGCTCTTTATCATTCTTCTTTTCATAAGATGACGGCTTTGCAGCAAGAGCAATGTTTGGCGATTTTTCAGCAAACACATTTTCGCTTTGCTTTGTCTCGTAGTTGACAGTAGCAAGATGAGAGAACAACTCTGTTGGTTTGATGTATGGCATTCCTTGATTGTAGTAGAAGTTCTGAGTGTGGATCTCACTAACTAGAGTTGTGAATCTGAAGTCCAAGTCTTCCAGTGACTCATTTGTACCTTGTTTAAAGTTCTGGAACTTTAACTTCAGCACTTCGAGTTTGTTTTCCTTGGTTTTGTCAGATCTAGCACAAAGATCTTGAACAATTTTCCAAGCTTCCTTAGCAGTTTTAGCACCCCACAGTTTGCACTGTATAGTATCCGGAGTTGATCGAATGATGATGTTTCTTGCTTGGCCATCAAGACGGAATCTCTTGGCTTCGTCAGAAGTCCATTCCTCTCTTGGTTTTGGAATGACAGTGTCAACTGGTTCGCCTAAGATAGTTTCCTTTCCAGCTTCTGTGGTTTTGTGAGGAAAACTTCTCTCAACCTTAGTGATCTTGATAGGTCCATCATTAATGACAGTAACCATCTCATCACTAATGGCCTCAAGATGTAGCATCATGTTGTTTCGCCATTTTTCGTAGTTTTCCAGCTTCAGCAAGGGAGCGTCTCCTAAAGACATCCTGTCAGCAAAAGACTACCAAACTGATCAAGTGAGAGTGATTTACGGAAAGCACCTAAAGGGGATCTAGGTTCAGTGTTGAAGGTTAAAGAACCTCCGGCTCTGATACCACTTGTTGGTCCCTTTAAACAACAAGAAAAGACTAGAGGGGGGGGGGTGAATAGTCTTTTCAGACTTTCGTCATTTAAAAAAACTTTCTCAGGAAGGACTTATTACTTTTCAGTAATGAGTTTGCTGATACTTAACTTTCTCAGCAAGCACAAGTTACTTCTCAGTAACGTATTTTGCTGATACTTAAAATTAGAGAGCGGAAGTCTTTGATACAATAAGTGTTTTGTCAGTAAGTGATAGTTTCAGCAAGTGAACAGAGTGACTGTGTAAAGATAGATATGCTTTGCTGAAAACTAAATGCAGTAAGTAAATCACACAAACACTTTTATAGTGGTATCTGAGAGTGGCGTAATCTCTCAACTAATTCACTTTGTCCTTTCTAGGACTGAATCCACTAAGACATGTTTGAGGTTCCTTACAACACCTATCTAGAGCGATTCAAACAGAAACCAAAGCACACTTGCTTCATTTTCAACCTATCTAGAGAACGAAACCTTGTTCTCCACCAAACTTGGGACTTTTAATCAGCAACACTATGCTCGATTAAGTTCCCCCTGAATTTCACGCCTGAAAAGTGTATTTTCAGTTAGAGAGGTTTGGGATGAGATAACTTAATTATAACTTATTCAGCTACAACAAGTAATCTAAGAAACAAAACTTTGAATACTTTGCAGTAAACAAGTTTGATTGTTTCTGGTGTCAAGACTTGTTCTTGTTCGAAAGAAAGAACACTTAGCTAATTTCTTAGCCGTGTATGTTCTACTTCTTCACAAGTAGCTTTTTCAAACTTTAAGTCTTGGAATGGATCAATGGCAGTAAAGAGTGTTTGAAGGGTATGTGAGCTTAAGCACAAGTGAGAGTTTCATCACGTTGTTGACACACTTCAACTCTTTGCCGGATGACCTCTATTTATAGTGAATCAAGGGAGCCGTTTGAATTTCAAATTCTAAGGATTTTGTTCCTTAAGATATCACTATCTTGCTTTTGTACTTTCAGCAGCGTCCTTTATTTGTCTTCTAGTCTTCATGTCCTTCGCGTGCATGCTTTGCATTTAATGTTCATTTGAATGAGATTCAAACATGAACATTGGAGCACAAATGCAAGTACTTTCAGCAAGGAGGTCACAAATGTTCATCAACAAGTGGTCAGTCTCAGTTTCAGCAAGCACAACCTACTCTGTCGTTTAGATTTTCACTTACGCAAGTTGTTGCTGAAGTTTCCACTTTCTAAGTCTTCAGTTCTTCGAATTCTTGAAGTTTCTGAACGGTTCTAAATGCTTTAATAGTTTGTTTGTGTAAACAAAGTACGTCATCAACAAATGCTTCAATAGGTTGTTTTTCTTTTCAGAAAACAAGATACATCATAAGCGGTTAAACTAACCTATCTAGCACCTACTCTAAGTCTTCAGCAAACGTTCTTCTTTTACAATGTCCTTAAAATTCTAAATTCCTATGGACCTTAAGGGTACTAGTTACTGGACTTTCCTTCATTTAGCATGGTTAATTGCTCATCAAAATTACAAGTTTCCTAACAGCCCCCACCTGGGGCGGTTCGCCCCGGGTGTCCAGAAACCCGGAGGTCCGGATTTTCGTTCGGATCCCCATTTTTCTCCGATTATGCTTAATTATTGATCTTTTTACTTCTTTTATCGCCCGTTTTGGTTTCTCACGAATTTCCTTGAGTCCTATAGGTTACAGGTACAAGTTAGTTCTCACCTTAAATCCACTTTCGACATTCGGGACGAGCGACGACGTTCAGGTTTAGGGGGGGGGGGTTATCGCTGGCTATCTCTATACTTGTTTTGCTTATGATAAACTCGTGAAACCTTTTGTTTGCATTTGCATTTGCACGTTTACCGCTTTCTTAGTATTTAGTTGCATACACTACATTCATGCTAGTATAGTTTTGCATGTTTTTGTGTGGAGTTTATTGCCAAATTTTTTGAACGTTTTTATTGGGTAGGTTAACTAGTTATGACCTTTAACCATATGTTTCATCTCTATGAATTTGTTTTAGGTTTTTCTCGCTTGGCTTGTCAAATTTATGTTTGCACTTAGTTAAGCTTGGTAGTCTCGACATCACTTAGTGGTGTTTTCTCTACTGCGGTTCACGAAGACCTTTATAATAGGATGATGCATGTTAGGATCTTATGGTTGTTTTCCCGAGTAATTATGTACCTAAGAGGCAACAAGTCTTCACCTTGCTTTGAGATTGCTAAATGCCTAGGAAGGAGGTAGTGTGAGATTGTGTGATCCTTTGTTTGCAACCTATTCTTTCGAATAGGTTTTGGGAGGGGGTTACACTATCATTAGACTTGTTTTTCGATTTTTGAGTGTTGTGAGTTTGTTTTCCTTTTTCGTAAAGTTGTGCTTCAACTTATTCCTTCGAATAGGATTGGGGAGGTCGTTTGTGAGTCGTTGTAAATTCCATTTTCGTTGTGCTACTGCTGGCTATATACAAAAAAAAAAAGGAAGGAAAAAATCGAAAAAAGAAAAAGAAAACATTCCAGAAAAAAGAAAAAATCTGGAAAAGAATAAAAAGAAAAAAAGAGACCCCGAAAAAAGCAAAAAAGGGTCCAAAGGAAGCCAAAAAGCAGTTTAGCAAAGTGTTGTCTCGTTTTTCAATTCTTGTAATGATCGTAATCGAGTTGTAATTTTTTGTCTTTTGATTGTTTGAGTGTCATCTGTTCTAGACCACCCTCGTCCTGCCATTCATGAAGTGGTGATTAATTTATGACTTTGCTTGAGAGATGGGTAGAATAGGGGAGTGTGAACATTTAGCGAACCCTCCTTCGTTTGATGAGAGCCAGTATTGGTTCGACCTCTTTGAGGGAAAGTCTTAACTTGGTGAACAGTAGTAAGTCCTCAGTTTCATAGGCACGGGACAACCATTCGTATTTTAACATGTTTCATTACGTCGTCACTGACTAGGTCCAGGTAGAGAATGTTACGAGAGACTGTCCAGGTAGAGAATGTTACGAGAGACTATCTTGTTTAACGTAGTGCATATGTGAATGTGTATGAGTCAATCGAGGCATTCTTCAACCAATATCCATTTTATGATATGTATGGTCATTGTTCATAAGTTTTTCATAGATTCTATAGATTAGTTCATTACATTTGGCATGAGACTCCATTTTGTGTGTTGCATTAGTTTTTTGCATTAGAGTCTAGCTTAGTGGCTTGAGGACAAGCAAAGGTTCGGTTTGGGGAGTTTGATGAACGTGTATTTTACACCTTCATTCGAGTCTTTTTTCACCTATTTAGCTATCCTCTATGATAATTTAGCTATATTTTAGTGCATTTTATTAGAATAGTGTCACGTTTCCCTTTTCTTGGCATTTTTCAGATTTTAGGTAAAAAACGTGATTTTCCGGGCAATTATATTGAAGAGGTGGAAGATTTGATGTTTCGTAGCCATCCGTGGTGTATATAGAAGGTTCCGGACGAGATTTGAGGTCTAGTGGTCGAGTTTCAAGGCTAAAAGGTCACTAGAAGGCAAAATTCGAGTCCAAAAAGGAAATCAAGTCAAGAAAACGCGTACACCGCCACTGGAGCTCCCGGGCGGTTCGCCCCACGCCAGGCGGTTCGCCCGGCGTCTGGGGCGGTTCGCCCCACGTCTTCCGCAGTCCTATATATAGTTTCGCCTGTTTCTACATTTTTCATACATTTTCACATTATTTTGAGAGACAAATTCTCCAGAGCCTGTTCTGAGAATTCTGAACATAGGAGACTCTTTTTCTTATCAATTTGGAGGATTAAGCATAGCAATTGGACCTCGTTGTCTCTCAATTCTTGCTTGTGAGTTAGCAATTCTTCGGAGATTGACAATCTTCGTTGGTAACATTGTATCTCACGATTTTTCTACTTTTATTTATTTCTTTCAACATGTTTTCATTCAATCTTGTTTTGATTCTTGTTGATTGCAATTTATCTATGAGTAGCTAAATCTATCGTTGGTGATAGTATGTGATTTCTTAGCTAGGGTTCTTAATTATGCATGATTGGTTGTAACGCGATTCAGACTCGACATATTGTTTTATTTCTTTGATCTATCTAAGCCCTCTATCTTCATAATGTTTAATTGAACGGAACACATTGGACAATTCATTATCTTAGATTTCTATGCAAACGTTCAAGTACTTCATGCATGATTATTGACCTGATGCTTTGAATGATCATACTATCACTAACTACCATTATTATTGATAAGAAAATCTGTGCTAAGTCGTTTGTTGAGTTTATAGTTTATGTTAAATTAGATAAAGCTAGTTATATTCCTTAGAGATCGACACTCGAGGTTATTTTACTTCTACACTACGTACCTTGGTTTTCGTTGTAGTTGTGAATTGCCTTTGGCTTAAAACAAATTTATTTGATTAATTGAGTCTGACAATCTCGTTTCATCAATACCAAGGTTTGAGGAAGGAGCTGGGATGAATCCACTGAGTTTTATTCGATCCTATGAGGAGGAAATAGCCCGAATTCCATCTAAGGGGTTTACGGAGGACAAAGTATGAAGGAAATTATTTTCTTTCGCCTTGGGGTATGAACCAAGGCTTTGGATTACAAGGTTGGCACCGGGATCACTGAGGACTTGGGACCAAATAGTGGAGGAGTTCTTGGCGCGATTTATGCCCTACCAAGGGACAATGGCCTTGCGAGGAAGGATTGAACACTTCAAGCAAGGAGAAGATGAGCGGTTTTGTGACACCTACGATCGGTTTGAGAAGTATAAACGAGAGTGCCCCCATCACCGTTTGGATGATGGGGAGTTGATTTGGCATTTAGTTGGTGGGTTACGCGATGAGGTTAGGCTTAGAGTGGATGGGTTGTGCGCAGGATTGGAAGATTTCACGGTTGAAGAGGCAGAAAAGGTCTTCCATAAGTACGCCAGAGGATCCGCGCAGTATGAGAGACTATCACCAAGTCACATCGCCAGTGAGAGGCTAGACCGAGGTGGAACTGAAAGCTTATCTGAGGAGTTTCGAGAAGACAATATTAGTGAGGAGGATGAACTTGCAATTTATGCAGGAATTAAAGCCATTGAGAGTGTATTTGAAATCGCACATGCAAGACAAGTTGAATAGAAACTCCGTATAGCACAGGTTTTTTAGGGTGTAGCAGTAACTGAGCAACTAATGGAGGAAGTCAGTTTGTTAAAGTTTGAAAAGGCAGAAGAAATCAGTGCACAAGAGTTCGGAGACCAAAATCCAAGGGACGCCCCACTAGACGTGAGGGGCGGTCCGCCTGGTGTGGGGGGCGGTGCGCCCCCCACAAGCAGTATGCAGGCGTGCCCCCTACCACTCCCAGGCGCACCGCTGGGCGTGGGAGGCGATCCGCCGCAAAGTTGCAGTGCGGGAGGCTGATGAATGTGTATTTTACACTTTCATTTGAGTCTTTTTCACCTATTTTAGCTATCCTCTATGTTAATTTAGCTATATTTTAGTGCATTTTATTAGAATAGTGTCACGTTTCCCTTTAGATTTTATTTTACAGGTTTTGGTTGAAAATCGAGGATTTCGGGGCAATTATATTGAAGTTGACAAGGAATTGGTGTTCCAGAAGCCTATTTGGAGTATCTGAAGGTTTCCGGATAGGATTTGGAGTCTAGGGGTCGAATCTGGAGGTTAGAAGGCCACTAGAAGTCAGAAACCGAGTCCGAAAAGTGATGAACCGCTGATGTCGTGCTCCGAATTCAATCAAATAATATTTGTAATTTAGCCAAAGGCAATCCACAACTACAACGAAAACCGTAGTGTAGCAGTAGAATGACTCGAGTGTCGTTCTCTCAGGACTATAACTAGCTTTATCTATTTAACAAGAGAATATAAACAGCAGACAGATAGCAAAGGGGTTTTCTAACAGATAATGGAGATTGGTGATAGTATGATCCTTCTTAGCATAACGGGTCGATAATCATGCATAAATTCCTCGGTCTTGCATAGAGATCTTTGAATCAATCTAGTGTCCTGTTGCAAATATTAAGCACTACGAAGATAATTGGTCTGACAAGTCAATCACTACTGTCCTATTGTGTTCCGTAATTATTCAACACTACGAAGATAAACTCGCACACAGGTCGACAAGTGTCCAATTGTGCATAATAATTAATACAACATACGAGAATTTAGGCTGTGCCTGATCAACGAAATAAAGCAATGACACGGAGTATAATGCGCGATATAGCCATTAGCATGATTATCTTCCCTTCGCTAAGAATTCACATACTACCACCAACGATAAGTTTAGCTACTCATAATAGGCATGCAATCAACAGAAATCATAGAAGAAAACATATTGAAAGATATATAAAATAAGTAGATTAAACTGTAAGATACAAGTTACCGAAGGTTGTCAATCTCCGATGAATTGCGATCCTACTAGCTCCAATCCGCTATGAAAAAGTATCCCCTAAGCTACAGAACTCCCAGGACAGGCCCCGGGAAGTTCCTACCTAAAACTATAGAGAGAGGTGAGAAAGTAGGTCTGGAAAGATATGATTTTCGGAGAAAACTGAGCAACTATATATAGGCCCCGAAATACTGTGGGGCGGTTCGCCCCGGAGAGTTTTTCGCGGAATTCCGTGTTTTCGACGCGTTTTTGGATTTCTTCCCCTTTTCGAACTCGGTTTCTGACTTCTAGTAGCCTTCTAACCTCCAGATTCGGCCCCTAGACTCCAAATCCTATCCGGAAACCTTCAGATACTCCAAATAGGCTTCTGGAACACCAATTCCTTGTCAACTTCAATATATTTGCCCGGAAATCTTCGAATTTCAACCAAAACCTGTAAAATAAAATCTAAAGGGAAACGTGACACTATTCTAATAAATGCATTAAAATATAGCTAAATTAACATAGATGATAGCTAAAATAGGTGAAAAAGACTCGAATGAAAGTGTAAAATACACATTCATCAAACTCCCCAAACCGAACCTTTGCTTGTCCTCAAGCAACTAAGCTAGACTCTAATACAAAAAACATGCAAGACACAAAATGGAGTCTCATGCCAAATAAAATGAACTAATCAATGAATCTATTAAATAACATATGAACAAAAACCATGTAAATCAAAGCATGAATATAGGTTGAATAATACCTCGATTGACTTATACACATCCACATAAGCACTTATGTCAAGACAAGATAGTCTCTCGTAACATTCTCTACCTGGACCTAGTCAGTGACGACGTAATGAAGCATGCTAAGATACGAATGGTTGCCCCGTGCCTATGAAACTGAGGACTTACTGTTGTTCCACCATGTTAAGACTTTTCCTCAAAAGAGGTCGAACCAGTACTGGCTCTCATCAAACGAAGGAGGGTTCCCTATAAAAGATAACTCTCCCCTATTCTACCCATCTCTCAAGTAAAGTCTTAAGCTATTCATCACTTCCTGAATGGCAGGACGAGGGTGGTCTAGAACAGATGACACTCAAGACAAAAAAGATAAAAAATAGAAAATTACAACACGATTACGAACATTACAAAAAATGGAAAATAAGACTCAACACTTTGCTAAACTGCTATTTGGCTTTCTTTTTTTTTGGACCCTTCTTTGCTTTTTTTTTTTGGGGTCTTTTCTTTTTTTTCTTTTTTTCTTTCCAGATTCTTTTTTCTTTTTCTCTTTTTTTCTGGAATTTTTTCTTTCTTTTTTTTTTCGATTTTTTTTTTTAGCCAGCAGTAGCATAACAAAAAGAGAAATAAAATGACTCACACGACTTCCCCAAACCTATTCTGAAGAATAGGTTGGAGTACAAAATTTATGGAAAAGGAAAATAAACTCACGATATGAAAATGAAAAACAGAAACAAGTCTAATGATGGTGTAACCCCCTCCCCAAACCTATTCGGAAGAATAGGTTATAAACAAAGGATCACACAACCTCACACTACCTCCTTCCTAGGCATTTAGAAATCTCAAAGCATGGTGAAGACTTGTTGCCCCTTAGGTACATAATTACTCGGGAAACAACCATAAGACCCTAACATGCATCATCCTATTATAAAGGCCTTCGTGAACCGCAGTAGAGAAAACACCACTAAGTGATGTCGAGACTACCAAGTTTAACTAAGTGCAATACATAAATGTGACAAGCCAAGCGAGAAAAACCTCAAACAAATTCATAGAGATGAAGCATACGATTAAAGGCATAGTTAGTTGATCTACCCAATAAAAAAGTTCAAAAAATTCGGCAATAAACTCCATATAAAACATGCAAGACTATCCTAGGAAAGCAGTAAACGTGCAAATGCAAAAAAAATTCACGAGTTATCATAAGCAAGATAAGTATAGAGATAACCAGCGATAACCTCCTCCCCAAACCTGAACGTCGTCGCTCGTCCCGAACATCGAAAGTGGATCCAAGGTGGAAGCTAATGCTTGTATAAGTGACCTATAATACTCAATCAAACTCGTGAGAAAACACACTAACCTTCAGTGGAGGTGGTAAGGGTAAGCTCTAGGTGATCAACCTCCCTTTGATCACTAGATATCTCGAAGTACGACTTCACTCGCTGGCCATTCACCTTGATGGTATTCCCCGTCTTTGTATCGAAGAGTTTTACAGCTCCATGGGGAGCAACTTCGATAATTTCGTACGGTCCATCCCAACGAGTACGGAGCTTTCCAGGAAATAGTCGAAGGCGAGAATTAAACACCAAAGTTTTTTGTCCAGGAATCAATTCCTTACGTACTATACCACGATCATGATACTTCTTAGTACGTTCCTTGTAGATCTTGGCATTCTCATAAGCACCTAGTCGTAATTCATCGAGCTCATCTAGTTGCAACAATCGTTCCTCGCCAGCTTTTCCTATATCAATATTGAGTGCTTTAATGGCCCAATATGCCTTGTGTTCCAGTTCTACGGGAAGATGGCATGCTTTCCCATACACAAGTCTGTACGGAATGGTCCCGATCACCGTCATGTAGCTAGTCCTGTATGCCCAAAGTGCATCATTCAATTTTCCTGCCCAGTCCTTCCTACTAGGCTTCACTACTCGCTCCAGGATCTTCTTGATTTGACGGTTGCTGACTTCGACTTGTCCCGACGTCTGTGGGTGATAAGGTGTAGCTATGCTATGGTGGACACTGTATCTCTTAAGAAGGGAGGCAAACGTTCTATTGACAAAGTGTGACCCTCCATCGCTAATGATTGTCCTAGGGCACCCAAATCTCGAGAAGATTACCTCCTTCAAGAACTTCATAACCACTGCGCCGTCATTTGTTTTTGTAGGAATTGCCTCCACCCATTTAGTCACATAGTCCACTGCAACAAGAATGTATTCATATCCCCCACTGTTTGGAAATGGTCCCATAAAATCAATGCCCCATACATCGAAAGGTTCTACCACTAGATTCCCTTGAAGGGGCATTTCATCTTTCTTGCCGATACCACCACCTCGTTGACATGGGTCACAATTCTTCACAAAATTTCGAGCATCTTTGTATATTGTTGGCCGGAAAAATCCGGCTTGCAGTACCTTGCGTGCTGTCTTCAATCCACTGTAGTGCCCCCCACAATTAAGCTCATGGCAATGGCTCAGTACACTTTGTTGCTCTTCTTGTGGCACGCACCTTCTTAGAATCCCATCAGCTCCCTCCTTGAATAAATGCGGGTCATCCCATATGTAAGTCCTGCATTGCTTAGCAAGAGCTCTCTTGTCCGAGGCTGAAAAGTTAGTAGGGCAAACATTCATAGCCAAATAGTTTACAATATCTACATACCATGGCTCTTCATGAGCCTTCATCAAGTGCTCATCGGGAAGGTCTTCATTGATGGGTATTGGATCAACAGGGATATTAGGTATTCTTGATAAATGATCTGCTACTAAATTCTCCCTACCGGCTCTATCCACTATGGTCAAATCAAAGTCTTGCAGCAAAGCAAAAGGACCCAACGGAATAATCTAGGCTTAGAATCTTGCTTAGCTATCAAATGTCTCAAAGCAGCATGATCAGTATGGACATTCACAGGATGGCCAATTAAATAAGACCTAAACTTTTGTAACGCAAAGACAACAGCTAAAAACTCCTTTTCAGTAGTTGTATAATTAACATGCGCAGAGTCTAGAGTCTTACTAACATAATAAATCACACGATACTGCTTATCAACTTTTTGGCATAAAACAGCTCCCATAGCAAAATTCGAAGCATCACACATAATTTCGAAAGGAAGATTCCAGTCAGGTGGCACAACAATGGGGGCAGAAACAAGCTTTTCCTTAAGGGTATTAAAAGCAACTAAGCAATCATCAGAGAAATGGAAAACCACATCTTTAGCAAGCAAGCTACTTAAAGGTTTGGCAATTTTCGAAAAATCTTTAATAAATCTCCTATGAAAACCTACATGGCCAAGAAAAGACTGCAATTCTTTCACACAAGTAGGTGGGGGAAGTTTTTCAATGATTTCAATCTTAGCCTTGTCTACCTCAATACCCCTTTCAGAAACTATATGTCCTAGAACAATGCCTTCTCTAACCATATAATGGCTCTTTTCCCAGCTTAAGGTCAAATTGCATTCGATGCACCTTTTCAAAACTAGATCTAATCTTTGTAAGCATTCATCAAAGGAATCACCAAAAAGGGAAAAATCATCCATGAAAACTTCAACAAATTTAGTTACCATGTCAGAGAAAACAGAAAGCATGCACCTTTGAAAAGTGGCGGGAGCATTGCATAGTCCAAATGGCATCCTCCTATAGGCAAATGTTCCGAATGGGCAAGTGAATGTTGTCTTCTCCTGATCCTCTGGTGCAATCGGAATCTGGTAGAAACCTGATAAACCATCAAGAAAATAATAAAACTGCCGCCCCGCAAGGCGGTTTAGCATGTCATCTATAAATGGTAAAGGGAAGTGGTCTTTTTTAGTGGCGGCATTTAAGCTTCTATAGTCAATGCACATCCGCCATCCAGTGGTCTTCCTAACCGGTACCAATTCTCCCTTCTCATTCTCTTCTACCGTGACTCCCGATTTCTTAGTAACTACATGTACCGGGCTCACCCATCGACTATCAGGAATGGGGTAAATCATATCAGCATCTAGCAACTTGATCACTTCCTTTTTTACCACATCTTGCATGGCTGGATTTATTCTTCGCTGAGGTTGCCTAACGGGTTTGGCATCTTGTTCTAGAGTGATGTTGTGCACGCATCTTGTAGGGCTAATTCCGTTGATATCACTGATTCCCCATCGTATAGCTGCGGAATTTTCCTTCAATACCTCAATCAGCTACTTTCTTCATTGTCGGAGAGATGTGAGGAGACAATTACAGGCTTCTTCTGATTTTCCCCTAAGTACACATACTTGAGGTGCGCAGGAAGTGGTTTCAATACTAAGCTAGGTTCCTCAGGAAACCCTCTTTCTTCTTCATCATCCAAAGGTTCAAGTACCTCTTCTCCTGCAGGAATTTCTGGGGTGCTATCCATTATTTCAACTAGTTCCCTTGCTTCTTCGGTCATGTAGCACGTCTCAACTTGTATTGTTAGTGCCTCCTCAAGTGGTTCGCGCTTACCATGGCAATGATGAAATTCGGGAATTACAGATTCGTAGCAATCGACAAATTTTAACTCCTCCGCAACTTCCTTATCTCTGATGCTACATCCTACCAACTCAATCTTCTCGCCCATTACATCCATGGTTATTTTCTTGCCCTTAAGCTCAAGGCATGTGTTGGTGGTTGCCATGAATGATCTCCCAAGTAGTACTACGTGCTCACGGATGTGGCTCTTTCCCTCATCCGCGGACTTCATTACTACAAAATCAGCTGGGATTATCAATTTGTTCACTTTCACAAGGATGTCCTCTATTATCCCGACTGGTCGCTTCACACTTTGGTCTGCCATTTTGACGACCATATCAGTTGGTGTTAATTCTCCGAGTTCCAGGGCCTTGTATACTGAATACGACATTAAGTTAATGCTAGCTCCTAACTCGAGCATTGCTTTTGTAGTGCGTCCATTCCCTAAGGCGATGTCGATGATGAAGCTTCCAGGATCTTTTTTCTTCATGGGCAATCCGGCAATCGAGTTGACTGTTTCAACCCCATTCACTTCCTTTCCTGAAGTAATCCTTTTGTTCTTGATCTCACGAAAGAATTTCGTATAAGCTGGGATGTTCTAGATTAACTCTAAGAGAGGTACAGTGACTTCCACTTTTGACAGGCGTTGGAATAAGGGTAAATCTTGAATATCCTTCTTGGCTGGTTTGATCCGAGTCGGGTATGGCACATGTGGCTTTGGAGGCACATATGGATTGGAAGATTTGTGAAGTTCTCCTGGTATACTAGTTCCATCTTCGACTTCGTCGTCATCGATGTCTATTACAGATGGTCTTGGTTCATCATTCCTTTCTGGAACTCCTTGAGGTTCTTTGGAACTTCCGCAATCCTCTTGTTCTGCGCTTGGCCCTCTATTATCGATCTCAGTAGATTCCACCCGCTTAGGACGTACGAAGTTAAGAATTTTGGTCATCTTGCCTCCTCGGAGCAGTAGATTCACTTCTTCACACTCATTCTCCTCAGTAGCAACAGCTGGAGGTTGCACGGGTTTAGCTTCAGATGTCTCGTCGGCAGGACTAGGATTGACCGGTTCCCTGGAGTTAGGGGGTGATTCGCTCCTCACCTCGGGTGGTTTGCTCACTACTTCCTGCGGGGTATCCTCGACTTCTTTACCGCACCTCCCACACTTCAGTAGGCTAAGTTCTTTGATAAGTTGCTCATTCACTTCGATCGCTTCAAAAGCCTTCTCGATGCGAAGATTGTTCTCAGCTTGCCCTGCGTGTGCTACCTCGAAGACACTCTCAATGGCCTTAATCCCTGCGTAAAACGCAAGTTCCTCCTCCTCAATGATGTCTTCGTCCTCAGAATAGTCTTCGTATAACCCGTCAGTTTCGTCTTGATTTGAGTATATGTTGGCGACTTCATTCGACATTATTTTCTCGGATTGTGCGGATCCATTGGCGTACGTTTGAAAGACCTTCACTGCCTCTTCAACTGTACATTATTCTAAACCTCCACATATCCCATCTATTTGAAGCCTAACTTCATCTCGTAGTCCTCCAACAAAAAACCAAATCAGCTCCCCATCGTCGAAACGGTGGTGGGGGCACTCACGTTTATACAGCTCAAAACGTTCATAGGTGTCACAGAACCGCTCGTATTCTCCTTGCTTGAAGTATTCGATTCGATTCCGTAGTGCAATCGTCTCATGGTAAGGCATGAAACGTGCCAAGAACTCCTCTACTACTTGGCTCCAGGTCTTCAGTGATCCTGGTGCTAACCTTGCTATCCATATCCTCGGTTCATATCCTAAAGCAAAAGGAAATAATTTCCTGCATAACTGATCCTCGGTGAACCCCTTTGCTGGAACTTTTGCTATCTCCTCTTCATAGGACCTGATGAAGCTTATTGGATTCATATCCTCTCCCTCTTCGAACCTTGGTATCCTTCTCACTATGGTGCTTGTTACCTCGTACCCCGATAACTCTTCTTCCAAGTATATAGCTGACCCCCTCCTGACTTGCGAGAACGTCGGTGTCAAGCGGGCTTTTAAGGTCGTCATACCTGGAAATCTGTATCAGGAGTAACTCAAAACTAAAAATTAGCATCGTTAGAAATTTCGAAAATCGAGTATATTTCTAGATATCGAATACTACTAAGGCTAGGAAAGGAGAATTAGAAACAGACTAGGAAAGCAGTATCAGAGAGAGATTAAAAAGGAAAACTAAAACTAGTAGAAATAGGAATCTAAAACTGAAAATATAAACAAATTAAACAGAAAAAGGAGTATAGTCCCCGGCAGCGGCGCCAATTTGATGAACCGCGGATGTCATGCTACGAATTCAATCAAATAATATTTGTAATTTAGCCAAAGGCAATCCACAACTACAACGAAAACCGTAGTGTAGCAGTAGAATGACTCGAGGGTCTTTCTCTCAGGACTATAACTAGCTTTATCTATTTAACAAGAGAATATAAACAGCAGACAGATAGCAAAGGGGTTTTCTAACAAATAATGGAGATTGGTGATAGTATGATCCTTCTTAGCATAACGGGTCGATAATCATGCATAAATTCCTCGGTCTTGCATAGAGATCTTTGAATCAATCTAGTGTCCTGTTGCAAATATTAAGCACTACGAAGATAATTGGTCTGACAAGTCAATCACTACTGTCCTATTGTGTTCCGTAATTATTCAACACTACGAAGATAAACTCGCACACAGGTCGACAAGTGTCCAATTGTGCATAATAATTAATACAACATACGAGAATTTAGGCTGTGCCTGATCAACGAAATAAAGCAATGACACGGAGTATAATGCGCGATATAGCCATTAGCATGATTATCTTCCCTTCGCTAAGAATTCACATACTACCACCAACGATAAGTTTAGCTACTCATAATAGGCATGCAATCAACAGAAATCAGAGAAGAAAACATATTGAAAGATATATAAAATAAGTAGATTAAACTGTAAGATACAAGTTACCGAAGGTTGTCAATCTCTGAAGAATTGCGATCCTACGAGCTCCAATCCGCTATGAAAAAGTATCCCCTAAGCTACGGAACTCCCAGGACAAGCCCCGGGAAGTTCCTACCTAAAACTATAGAGAGAGGTGAGAAAGTAGGTCTGGAAAGATATGATTTTCGGAGAAAACTGAGCAACTATATATAGGCCCCGAAATACTGTGGGGCGGTTCGCCACACACACCGGGCGGTTCGCCCGGTGTGGGGCGGTTCGTCCCGGAGAGTTTTTCGCGGAATTCCGCGTTTTCGATACGTTTTTGGATTTCTTCCCCTTTTCGGACTCGGTTTCTGACTTCTAGTAGCCTTCTAACCTCCAGATTCGGCCCCTAGACTCCAAATCCTATCCGGAAACCTTCAGATACTCCAAATAGGCTTCTGGAACACCAATTCCTTGTCAACTTCAATATATTTGCCCGAAAATCTTCGAATTTCAACCAAAACCTGTAAAATAAAATCTAAAGGGAAACGTGACACTATTCTAATAAAATGCATTAAAATATAGCTAAATTAACTTAGAGGATAGCTAAAATAGGTGAAAAAGACTCGAATAAAAGTGTAAAATACACATTCATCAAAAAGGGGAAGAAATCCAAAAATGCGTCGGAAACGCGGAATTCCGCGAGAAATTCTCTGGGGCGAACCGCCCGGTGTGTGGGGCGAACTGCCCCACAATATTTCGAGGCCTATATATAGTTGCTTAGTTTTCTCCGAAAATCATACTTTTCCAGACCTACTTTCTCACCTTTGTCTGTAGTTTTAGGTAGGAACTTCCCAGAGCCTGTTCTGGGGGTTCGTAGCTTAGGGGACACTTTTTCATAGCGGATTGGAGCTTGTAGGATCGCAATTCTCCGGAGATTGACAACCTTCGGTAACTTTGTATCTTACAGTTTATTCTACTTATTTTTATTTATTTTTCAACATGTTTTCTTCTATGATTTCTGTTGATTGCATGCCTATTATGAGTAGCTAAACTTATCGTTGGTGGTCGTATGTGAATTCTTAGCGAAGGGAAGATAATCATGCTAATGGCTATATCGCGCATTATACTCCGTGTTATTGCTTTATTTCGTTGATTAGGCTCAGCCTAAATTCTCGTATGTTGTATTAATTATTATGCACAATTGGACCCTCGTCGACCTGTACACGAGTTTATCTTCGTAGTGTTGAATAATTAAGGAACACATTAGGACAATAGTGATTGACTTGTCAGAATCGTTATCTTCGTAGTGCTTAATAATTGCAACAGGACATTAGATTGATCAAAGATCTCCATGCAAGACCGAGGAATTTATGCATGATTATCGACCCATATGCTTTGAATGATCATACTATCACCAATCTCCATTATCTGTTAGAAACCCCTCTGCTATCTGTCTGCTGTTTTTATATTCTAAATTAGATTTGATAAAGCTAGTTATAGTCCTGAGAGAACGACACTCGAGTCATTCTACCGCTACACTACGGTTTTCGTTGTAGTGGTGGATTGCCTTTGGCTAAATAACAAATATTATTTGACTGAACCGGAACCGACAAATCCGCGTTCATCAAATTGGCGCCGTTGCCGGGGACTATACTCCTTTTTTCTGTTTAATTCAATTCCTAATTCCATTAGTTTTAGTTTTCCTATTTAATCTCTCTCTGATACTCCTTCCTAGCTTGTCACAGATATTCAGGTCTTGTGATGGCTCGCCCACTTTTGAAATCATGGGTTCAACCCAACAAAGCACTGATGAGAGGTCCGGCTATTGTTCTTTCTGCTGCAACTCGAGATTTGGAAATCAAAAGTTGCATGTACTAGCAACTCCCGAGGTTCTATGGGTTGGCTAGGGAAGATGTTATGGGATACCTGAATGATATTGACGATTTTATCAACAATCTACCAAGGCCCGGAGCAGGGATAACGGACGATGAGCTAAGGATGAAGGTTTTTGCTATGGGGCTTGGTGATAAAGCCAAGGCATGGTTAGGCTCTTTGGAAGCCGGATCACTAGACACCTGGGACAAGGTGTATTCTGCTTTTATGGAGAAATACTTTCCTCACACATTGACTACCGCGCTTAAGGCGCAAATCACAGGATTCAAACAGGACTACAATGAGACCATCTACACCGCTTTCGAGAGGTTCAAGGACCTCATGCACAAGTGTCCACACCATGGTTTTGGGCTTCCCGATCTTGTCCAGCACTTCTACAATGGACTCACATATGAGAGTCAACAGGTGGTGGATTTCCAATGCCGTGGTACTATCTGGGAAGAGACCGCCGAGGATGTGTGGGCGTGTTTCGAAAGGCTTGCTAAAGGATCTCAATCAAAGGATCCAAGAGCAATGGTTAGAAGGCGTGGACCTGAGGCCCCACCAAACCAGGAGATCCCAATGAATGAAGTGAATGGTGTGAGTGGTGATAGGTTCGAAGGTTTCGCCAATCAGATGAGGCAAGCTCTAAGTGGCCTAATCGGAACTTCTCTCTCCAACGAGGTATGTAGGGTGTGAAAGAATTATGGGCATGGGGCTCATATGTGTAGATCGGATCTAGCACGAGAAGATGTTCACTTGGGAAACCGTAGTAATCCTACTCCTAAGGACGAAGCATCTACATCCAAGTCAGCAACTCTCTTGGATAATTTACAGAAATTTGTGGCTTTCACCCAAGTGTTTTTGAAGAGATACGAGGAGGATTCGGCAAAGATCAATGCTCGTCTGGATCAATTGGAAGCTAGAGCTAGTAGAGAGCAAGGGAAGTTACATAGCAGCACTGAGAGGTCCATGTCGATCAACTTGGTGGGAGATCAACCAGTGGAAATCACCATTAAGCAAGTTGCTAAGTGCGAGTGTTACAAGGATGAAGAGCCTCCACTAGCCAAGGAAGAAGAGAAGGACCTTGGTACTGATGAGAGTGGAAAGAAGCAAGAGAATCCCGAGCCACTCCCTCAAAGTTTCGATGTTAAGGTCGGGATTGGCGAACTTGAAGATGTCCGTGCCACACTAGACACGGGATCTTACTCGAACGTGCTCCCTTTGAATGTGTTTGAGAAGAGTAGCCTTGGAAAACTATCTGACCATAGGGCTATTGTGCAACTGGCGGATGGATCCTTTGTGAGACCCGAAGGCGTTGTGAAAAATGTGTTGGTCAAGATTGGTGAAGCATCTGTATACACCAATTTTGTAGTTATGCCGGCGTCTGCACCTGGGACAGGGGATGTCATTCTCTTGGGACGAACGTTCTTGACTAAGCTACGCTCCGTGATGGACATCTGCCAAAGAACTTGCACTATTGAAGTGGATGGCAAGCAACATGTGTTGCAAGCCATATCTGATCCACCTGATCCGCCTGATAATTCTTACACTACTCACTATTGTGGTCTTGCAGCCTTTGTTCTTTCTTATTCACAGGTTCGTGGCATGAAGAGGAGATCAGTGAAGGGGAAGTCTAGCACCCGCAAAAAGAAGAGCTAGGCGCGGACAGGAGTCGAGTCAAAGACTTTAAACAATGGCGCTATCCGGGAGGCAACCCGGAGATTTTATCGCTTTCTTTAATCGCTTTATTTACCGCTTTATATTTTATCTCACGAGTTTGATTGAGTATTATAGGTCACTTATACAAGCATTAGCTCTCACCTTGGATCCACTTTTGACGTTCGGGACGAGCGACGACGTTCAGGTTTGGGGAGGAGGTTATCGCTGGTTATCTCTATACTTATCTTGCTTATGATAAACTCGTGTAATTTTTTGCATTTGCACGTTTACTGCTTTCCTAGGATAGTCTTGCATGTTTTATATGGAGTTTATTGCCGAATTTTTTGAACTTTTTTATTGGGTAGATCAACCAACTATGCCTTTAATCATATACTTCATCTCTATGAATTTGTTTGAGGTTTTTCTCGCTGGCTTGTCACATTTATGTATTGCACTTAGTTAAGCTTGGTAGTTAGTGGTGTTTTCTCTACTGCGGTTCACGAAGGCCTTTATAATAGGATGATGCATGTTAGGGTCTTATGGTTGTTTTCCCGAGTAATTATGTACCTAAGAGGCAACAAGTCTTCACCATGCTTTGAGATTGCTAAATGCCTAGGAAGGAGGTAGTGTGAGGTTGTGTGATCCTTTGTTTATAACCTATTCTTCCGAATAGGTTTGGGGAGGGGGTTACACCATCATTAGACTTGTTTTCGTTTTTCATTTCCGTATCGTGAGTTTGTTTTTCCTTTTCCGTAAATTTTGTACTCCAACCTATTCTTTCGAATAGGTTTGGGGAAGTCGTGTGAGTCATTTTCTCTCTTTTTGTTATGCTACTGCTGGCTAGAAAAAACTCGAAAAAAAGAGAAAAAAAATTCCAGGAAAAAAGAAAAAAAGAAGAAAAAGAGAAACTGGAAAGGAAAAAAAGAAAAAAAGAAAAGACCCCAAAAAAGCAAAGAAGGGTCCAAAAAAAGAAAGCCAAATAGCAGTTTAGCAAAGTGTTCTGTCTTTTCCAATTTTTGTATTGTTCGTAATCGTGTTGTAATTTTTTATTTTTTATCTTTTTTGTCTTGAGTGTCATCTGTTCTAGACCACCCTCGTCCTGCCATTCAGGAAGTGGTGAATAGCTTAAGACCTTTACTTGAGAGATGGGTAGAATAGGGGAGTGTTATCTTTTAAAGGGAACCCTCCTTCGTTTGATGAGAGCCAGTACTGGTTCGACCTCTTTTGAGGAAAAGTCTTAACATGGTGGAACAGTAGTAAGTCCTCAGTTTCATAGGCACGGGACAACCATTCGTATCTTAGCATGCTTCATTACGTCGTCACTGACTAGGTCCAGGTAGAGAATATTACGAGAGACTATCTTGTCTTGACATAAGTGCTTACGTGGATGTGTATAAGTCAATCGAGGTTTTCTTCAACCTATATTCATGCTTTGATTTATATGGTTTTTGTTCATATGTTTTTCGGTAGATTCAGTAGATTAGTTCATTTTATTTGGCATGAGGCTCCATTTTGTGTCTTGCATGTTTTTTGCATTAGAGTCTAGCTTAGTTGCTTGAGGACAAGCAAAGGTTCGGTTTGGGGAGTTTGATGAATGTGTATTTTAAACTTTCATTTGAGTCTTTTTCACCTATTTTAGCTATCCTCTATGTTAATTTAGCTATATTTTAGTGCATTTTATTAGATAGTGTCACGTTTCCCTTTAGATTTTATTTTACAAGTTTTGGTTGAAAATCGAGGATTTCCGGGCAATTATATTGAAGTTGACAAGGAATTGGTATTCCAGAAGCCTATTTGGAGTATCTGAAGGTTTCCGGATAGGATTTGGAGTCTAGGGGTCGAATCTGGAGGTTAGAAGGCCACTAGAAGTCAAAAACCGAGTCCGAAAAGGGGAAGAAATCCAAAAACGCGTCAGAAACGCGGAATTCCGCGAGAAATTCTCTGGGGCGAACCGCCCCACACCGGGCGAACCACCCCACAATATTTCGAGGCCTATATATAGTTGCTCAGTTTTCTCCGAAAATCATACTTTTCCAGACCTACTTTCTCACCTTTCTCTGTAGTTTTAGGTAGGAACTTCCCAGAGCCTGTTCTGGGGGTTCGTAGCTTAGGGGACACTTTTTCATAGCGGATTGGAGCTTGTAGAATCGCAATTCTCCGGAGATTGACAACCTTCGGTAACTTTGTATCTTACAGTTTATTCTACTTATTTTTATTTATCTTTCAACATGTTTTCTTCTATGATTTCTGTTGATTGCATGCCTATTATGAGTAGCTAAACTTATCGTTGGTGGTAGTATGTGAATTCTTAGCGAAGGGAAGATAATCATGCTAATGGCTATATCGCGCATTATACTCCGTGTTATTGCTTTATTTCGTTGATCAGGCTCAGCCTAAATTCTCGTATGTTGAATTAATTATTATGCACAATTGGACCATCGTCGACCTGTACGCGAGTTTATCTTCGTAGTGTTGAATAATTACGGAACACATTAGGACAATAGTGATTGACTTGTCAGAATCGTTATCTTCGTAGTGCTTAATAATTGCAATAGGACATTAGATTCATCAAAGATCTCCATGCAAGACCGAGGAATTTATGCATGATTATCGACCCGTTATGCTTTGAAGGATCATACTATCACCAATCTACATTATCTGCTAGAAACCCCTCTGCTATTTGTCTGCTGTTTTTATATTCTAAATTAGATTTGATAAAGCTAGTTATAGTCCTGAGAGAACGACACTCGAGTCATTCTACCGCTACACTACGGTTTTCGTTGTAGTGGTGGATTGTCTTTGGCTAAATTAAAAATATTATTTGACTGAACTGGAACCGACAAATCCGCGTTCATCAGAGGCCCCCCACTGGCCACCCCAGGCGGTCCGTCGGTCGTGGGGGACGGTCCGCCGCGTACCACCAGGGAGCTGGACGACCCCAGCTTCCCGATTTCATCCGTCGTCAATAATCTTCATGATGCAGAGCCCGTTCCGGCGGTTACCACCGAGGTCCCTAAGTTCGAGGAAGTAAACCTACTCCTCTGTAGTGGGAAGGTAACTAAAATCCCGAATTTTGTACGTCCTAAACATGTTAAATCTACTGTGACTAACAATGCAGGGATAAGGAAGGAGAATGAAGATGGTGAAGGTTAAACAGACCCTCAAGTGCAAGACAATGCACCACGCACATCTGAAGACGGCGACAACGATGGGGAGAAGGGGGACACACCAAATATCGAGGAGGGACTTCATAAGTCTCCCAACCCTTATGTGCCCCCGAAACCTCACATGCCATTCCCTGGTAGGATCAAGCCAGCCAAGAAAGATATATAGGAGTCACCGCTATTCAAGCGCCTCTGTAAAGTCGAAGTTAATGTTCCTCTATTGGAGCTCATCCAGAATGTTCCAGCCTATACGAAGTTCTTTCGGGAGGTGAAGAGCAACAAAAGGATTGCACTAAGGGAGACGCGACCGGTATGGAGACAGTGAATTCCATAGCGGGGCTTCCCGCGAAGCAACGAGACCCAGGGAGCTTCATCATAGATATTACCATGGAGAATGGACGGTCCACCAAGGCTATGCTCGACTTAGGAGCTAGCATCAACCTGATGCCCTACTCAGTATACCAAGCCCTAGACCTTGGGGAAATGCAGCCAACCGAGATGGTTGTACAGATGGCAGACCAAAGCGTGAAACGTCCTATGGGAATAATTGAGGATGTCCTCGTAAAGGTAGACAAACTAATAATTCCTGCAGATTTTGTAGTGATGAGGTCAGCCGAGAAAGGAAAGAGCCATGTCCGCGAACACGTGGTGCTTCTTGGAAGACCATTCATGGCCACTACCAATACATGCCTTGAACTACAAGGCAAGAAAATCACCATGGCGGTAATGGGTGAGAAAATTGAATTGGTAGGATATAGTATAGTCGATAAAGAAGTTATAGAAGAATTGAAGTTTATTGATTGCTATGATTCTGTGATTTCTGAATTTCACCATTGCCATGATAATCTTGAACCTCTAGAAGAGGCACTAACCATGCAGGTGGAGACGTGTTACATGTCTGAGGAAGCAAGGGAACTAGTCGAGATAATGGATAGCACACCCGAAATCCCATTCGGAGAAGAGGTGCTTGAACCCAAAGAGGAAGAAGAGGGAGATAACCAACTTCCAGAAGAGCCTAGCTTAGAACTAAAACCCCTTCCTGGGCACCTTAAGTATGTTTATTTAGGGGAAAATGAGAAAAAGCCTGTAATAATTTCTTCACACCTATCTAGCATAGAAGAAGGTAGGCTAGTCCAAGTCCTGAAGGAAAATTCTGCAGCCATAGGATGGGGAATTATTGACATTAAGGGGATAAGCCCTACACGGTGTGTGCACAATATCACTTTAGAACAAGATGCCAAACCCGTTAGGCAACCTCAGCGTAGGATAAATCCAGCCATTCAAGAAGTCGTGAAGAAGGAGGTGATTAAGTTGCTAGATGCCAATATGATCTATCCCATTCCTAATAGTAGGTGGGTAAGCCCCATACACGTTGTACCTAAGAAATCGGGGATTACGGTAGAAGAGAATGAGAAGGGAGAGCTAGTGCCAGTTAGGAAAACCACAGGTTGGCGGATGTGCATTGACTATAGGAGATTAAATGCCGCCACAAAGAAAGACCACTTCCCTCGCCCAGTTATCGATGACATGTTGAACCACCTCGCGGGGCGGAAATTTTATTGTTTCCTTGATGGCTTGTCAGGTTTCTATCAAATTCCGATTGCGCCAGAGGATCGGGAGAAGACGACATTCACTTGCCCTTTCGGAACGTTTGCTTACAGGAGAATGCCATTTGGGCTATGTAACGCCCCCACCACTTTTCAAAGGTGCATGCTTTCTATTTTTTCTGATATGGTGACTAAGTTTGTTGAGGTTTTCATGGATGATTTTTCCCTTTTTGGTGATTCCTTTGATGAATGCTTCCATAGATTAGATCTTGTGTCTCAAAAGGTGTATCGGATGCAATTTAAATCTAAGTTGGGAGAAACGTCATTACATGGTTAGGGAAGGCATTGTTCTAGGACATGTGGTCTCCGAAAGGGGGATCGAAGTTGATAAGGCAAAGATAGAAATAATTGAGAAGCTCCCCCCACCCACTTGTGTCAAAGAACTTCAGTCTTTTCTTGGTCATGTAGGATTCCATAGGAGGTTTATCAAAGATTTTTCGAAAATTGCAAAACCATTAAGCAACTTGCTTGCAAAAGATGTGAGTTTCCATTTTTCTAAAGATTGCTTAGAAGCCTTTAACACACTTAAGGCAAGATTAATTACTGCTCCTATAGTTGTGCCACCTAATTGGAAACTTCCTTTCATGATAATTGATAGTCTATATGTCCTAGAGACAGTCTATATTAAGGGCATGCAGCCCTTATTAAGGGCATATATGTACTATTACACAGGTCAACGTAATATAATATATGTTTGTTGTTTGACTATTGAGTATCGCTTTCATATTTATATTACACCAGGCATACAACAATTCATATCTCTATTCCTGTCTGTATTGATATTAAACATGTCCCCTCAGATAGATGACCGATCACACAGATAGTGGGAGCTATGTGAGTTATCATCTATCCCAAACTCTCCCTAGTCGAGGTTCATCTCGGATGTAGGGGTCTGAATGAACCAACTGAGACTAGTATGCGTGGAGGTTATACTTGTTAGAGAAAGTGTGAGCCGATCCCACGGCCACGGAATGGATTGTTGGACAATCAAGAAACGTTCTCGTAACTCCGCATAGTTGTTCGAAGGGTGATTACCGAACAATGGAAGTACCCACCGGAAACTCCCATCGATGTATACTCTACACCGAAGTGTCTATGGGAACCGGAAAGATGTCGAAGTGATGCCAGTCGTCCTTTGGACTTACAGGACTTTATCATCACATTTGTTGCCCCATATCCTTGGTGGACCCGTCGATATCAGCTCTGAATAAGCAGTTGACCCAAGACACGATCCAGGATTATGGCTACATACAAATGGGGATGATAAGTGATTCTGTGAAGGATTCATTTCTCATGTGTAGCACAGGAGAGCACTGCTCATAGTCGTTCATAGTTGTGATTGGTAAAACCGCTGGCCGGCGTATGAATATTATTATGATAGTCATAATAGATATTGGATTAACCAAGCAACTCACTGAAGACGCCCGTGGATGTATTATTGGGATAGACACTTCATCGATCCTAGATGCATTCGAGTGAGTCAGATGAAGGGACGTTACCATCGCCGCGTTGAGCGCAAAAGACTTCACAACGAAAGGGTTTGCTTTGAGAAACCTCTCAAACGTCCTCATGTATTAATATTACAAATGGAACCGTCTAGGAATTCCATTTTGCCTAGTCTAGGACTTGCTTAGTACAATGAGGCCCTATGGGTCACATAATGTGGTGATTCAGCTTATCCGAATATCCTTGAAGATGGAATCGCAATTAATTTAGAATTAATTGTGATTAATGAATTATAATTAATTTTGAATTAATTATAATAATTTGTGGCTCAATTAATGATTAGGAATTATTAATTGAATTGGCTGATTAATTGTATTTTATGTAAATACAATTAAAGATTATATTTTAGAAATATAATAGAGGTTTGATTTGAAAGGATATGTTAATTTAGAATTAATATATGCACATTGGCAAAATCTACTTGGAGTTTTAATTGCCTTAGAATTATAAGTGGGTCCCAAAACCGGGACCCACCTGACCTCCCTTGGACGCGAGCAGCAGCAGTAGTAGGGGAAGGAGTTCGACTCCTTCCTCTATTAGAAGTCAAGGGATAAGTTAGATTTTCCTGATTGAGTTTTAATTTGATTGGGAATGAATCTAGACTTGAATTGGTTTCCTTGTGCAATAAGAATTAGATTCTTATTCCTTTATGAAGTCTAATTGATTATTCTTTAGGCTTCTATTGACTACTATATATAGTAGACTATTAGAGAGCTTTGACATGGTTAATTTAATGGTTAAAACACAGTTGATTCAAGATCATTCTTTCTACCAGTTTTCTTAGAGAAAATAAAAAGTCTCCCCTACCTCCTATAAACCGCGCGCACGCCACTCCCACTGGAGGAAAAGGCCGCCCCATCTTCTTGGCCACATAAAGAATATCCTACCATTCTTTCCGATAAGATGTTCATCCGCGGATACCAAGGTTGAGGTTCAAGGAGCTGGAAACTAACTTTTATTGTCTTGCAGATAATCAAAGTATTGCAGATATCTTCGACTTCGACGAAGGAGAAGATTCGCCGGACTATTACGAAGACTTGATACCTGTTCTTGCTATTAGAGTATTGTAAGTCTTCTGATTAATGTGTTTGATATATTATATACGCTATATGCATGATCAATTATCCTGCATGTTAAGAAAATTTTGAAACTCCGCTGCGTACCCTAGGGGTAACTCTGACCGTATTTTCTTACAGTGGTATCAGAGCCAAGTTAATTGATTATGAATATACGTATATATGTTATGTGATTTTGTAGTTTATGTGGACGCAATTGATTCTATGATTAATTCGATTTTCAAAAGTTTTGTTTTTATATAAATTTAGAATTTATATTTTTCAAAAAAAAAAAACAATATTATTTTATATATATATATTCGCCGCATGCGTGCCACAGGCGCCGGCGCCTGCGGCCGCAGGCACCCTAGGGGACGGGACTCGATCCCGTCCCCATATATATATATATATATATATATATATATATATATTTATTTATTTAATTTTTCGGGTTGGACCCAAAATCGAATTTTTGGAAATTTTGAAAATTGAATTTTATATTTGGAATGTAAATATGATTTAATTGTAATTATTGTTAACTAGAGGGGTTAAATTTAATTAGTATTAAGTTAAGGGGCTTATTTGTGATTTATCAATTTGTTGTTTATTACAAATAAGTCCTTCTACTTTTGAATTTTAAATTTAACACCTCGAAAGTTTCGAAACTTACAATTGAGTCCTTTGGATTTTCGAAAATTGCTACCTAGTCAATAGAATTTTCGATTTTTCAATCTAGTCCAAATTTTCAATTTTTCATAGAGATTATAAGTATGGGATTATAATTTTCATAATGAAATTATGAAGTCATTTGGCATCCACATAGGCTACTACTTGTTTGTTTGCTCAATATGCTATTGTTTGACAATGCATGTTTAAATACCACGTATTTTACTTTCCGTTCGACCGCTATGCATGCGAGGGTAGGCGGCGCCCTCTTATTTGTCGGACCGCATATTTTTATGTATGGGTAGGCGGCGCCCATTATGTGCTTGATCGCGTTTAGAACTAGAATGGATAAGAGACATCCATTACGTGTAGACCGCTCATGCATGATGGGTAGGCGGCGCCCTTATTTGTTTGTAGATGACTGATAACAACCCTCAAGCTACAAGCCCCAACCAATATAAGTGCAGAAATATGTATGCGTATGTGTTTCTGAGATGCTTTCCATGGGGTGCTTTAATTCTGAACTTTCATTGCGTTTCCCTGTATTGGCGACCTCGTCTTGCAGACTCGCAGTGATCGTCAGATTAGAGTAAGCCTATGGTTATAACTTACTGCATATTGTATCTAGCGACCTCGATAGGTACAATATGTAGAGCATCGGGTTAAAAATTTAACACCCAAGAGTTGCGTGACTCAATTGGATAGTCCTACCGGTCATATTATGTTATGCGACCAACCCCTGTTGGAGTATAGCATAGTATGAATTTGGATCTTGGCCACTACGGTAACTTGTTGGACATTGCCCGTATGTTTGTTTTGGGGGCAATCATATGTGAAAATGGTGGAAGCTAAACAGCTAAAGGACCTTGTTGTTTAGTTATGTTGACTGTGTATTTAGAAATAGTATTTCAATAGTTGATTTATTATTTTCGTTCTATACTATTTCTCCTTATGAAAACCGAAATGGCGAGCATCTCGCTCCGTGCGGTCTTAGAGAAGAAAATTTTGACCGGAACAAACTTCCTAGATTGGATCAGGAATATTCGTTTGGTGCTGAGGTACGAAAAGATTGAGTACGTCTTGGACGAGGCTATTCCCGTGTGTCCCGAGAATCAGACTGCCGATCAAGTTGCTGCTTGGAAATAAGCCAACAAGGCAAAGGCTGATAAGCATCAAGAGGATGCTAAATCCGCGCAGTGTATTATGCTGGCGGCAATGAGCAATGAGTTGCAGAGACAACATGAAAGCATGTTGCCGTATGAGATGCTGAAGCATCTTGAGTCGCTCTTTAAGACGACAACCAGAAGTGTTGAATTTGATTTGATCAAAGAGATACACAGATGCAAGCTCAATGAATGAGGGAACATGTCTGAACATGTTCTCAAGATGAGAATAAGATCATGGTGATCTTTGTCCTTCTATCATTGCCGAGTTCGTATTCGCAGATCATCATTAACTACAATGAATGCGAAGGACGTTACACTGCCTGAGCTCCATAATCTGCTGAAGCCATATGATCAAACTCTTCCTAAGAAGGAGAAATCGATCATGTATGTTGGGCAACCGTCTAACCCAAACCCGAGAAACAAAGGTGCTAAGGGTAAGGGAAAGTCGGGAGCCAAGGCTAACACTTCGAGTGATAGGCCTAAGCGTCTGAACCAGAGAAAGAATTTCAAGAGGAGCGGAACGGTACGCACAGATGAATGTCCTTTCTATAAGCAGAAACGACATTGGAAGAAAGATTGCCCTAAGCTAAGGGCAGATCAAGCTAAGAAGCAGCCGACTTCTAGCTCAGGTATGTTTGTTATTGAAATGAACATGACTACTTTTGACTACAATGGTTGGGTATTAGATACATCTTGTGGCTCACACATTTGTAATAATGTGCAGGGGCTAATTGATCACAAGCTAGTCAAGCAAGGTGAAATCGACTTGCGTGTTGGGAACGGCAATCCAGTTGAAGCCAAACGCGTTGGACGCTGCAAGATAGATTTACCATCAGGACAATGTTTAGAACTTGATAACGTTTATTTTGTTCCATCCATTGTCAGAAATATTATTTCCATTCCATTGTTGGACAATTTGGGTTTTTCCTTTCGATTTGCTAATAATACTTGTTATTTTTCGTTAAATGACCAGTATTATAAAAACACTCGCTTAGTGAATGGTTTATATATTTTTCAACGTAGTCTACCTTTATTTCAAATACATAACAAGCAACCGTCTTCAAGTAGGAAGAATAATCCATCTTATCTATGGCATTGTCGGCTAGGCCATATCAATGAAACACGGATTCAAAGACTAAGGAAGTTGGTCTACTTAGAACCATTTGATTTTGAATCATATGGTACATGTGAATCATTTGTTAAGGGTAAGATGACGAACAAACCTTTTGTTGGACAAGGTGTTCGTGCCACTCGCTTCTTAGAGATCATACATACAGATGTATGTGGACCTTTTAAAGTCCAAGCACGTGGAGGTTATCCTTACTTCGTTACCTTTACTGACGATTTCTCAAGGTATGGATATATTTATCTTATGAAGAATAAATCTGAGACCTTTGGGAAATTCAAGGAGTTTAGGAATGAGGTCGAGAATGAATTGAACCTAAGGATAGTCACTCTTCGATCAGATCGAGGAGGTGAATACCTTAGTGAAGAATTTATCGACTACTTGAAGGAGAATGGAATTCAATCGCAATGGACCCCTCCTGGAACACCACAATTAAATGGTGTGTCTGAGAGAAGGAATCGGACCCTGTTAGACATGGTGAGATCAATGATTGGATTCTTGACTCTTCCAAAATATATATGGGGATATGCGCTGCAAACTGCAATCTACATTCTGAAACGTGTACCATCTAAATCAGTGGAGAAAACTCCTTATGAGTTATGGAAGGGAAAGAAGCCCTCACTGGGATATCTTAGACCTTGGGGCTGTCCTGCGATAGTCAAATTGTTGCTCACTGATAAGTTAGATGCCAAGGGTGTCAAAGTATATTTCATAGGCTATCCTCGTCAGACGAGAGGCTATGAATTCTATCATGCTGAAGATCACAAGGTGATAGTATCTAGAAACGTCAAGTTTTTAGAAGCAGGATACCTCGAAGAAGAGAGGTTAGATGATATGATAGAACTTGAAGAAATTCAAGACTTTGACACGCACGAACATGAGTTCTCTAAATCTTCTGATTTGGACTCAAGTTCAGTGGGAGCTTTCGAAGCAGACAAGGGTAATGATATGACACTTGCTAGGCATGTCATAGTCAGTGGGAGTCCTGTGATTAGATCAACAGTTGAAACCACACCAATAGAACCCGTTGTCAATCAACATGTGCAACAAGTTGCACAAGAGCAGCCTCCCGCTAGGGAACGGGGTCGCAGCACTCGACCGTCTGCATCAGTGCCCACTGATAATGTTCGTGTTACACGAAGACAGAAAAGAAAAGCACCAGAAACACCGACAGAAGCACCAGTCGAGCTCCGTAGGTCGAAGAGGATCCCAAAAGGACCTCAGAAGCAAAGCCTTATGATAGAAGACATCAGTGAACTTGATGTTGGCTTATCAGATCGGGAAGACCCCGAGACCTACAAAGAGGCAATAAATGATATTGACTCAGACAAATTGAAAGAGGCCATGGAATTGGAAATGGACTCCATGTACCTGAACCAAGTTTGGAGCTTGGTAGACTTGCCCCAAGGGGTTAGACCTATTGGGTGCAAATGGGTCTTTAAACGAAAGATAGATGCCGAAAGCATGGTACAAAAGACTTGTGGCGAAAGGCTACACGCAAAGGTATGGCATCGATTACGATGAAACCTTTTCACCAGTAGCAAAGTTGAAGTCCATTCGAATTCTACTTGCGATAGCTTCCTTCTATGATTATGAGATCTGGAAAATGGATGTAAAGACTGCCTTCCTCAATGGCAACCTTGAGGAAGAGGTCTACATGGTACAGCCGGAAGGTTTTATTAGTAAAACCAGGTCAACTGCTGTATGCAAATTACAGAGATCCATCTATGGGCTAAAGCAAGCGTCTAGGAGCTGGAATATCCGCTTTGATGAAGCTGTCAAATCGTTTGACTTCGTCAGAAGCGTAGAAGATCCCTGTGTCTACACTAGGCACAGCGAGAAGGGAGTCGTTTTCATGATCATTTATGTTGATGACATTTTGATCATGGGAAACAATGTCTCTATGCTAGAAGAGACTAAAGTTTGGTTATCAAGTACCTTCTCAATGAAAGACTTGGGTGAAGCGAACTACATCCTAGGGATAAAGATCTATAGAGATAGATCCAAGAGGATGTTAGGATTGACACAGTCCACCTACATCGACAAAATACTGAAGCGTTATAAGATGGACGACTCAAAAGGAGGCTTTCTCCCAGCTAGGCATGGGATCGTGCTATCAGTTAAGGATAGTCCTAAAACTGATGAAGAAAGAAAGGCAATGAGTCGTGTGCCCTATGCTTCTGCAGTAGGTCTATAATGTATGCAATGAATTGCACAAGGCCAGATGTGGCATATGCGCTTAGTGTCACTTGTCGACACCAATAGAATCCAGGAGTACCTCACTGGCCTGCTGTAAAGAACATTCTTAAGTACCTTCGACGGACTAAGGAAATGTTCTTGGTGTTTGGTGGAGAACCAGAATTAAAGATGTCTGGCTATGTCGACGCTGGATTTGAATCAGATCCTGATGACTTTAAGTCACAGACAGGATACGTATTAAAATTGAACGGAGGAGCTATCTGTTGGAAGAGTTCTAAGCAAGCTACGATTGCTGACTCATCCACAGAAGCCGAGTACATTGCTGCATCAGAAGCATCGAAAGAAGCTGTCTGGATTTCAGAGTTCTTGAAGGAATTGAGGGTTGTTCCTGCTCCTAGTCCAATAACGAGGAATTGAGGAATTAAGGAATTGAGGGTTGTTCTTGAAGGAATTGAGGAATTGAGGGTTGTTCTTGAAGGAATTGAGGGTCGCTCAAGCCAAGGAGCCTAGATCTACAAACAAGAACAAACATGTACTTAGAAAGTATCACGTTATATGTGAGATTATTGATAGAGGAGAAGTTAGTCTAGAACGTGTCTCGACCACGGACAATGTGGCAGATCCTTTCACCAAGGTCTTATCAGTGGATACCCACTTAAGGCATTATGTTAATCTAGGCATTAAGCATAAAGGTGACTGGCTCCAGTCCAAGTGGGAGATTGATAGTGTATATGTCCTAGAGACAGTCTATATTAAGGGCATGCAACCCTTATTAAGGGCATATATGTACTATTACACAGGTCAACGTAATATTATATATGTTTGTTGTTTGACTATTGAGTATCGCTTTCATATTTATATTACACCAGGCATACATCATGTCATATCTCTATTCCTGTCTGTATTGATATTAAACATGTCTCCTAAAAAAGATGACCGATCACACAGATAGTGGGAACTATGTGAGTTATCATCTATCCCAAACTCTCCCTAGTCGAGGTTTATCTCGGATGTAGGGGTCTGAATGAACCAACTGAGACTAGTATGTGTGGAGGTTATACTTGTTAGAGCAAGTGTGAGCCGATCCCACGGCCACGGAACGGATTGTTGGACAATCAAGAAACGTTCCCATAACTCCGCATAGTTGTTCGAAGGGTGATTACCGAACAATGGAAGTACCCACCGGAAACTCCCATCGATGTATACTCTACACCGAAGTGTCTATGGGAACCGGAAAGTTGTCGAAGTGATGCTAGTCGTCCTTTGGACTTACAGGACTTTATCATCACATTTGTTGCCCCATATCCTTGGTGGACCCGTCGATGTCAGCTCTGAATATGCAGTTGACCCAAGACACGATCCAGGATTATGGCTGCATACAAATGGAATTTTCTCAAAATGTGGATTTATAAAAGATTACAAATATTATTTTATATCAAAACATTCAGAGCTTACAAACACTTACAATTATTGTTTAAATGATAATCAAAGTACTGTAAGAAAATATGATCAGAGTTACCCCTAGGGTACGCAGCGGAATTTTAAAAATTTTCTTAACATACTGGTTAATTGATTATGCATATGTCGTATATATATAAACACGTCAATTAGAAGACTAACCTTACTTCCAAAGCAGCTTCCAAGTCTTCGTAATATTCCGGTGTATCTTCTCCTTGGTCGAAGTCGAAGATATCTACAATACTCTGTATATCTGCAAGACAATAAGAGTTAGTTTCCAGCTCCTAGAACCTCAACCTTGGTATCCACGGATGAACAGCCTATCGGAAGAATGCTAGGATATTCTTTATGTGACCAAGAAGACGGGGCGGCAATTCCCTCTGGTGGCGGTGTGCGCGCGCGTGAGGCTAAGGGGAGGAGGGGAGAGTTTTTTTTATTTTCTCTAAGAAAACTGGGTAGAATGACTGTGAAAGTCTATGTCTGAAACTGTGTGTAAAACTCTCTCTAATAGTCCACTATATATAGTAGTCTATAGAAGCCTAAAGCATAAGCAATTAGACTTCGTAAAGGAATAAGAATCTAATTCTTATCGCACAAGGAAACCAATATCAAGTCTAGATTCATTCCCAATCAAATCAAAACTCAATCAGGAAAATCTAACTTATCCCTTGGACTTCTAATAGAGGAAGGAGTCGAACTCCTTCCCCTATTCTGCCACGCGCGCGCGTGGGCGCCTGTGCTACGGGACGTGGGTCCCACTTTTGGGACCCACATATATTTCTAAGGCAATCCAAAGTCCAAATAGATTTTGCCCAAGTGCATATGTTAATTCTAAATTAACATATCCTTTACAATCAAACCTCCATTATATTTCCAAAATATAATCTTTAATTGTATTTACATAAAATACAATTAATTAGCCAATTCAATTAATAATTCCAAATCATTAATTGAGCCACCAATTGTTACAATTAATTTCAAATCAATTATAATCCATCAATCACAATTAATTCCAAATTAATTGCGATTCCATCTTCAAGGATATTCTGATAGGCTGAATCACCACATAGTGTGACCCATAGGGCCTCGCCGTATTAAGCAAGTCCTAGACTTGGCAACATGGAATTCCTAGACGGTTCCATTTGCAATATTAATAGGCGAGGACGTTTGAGAGGTTTCTCAAAGCTAACCCTTTCGTTGCGAAGCCTGTTTCGCTCAACGCGGCGATGGTAACGTCCCTTCATCTGACTTGCTCGGATGTATCTAGGATCGATGAAGTGTCTATCCCAATAATACATCCACGAGCGTCTCAGGGAGTTGCTTGGTTAAGATATACTTATGACCATCATAATATATCATTCGCACTGGCCAGTGACTTTACCAACACAACTATGCAGACTATGAGCAGTGCTCTCCTGTGCTACACTTGAGAGCTGAATCCTTCACAGAATCACTTATCACCCCCATTTGTATTGAGCCATAATCCTGGATCGTGTCTTAGGTCAACTGCTTATTCAGAGCTGACATCGACGGGTCCACCAAGGATATGGAGCAACAAATGTGATGATAAAGTCCTGTAAGTGCAAAGGACGAATGGCATCACTTCGACAACTCACCGGTTCCCATAGACACGTCGGTGTAGAGTATACATCGATGGGAGTGTCCGGTGGGTACTTCCATTGTTCGATAAAGCTTCTTCGAACAACTATGCGCAGTTATGGGAACGTTCCTTGATTGTCCAACAATCCGTTCCGTGGCCGTGGGATCGGCTCACACTTGCTCCAACAAGTATAACCTCCACGCATACTAGTCTTGTCAGGTTCATTCAGACCCCCACATCCGAGATGTACCACTAATAGGGAGAGTTTGGGATAGATGATAACTCACATAGCTCCCACTAACTGTGTGATCGGTCATCTATCCGAGGGGACATGTTTAATATCAATACAGATAGCAATAAAGATATGACATGCTGCAGCCTGGTGTAATATAAATATGAAAGCGATACTCAACAGTAAAATGAAACAAACATATATTATATTACGTTGACCTGTGTAATAGTACATATATGTCCTCTACAAGGGCACCATGCCCTTAGTAAGGACTGTCTCTAGGACATATACACTATCAAGTACAAGCACACTATCCCAAGCGACACCACCTGCTCTTAATGTAAGTGCAGACGGTGTCGGTTGGAGTAGTGTGTTTGTACTTTTATTCCATGCAAACCTTATTAAATTGCAAGTGACATTATTTTATATCCTATTGTTAATTTTTGGACTTTTTGGACCGTTTTCTATTTTGGAAACATCGTGAAATCATCACGGATACACTAATTCAAGTGGTTTATTTGTGCAATAATTTCTTTTTAACTTGAGTAATTATTTACACTAAACACAAATGAATTACACATTCCAACAATGCTACTTGCATTTTTGGTTGCAATATTTCAAACCTCATTTGCTATTTCCCATGAATTTTAGCACAATGGATCCAATTGTATTTGAATGACTTAACTCATCCATGTATTGATCAAAACACTTTGTGCATTAATCAACTTTCACCACACGGGATTTTAGTGACTTAACGCCTTAGTGACATCCATTTCAACGAATGGAAATACACGATCATAGAAAGCTTGTTTCTAACGTGTTAGACCCAAACGACTAATACATCGAACGAATTGAAAGCTCATTCGTTTCACTAAAATTCCCAACATTATCATCTTGCTTTTGTAACGTTATGGTATTAACTTAAGAAAAACTAGGAGTTTGAAAATAGCAGTTGTACACAAGGCATTTCAGATATTTCGGAGGCCCTGTGCCAGATTTATATACGAGGTCTTAATAAAATAAAATTTTATTAATAAATAATATTATTATTACTTTGTTCTTCTAATATGTTTTTTCTTCCACAATATTCCATTAATCTGGCTTTTCGCCTGATCATTTTTTACGTTTCTCGTCTTGGTATTTCCCATTCAAATTTATTTATTAGACTAATGGGTAATAAATTAGGGGCCCCAAAAAATCGAAGGCGCTGTTCAGTCGGGCACACTGCACACCCTTATAGACGGCCCTGACTTGTACATTGTCTGGTTTCTTTAACATATATTGATTCTATTTAGGGAAGGTGGGGGTGTAAGCATGATTTTGTGAATCGTGGAGTACTATATTTTGCTGTTTGAAAAGAAAAATACTTATTATGTACTGTAACTATATATCATCTTCGATCTCCTTGTCATTTACTTAAAACTCAAGTATTTCAAGTCCTTAATACTCTTAAGTACCTAATGTTAGAGATAGCAGCACTAAATAGTGAATTTCCATGTTGTCAAATTCGCTACACAGTTAACACAGTATTTATACTCTCTTTGTCCTGCTGATAATTTGTCCTTATACTTTACGATGTCGACTTTTACCTTAACTATAAATTACTTACTTTTTAAGTTACACCATAAAAGTATTTAATATGATTATATATTGAAATACACTAATTCTTTCATAATATTTTTTCAATGTTAGTTAAGAGCAATTTAGGGTTGATTTTAATCTTATTAAAAAGTTGAATGATACATTAGCACTAACAGATGAAGAGCAATATGATTCACTTATATTTCATTTTCCGCATCGATGTGGTATTAGAGTTAGTAGATTTTTGGCTCAATGGGATAAATATTGAAAATGTAATGCAATGTTTATTTTTTTCCCCTCTTTTCTACTATTTTGTGTTATGGTCTACTAGCTGATATGATTTGGCAACTCTATTAACGAAACTATTGCCCTTTCATCTCTCCAAAACTCAGCTCCTATATTTCTATGTTGGTGTTACTATGCATTCAGATCTTAAGAAGATGATCAAAGAAGAATTTAGTTTTGTTTGTGTCAAGTGTGTGTTTATCTGATTCATGCCTTCAACTTTTCATGTAAGTCAAAGTACAATATATAGTGTCATTTGGGTAACAAATGATATTGTTAAAAATTATGGGCACCGCGTTAAACACGGTGTACGTGCACCAATTCTAGGTTTTTAATAAAAAACTTGGGTCGTTACAATATTGAATATTAGTAACCACCCCCCCGGTGTGTATCTCTTGTTCATCAGTTACCAGTCCAAACACCTTCTTCTGTGTTTCGTCGTCACCGCTAACTACTGAGGTAAATAGCTAAACTCAAATCCGATTCTGTTACTGGCTTGTAATAAACATTTGGAAACCACTTTACGAAAGTTGGTTTTGCAGCTTTAAGTTGATGTGTAATAACAATCGATTCGGATGTTATCGCAACTATGCGCTTGATTTTATGTTATTCTTCGCATTTTGGTTATATGCATTCATTATAACATCGCCATGGTCTATCTAATATATAATATTGCAGATAATGGGTGACAATGTAAACCCCATCCTTCCACCTGCAGTAGTCGAGCACCTTAGGGATGAAAGGAACAGGCTAAAAGAGATCCGTACAAACTTGAAGACGGAATTGAAAAGACTTTCGCCCCTTATAAGTACCAACATGGAAGCGTACATGCACGGATAAACGCACCTCATGCATGATGTATTGGATGCACAACTTTGGTTGTCTTGCAATGACGAACATAAGATCGAATGGATTAAGCTACACTACGAGTACTCGAAGCGCTAATAAACCAGGAATAATGCATTCGTGAGTGGGTAGACGTACCTACGTGTGCTTTGTGTGCTTGTCAGTTACTCGATTTTCATTCTTGAACTTGTTAATTAAATCAGGGTTGTGTGTTGTACGAAATAATTGAGAGGATTGCTTAAATTTGAGCGCCATATGACTTCTTGCGCGGATACACTTATTCCACCTTTGTATGATTTGTGAGAATATCCAATTTCTTATAATGTCATTTTGTGACTTCTAGATTCGTTTTGTTGATGGGTAAATTATCAAGTCTGTCTAATGCGTTCTAAAGCGTTCCTCTTAACTTTAACCTCCTTCCATTGCAAGTAATGTCCTGAAAATAGCTTGAGGGGGAGGTTAGTAATGGTTTTCCGGTTTGTCTAGTGATCAAACCGGATAATCGACTTTACGGTTAGAGGGTTGAAAGCCACTCTAGTTTATGTAGTATGGAAGTGGGTTAGATATTGATTAACTTTATGGGTGAATGGTGTCCCCTATTTATAGTGTTTCCCAAATGGTGATAAAGCTCCTGAGATTGCGCCAAGTGTAAGGCCATGATTGAATATCAAGGCTAAAAGCCCATTAGTTGGCTTAATGGGCCTGGCCCACGTACCAAATTAGGGTTTCCAGAAGGCCAAGCTGGTAATTTCGTGCTTTAAGGAACGTTCCAGAATTCTGTCCCTTTCTTTTATCCGACATGGTGTCCGATACACGGTCCGAGGTCCGAGGTCACGTCCGATATACGGTCCGAGATCGGCTATACGTACTACAGCTGAGCTGTGTAAACCTTTCTTAGCATCCGACTCCGTTGTATCTCGCGCGGCACGTCCGATACCAAGGAGTGTGTCGGACATCTTTCTTGAGGTATCGGGCCTTGAGATTTTGCCCGTGGTCCTTGAAAACATACTACTCGCGTAGTATGTCGGACCATGGTCCGGGTAGGACATTTCTGGGAGTAATCTCTTTGACGGGCTAGGGCTCAAGTGTCGGACATGTGTGCCCTAGACGTCGGACTTTGTGTCGAGATAAGTCGTCTCTTGGTTCGTACAGCGAACCGGACATATTCCAACATTAACATATGCCCCCTTAGTTTCCAAGTATCTTGGAACAAGATAGTTGCGTAACTATCAGTATAGTCCGAGTCTCTTGTGATTCGTACTATTATTTGCGGTCGAAAATTTTCTGTTTCCGTCCGAGTTCATAAGTAATCCAACCCTCCTCTTTTCATTCCATTCCCCCCTCTCCTTTTTATAGTCCGAGTAACCTAATACTCGAAGTATAAAAAAGAGATATTTTGAATTTTGAAATGGTAAGATCCGGGTTTTAGTATTACTTTTCTCGTCCGACTTAGTATCTCCTCATTGTCCGACACTTCCGTTTCTTGACGTAAGAAGAGAATGTCCTTTGTAATCTTCAAATCCGAGTGACGCCAACATTTAGCTTGATTTTACAAGTCCTTCTTTCTTAAGGATCCTTCCGAGTAAATCAGCCTCTTCATCCGAGTAAGTCACATCAGTATTGGCGACACTTAATGGCGACGTTTTTTCTCGATTTTCGGGAAGTCTGGGGTACTGTCTTTTCATCAGAAGTTTCAATCTGAGCCGTTGATTCCGACTCATCTAACGGTTAAGAAGACTGCTGACGTCAGCGACGGTTCATATTCCGGGGTTGCCCTTCTATAAATAGGGGTGGATTAACTCATTTCTTCACTTTTCGCCAACTGCAATATTTCTCTCACTAGAAATTGCTCTCGATCCGACTTCTGCATCCGATAACAATCCGAGTTCTGCGCTCCCGATCCAGACTTCTCAACTCTTTTCCAAGTAAGTTGATTCTCGGACTGTTATTATCTGTTTGTATTTTCTTTTACTTATCTCCCCCTTTTTTCCCCTTTCCTCACAATGTGCTCTTTTGTTCAACACTTTGCGGACTTAACGAAAATACTAAAATAACCTCTCGGACGAAACCAACCACTTATCTGATTTTAATTTGTTCCTCCCCTCTTAGGATGTCCGAGAGAAGCAACGTGAACGAGTCAGCTAGGTCAGAGAATGTCCACGTGTCGGACATCGACATGCTCGACTTGTCTTTCCTTGATGAAGGCCCTGTCACGCCTCCATCCTCAAGTATGCCTTCCAGTTCGGCTTCGATGCTCGAGCCTGCTAAGTCGGATGGGCACATTAGCGACGCGTCCGAGGAGGATGATTTGGGTAATACTCGCCCAGATCGTCGAGATATTTTAAGCCGAAGACAAGAGCTCCCGGTGAGGTCTCCTTCCCCGGTCCCTGCCCCTCCGACACGCATTCCTGACGACATCATGATGGGGGCAGCGCGAGTTGCTGGCCATGCGTATCGGACTTCACAACGGGTCCCTATGCCGCGCTCTCCTACTATCACCGAACTCTCCAGTGACTCGGAGGGTTCTCCAAAAGCCTTGGAGATACCAACTGCTGTGCAATCTGTGCGGCCGGTCCGAAGTATTCTCCCAAAGGGGTTTACATCCCACACTGTCGTGGAGAGCGACGAGGATGACGATACCTTAGTCAGCCGATCAAAATGGGCTCCGAGCTCCTCACGTGTCGGGCAGTCATCTGGGGTCGATTCCTCTGGCGGAGACGGAACGTTCCTCGAGACTTGATTGGACCGGATCTCATCCCCGGTCATCCAGATGAAGATGAAGAAGATGATGATGATGAGGCCGAGGAGGAAGAAGAAGACCAGAGAGAAGACGTTCCTCCGGTAGGAGTAGAGCTCGACACCAAAGGTCTAGTTATTAAAAGAACGAAGCGCGGAGAATTGAAAGGTACTGAGGTGAGGCGAAATAAATTTCCTCGGGCCGTTTCTGCAGTAGCTCACCCGGATCCCGATGGTGAGTTAAACGAACTCGGGTCTACTCCCACTTGCTCTTCTACAGTTCATGAATCGGAACTTAGTTGAATCCGATACGAGTACTCAATTCTAGATTCTCTTGAAATAATAGCCCCGGATTCCAAGTACGTCTTCTACAATCCTCCTATCGGCTGCATGTCCGTTCATTTAATGTCGCTTGAACGGGGATGGTGACGAACGTGTCAGATTCAGTCAAATAAATTTGTAATTAGCCAAAGGCAATCCACAACTACAACGGAAACCGTAGTGTAGCAATAGAATGACTCGAGTGTCGTTCTCTCAGGACTATACTAGCTTTATCAAATCTAATTAAGAATATAAAAACAGCAGACAGATAGCAATAGGGGGTTTCAAGTAGATAATGGAGATTGGTGATAGTATGGTCCTTCTTAACATAATGGGTCGATAATCATGCATAAATTCCTCGGTCTTGCATAGAGATCTTTGAATCAATCTAGTGTCCTGTTGCAAGTATGAAGCACTACGAAGATAATTTGGTCTGACTTGTCAACAACTAACGTCCTAAAGTGTTCCGTAATTATTCAACACTACGAAGATAATTGGTCTGATGGTCGACAAGTGTCCAAGTGTGCATAATAATCAATACAACATACGAGAATTTTGGTTACAACTGATCAACGAAATAAAGCAATGACACGGAGTATAATGCGCGATATAGCCATTAGCATGATTATCTTCCCTCGCTAAGAATTCACATACTACCACCAACGATAAGTTTAGCTACTCATAATAGGCATGCAATCAATAGAAATCATAGAAGAAAACATATTGAAAGAAGATAAAATAAGTAGATAAAAACTGTAAGATACAATGTTACCGAAGGTTGTCAATCTCCGGATGATTGCGATCCTACACGCTCCAATCTGCTATGAAAAAGTATCCCCTAAGCTACGGAACTCCCAGGACAAGCCCCGGGAAGTCCCTACCTAAAACTATAGAGAGAGGTGAGAAAGTAGGCTTGGAAAGATATGATTTTCGGAGAGAAAACTGAGCTCTTTATATAGGCCCCGAAATAGCCCGCGGCGGTTCGCCCCACAGTGCGGCGGTTCGCCCCACAGTTATTTCTCGGAATTTCCGCGTTTTCGACGCGTTTTTGGATTTCTTCACCTTTCGGACTCGGTTTATGACTTCTAGTGGCCTTCTAACCTCCAGATTCGACCCCTAGACTCCAAATCCTATCCGGAAACCTTCAGATACTCCAAATAGGCTTCTGGAACACCAATTCCTTGTAGACTTCAATATAATTGCCCGTAAATCTCCGAATTTCAACCAAAACCTGTAAAATAAAATCTAAAGGGAAACGTGACACTATTCTAATAAAGTGTACTAAAATATAGCTAAATTAACAAAGAGGATAGCTAAAATAGGTGAAAAAGACTCGAATGAAAGTGTAAAATACACATTCATCAAACTCCCCAAACCGAACCTTGCTTATCCTCAAGCAACTAAGCTAGACTCTAATACAAAAAACATGCAAGACACAAAATGGAGTTTCATGCCAAATAAAATGAACTAATCTACTGAATCTACCAAATAACATACGAACAAAAACCATATAAATCAAAGCATGAATATAGGGTGAAGAATACCTCGATTGACTTATACACATCCATATAAGCACTTATGTCAAGACAAGATAGTCTCTCGTAACATTCTCTACCTGGACCTAGTCAGTGACGACGTAATGAAGCATGCTAAGATACGAATGGTTGCCCCGTGCCTATGAAACTGAGGACTTACTGCTGTTCCACCATGTTAAGACTTTTCCTCAAAAGAGGTCGAACCAGTACTGGCTCTCATCAAACGAAGGAGGGTTCCCTATAAAAGATAACACTCCCCTATTCTACCCATCTCTCAAGTAAAGTCTTAAGTTATTCACCACTTCTGAATGGCAGGACGAGGGTGGTCTAGAACAGATGACACTCAAGACAAAAAAGATAAAAATAGAAAAACACGATTACGAACATTACAAAAATGGAAAAGACTCAAAACTTTGCTAAACTGCTATTTGGCTTTCTTTTTGGACCCTTCTTTGCTTTTTTAGGGTCTTCTTTTTTTTCTTTCCAGATTCTTCTTTCATTTTCTTTTTCTCTTTTTTCTGGAATTTTTCCTTTCTTTTTTTTCGACTTTTTAGCCAGTAGTAGAATAACAAAGAGAGAAACAAAATGACTCACACGACTTCCCCAAACCTATTCGAAAGAATAGGTTGGGGTACAAAATTCACGAAAAAGGAAAATTAAACTCACAATACGAAAAATGAAAAACAGAAACAAGTCTATGATCGTGTAACCCCCTCCCCAAACCTATTCGGAAGAATAGGTTATAAACAAAGGATCACACATCCTCACACTACCTCCTTCCTAGGCATTTAGCAATCTCAAAGCATGGTGAAGACTTGTTGCCTCTTAGGTACATAATTACTCGGGAAAACAACCATAAGACCCTAACATGCATCATCCTATTATAAAGGCATTCGTGAACCGCAGTAGAGAAAACACCACTAACTGATGTCGAGACTACCATGCTTAACTAAGTGCAATACATAAATGTGACATGCCAAGCGAGAAAAACCTCAAACAAATTCATAGAAATGAAGCATACGATTAATGGCATAGCTAGTTGATCTACCCAATAAAAAAGTTCAAAAAATTCGGCAATAAACTCCATATAAAACATGCAAGACTATCCTAGGATGAATGTAGTGAATGCAACCTAAAAAATCTAAGAAAGCAGTAAACGTGCAAATGCAAATGCAAGCAAAGGACGAGATACTAATCGACACAAAGCCAAACAAAACTTAACATCATGGTTCACATCCCATCCCCCTTACGATTCTTAAACTAGCCCCCCTAGCAAAAGAGAATGAGTAATAAGAAGTGATACTAGATGTTACCGAAGGGTTTGGCCTCGGTCGGCTGAGAGTGGACAAGTGGAAGGACTAATCATCGGGATGGTAGTCCCCATAAAAGTCACTCCACATGTCATTCATGAGCTCGTTGGACTGTCGTAGAGCTTCCTGCTGTTGCTGGATGAGCTGTTGCTGCTCCCACATGTGCTGCCTATCCTCTCGGCGATGTTCCTCGAATATCTCCCAATCGCGGTTGTGCTGGACAATGTGCCTGGCGATGTCCTGTCGCATGGCCGCGTTGTTGGCATCAATTCTGTCGAAACGGCTGTCAAGGTAGGTACGGAATTCGGAGAAGTCAAATCCTCCAGACCCCTGTGGTGTTCCAGCTGGTGCATGCGGTGCGTGATGGACAAACGGAATATCTGGAATAGGGGCTTCGCCAACATCGGCCTCCATAGCATCCTCATGATCGGAATCATTTGGCTGGAATGGTGCTCCTACATCAGCAGCGGCTGCTGTGGGGTTCCTCAACTGATACCTGTTAAGCTGTACCTCAATGGTCGAGGGTGAAAGGGCAGCGACCTCGCAATCCCCCTCCTCAATATCATCGACCCCATGATATTTGCAGTAGGCTGTGATGAAGCTCGGGAAGATGAAAGGCTTCCTCTTCTTTTCCTAGTGGCGCTCGTACTACTCATACATAATGTGTCCTATGTCGACTTGATGTCCGTCTATGAGGCAGTAGAGGAGCTCGGCGTAGTAGGGCTGAATCCATGTGTCATTCTTCCTCGGGATCAAGTCGGAGATGCAAAATTTCATCATCACCTTAGCTTAGATACTAAGGTCGCTATAACTGATCCGTCCAGGTGCTGCCCCAACTTCCGGATATCTGTACTCCCTGTTGCAGATCACGTCGGTGATGTGTCTCCCTATCCCCCTAGCGGTCCTCGAATACAAGTAGGCGTGGTCGCTCTCTGTGAATTCAAAGTTCCCGAAATGGATGAAGGAAGAAATGTACTCTGGGTTCCATGGTATAATCAGGCCTCGGACTAACACCCCATTCTTCTCGTCGAGATCCGTGTACCCAGTTTAGAAATCTCGGAGGAGGCTTTCGTCGTACCCTTTGAACCTGTCGGAACTGTACCATGCCCAATTCCTTTGTGACCCCAAACTTGACAGCGTCCTATATCCCGCTCTATTCGCTGCGGACTCAGGAATGTCAATCCTCCTATCGGGGATAATCGACCTTCCTCCGTCGGCCATCTCCAACTCTAGCCGTTGTCGCACCTCTATCGCAGCTGCAGACAACTCGTACAAATCGTGAGATGGTTGGGAGCTTGATGCCACTCCCTTCCCCTTTTTGCTAGAGCCGGCTCTCCTTGTCCTCGGTGCCATGATTCCTACAAACAGCAATTAGTATCTTGTACGATGCAAAACAGACCTATGCATATGTAAATAAACGAGTGAACAAACGAGTAAAATTCTCAAAAATCCAACTCCTCAAAATCCCAAGGCCTAGTCTGGCTAATTCATTACGTAACATATCAATGTACCTACTACAATAACATATCACATTATGCTCTTGCTAACAACAAATGCCTTGAATCACAAGGTTCAATCCATACCATAAAAATCAAAAATCTAGCATAAATCCTCAAATTCATCATTCATGCATTCTACCAATACATCCGTCAATATCATATCAATAATCACATGTTTAAGCAAGGAATGAAAGTATGAGAAACATTTCTCCAACAAGACATATATCATCCAATTAGCAAAAATCTCAATTAATCAAACCATGCCTAATTGAACATGTAATTGACAATGAATAATGAATCTAATCTCATAAAACATCAACCCATACATCAAACAAGCCTAATTGATGCCTAAATCAAAAAATCCCCAAATTGTAAAAATTAGGGTTCATGTGATAATACCTCAAATCCGGAAATTGAATGAGCTAGGAAGAAATTTGTTCGGATAGAATGAAAGAGCACGTAACGGGCTTCGAATGAAGCTAAAGAACACACAAAATGATGGAGAGATGAAGAAGTTATGAAAATTTGAAGTTATTTTGAATATGGAGGAAATTTTGGAGTTTAGAATATGAAAATGCAGGAAAATGGGGGTTTGGGAAGAAACCCCCGTTTTTACAAATCTGGTGGTGTGGGGCGGTTCGCCCCACACCCGGGGCAGACCGCCCCGTGAGGGGAGAACAGCCCCGCGCGCGCTCTGGTCGTGGGGCGATTCGCCACCCACTTTTAGGTGGGAGACGAACGTTTTTTGAAATAAAAAATGCGGTTTTTAGTCCCCGAAAAAGTTTTTAGTCCCCGAAAAATCATTTTCCTCAAAAATCACTCGAAAATCGCACTCGAACAAAACATAAGCACATACGACACAGAACTGAACAAATTCACATATGAAAAGCAAATTGTTCAAGTATGAATGCATGCAATAAAGCAGTAAAGAAAGCGATAAAAATCCCGGGTTGCCTCCCGGATAGCGCCATTGTTTAAAGTCTCTGACTCGACTCCTGTCTTCGCCTATCTTTTCCTTCTGAGGGTACTAGACTTCCCCTTCATCAGCCTCCTTCCCGTGCTTTGATCATGTGAATAAGAGTGAACATAGACGTTAAGACCACTGTAATCAATAGTGTTAGAAGTATCAGGTGGATCGGATATTGCTGGCAACACATGTTGCTTGCTATCCACTTCGATAGTGCAAGTCCTTTGGTAGATGTCTATCACGGAGCGTATTTTAGTCAAGAATGTTCTTCCTAAGAGTATGAAATCCCCCGTTCCTCGTGCTGATGCTGTCATAATTACAAAATCGGTGTGGACAGAGGCTTCACCAATTTTGACTAATACATTCTTCACAACGCCTTCGGGTTTCACAAGGGATCCATCTGCCAGTTGCACAATAGCCTTATGCACAGTTAGTTCTCCTAGGTTACTCTTCTCGAAAATATTCAAAGGGAGCACATTAGAGTAGGATCCTGTGTCTAGTGTGGCTCGGACATCTTCAAGCTCCCCAATCCCGACCTTAACATCGAAACTTTGAGGGAGTGGCTCGGGGTCCTCTTGCTCCTCTTCACTCTTGTTAGTACCAAGGTCCTTTTCTTCTTTTTCGGCTTGTGGAGGTAGGTCCCTCTTGCAACTCTCGCACTTAGCAACCTTCTTGATGGTGATTTCAACAGGTAGATCACCCACTAAGTTAATGGACAAAGACTTCTCAGTGTTGCTAGGCAGTTTGCCTTGCTCCCTACTTGCTCCTCGGTCGATCAACTCTTGCATCTTTTGATGGGAAAGCCTAGTGCTTTCTTCCAACTTATCAAGCCTTGCCCTAGTTTTCTCGGAATCCTCTTCATAACGTTTGAGAAAACTTTGTGTGTGATCAACCATCTTTTGCAAGTTGTCCATCAGTAGAGCCGACTTCGACTTTGGTGGCTCTTTCGGAGCGGGGTTTTCGCAGTGATCATTACCATAGTTCAGCCTACTACGGTCTTGGTTAGGTCCATAAGTTTGGTTAGCCGGTGCATATCCTTGATTGTTACGGTATCCTCTTCTCCCAAATCCACCTCGAGGATTCCTACCGTCTTGTCCGTAGCTAACTTCTTGAGTGCCAAACTCTGTAGCAAAGGCTTCTTCTTCTCCTCCTCGAGCCCAGTTGGCATCATCGTATGCCAGCTCCGATCTACACATATGAGCCCCATGCCCATAGTTCTTGCATATTCGGCATACTTCGTTCGAAACAGTTGTTCCGGTGGCGCTCTTGAGGACTTGCTTCAATTCGTTGGTAAAGCACTCGAATTGATCCCCATTCCCCCTGTACATAGGGGCTTCTTGAGTCGGTGGAGCTTCAGGTCCACGTCTCCTAACCATTGCTCTTGGGTCCTTGAACTGCGAACCCTTAGCTAGCCTTTCGAAAACTGCCCAGACGGCTTCTGCGGTTTCCTCCCAAATATTGCCTCGGCATTGGAAATCCACCACTTGTTGGTTCTCGAAGGTTAGTCCATTGTAGAAGTGTTTGACTAGGTCGGAAAGTTCAAAACCATGGTGAGGGCACTTGTTCGTGAGATCTTGGAACCTCTCGAACACGGTGTAGATGGTCTCATCATAGTCCTGCTTGAATCCAGTGATCTGCGCCTTTAGCGCGGTAGTCAGAGTGTGTGGGAAGTATTTCTCCATAAAAGCTGAAAAAACCTTTTCCCAAGTATCCAGCGAGCCTGCTGGAAGAGAGCTCAGCCATGACTTGGCTCTGTCGCCAAGTCCCATAGCAAAAACCTTCATCCTCAACTCATCCGTTGTTATGTCAGCTCCGGGTCGTGGGAGTTGGTTGACGAAATCATCGATATCGTGCAAGTACCCCATCACATCTTCCCTTGATAAGCCATAGAACCTCGGAAGTTGTTGGAATGCGTGGTTCTTGATCTCCAGATCTCGGGTTGCAGACGAAAGAACTATCGCTGGTCCCCTCATACGATCCTTGGTGGGTTGTACCCATGCCTTCAGTGGTCTAGCTTCTGCCATTCCGTCGATTTCCTTGAATAGATTAAGTAGAGATTCAGAGAAATCAGTTTCCTCTATTTCCTCTAGTGCGCGCCTTTCAAGTACTCGCCTTCTTTGGTGGTAGACTCTATCGATCTCAGCAATTGAATTAGCAAGCGGTGTTCCTGCAGAACGTGTATGCGGCATACACTATCTGTGACAGACTAGGAAAGGTGATTAGAAACAAACTAGGAAAGCAGAGAGAGATTAAAAAGGAAAACTAAAACTAAAAGAATTAGGAATCTAAAGGTGTAAATATAAACAAATTAAACAGAAAAAAGGAGTATAGTCCCCGGCAACGGCGCCAATTTGACGAACGTGTCAGATTCAGTCAAATAAATTTGTAATTAGCCAAAGGCAATCCACAACTACAACGGAAACCATAGTGTAGCAGTAGAATGACTCGAGTGTCGTTCTCTCAGGACTATACTAGCTTTATCAAATCTAATTAAGAATATAAAAACAGCAGACAGATAGCAATAGGGGGTTTCAAGCAGATAATGGAGATTGGTGATAGTATGGTCCTTCTTAACATAATGGGTCGATAATCATGCATAAATTCCTCGGTCTTGCATAGAGATCTTTGAATCAATCTAGTGTCCTGTTGCAAGTATTAAGCACTACGAAGATAATTTGGTCTGACTTGTCAACAACTAACGTCCTAATGTGTTCCGTAATTATTCAACACTACGAAGATAATTGGTCTGATGGTCGACAAGTGTCCAAGTGTGCATAATAATCAATACAACATACAAGAATTTTGGTTACAACTGATCAACGAAATAAAGCAATGACACGGAGTATAATGCGCGATATAGCCATTAGCATGACTATCTTCCCTCGCTAAGAATTCACATACTACCACCAACGATAAGTTTAGCTACTCATAATAGGCATGCAATCAATAGAAATCATAGAAGAAAACGTATTGAAAGAAGATAAAATAAGTAGATAAAAATTGTAAGATACAAAGTTACCGAAGGTTGTCAATCTCCGGATGATTGCGATCCTACGCGCTCCAATCTGCTATGAAAAAGTATCCCCTAAGCTACGGAACTCCCAGGACAAGCCCCGGGAAGTCCCTACCTAAAACTATAGAGAGAGGTGAGAAAGTAGGCTTGAAAAGATATGATTTTCGGAGAGAAAACTGAGCTCTATATATAGGCCCCGAAATAGCCCGCGGCGGTTCGCCCCACAGTTATTTCGCGGAATTTCCGCGTTTTCGACGTGTTTTTGGATTTCTTCACCTTTTCGGACTCGGTTTATGACTTCTAGTGGCCTTCTAACCTCCAGATTCGACCCCTAGACTCCAAATCCTATCCGGAAACCTTCAGATACTCCAAATAGGCTTCTGGAACACGAATTCCTTGTAGACTTCAATATAATTGCCCGGAAATCTCCGAATTTCAACCAAAACCTGTAAAATAAAATCTAAAGGGAAACGTGACACTATTCTAATAAAATGTACTAAAATATAGCTAAATTAACAAAGAGGATAGCTAAAATAGGTGAAAAAGACTCGAATGAAAGTGTAAAATACACATTCATCAGGTGGCGAGTACCGTACCATGAAGGGTTCAACGACATTTTCAACAGTCTGGGGTTCAGCCCTTATCAACTAATTTCGAGTACCTTAGGCACTCTAATGTGTTTCGGAGTTTTCTGCCACATCCGAGGCGTAGAGATAAACTTCCGAAACTTCAATCAAATTTTCCGAGTAGCTATGAGCCCGGGTAACAACGACTGTTACTTTTTTAAAGCTCGGTGTGGGTATGCCTTCATCTTAGATGCTCCTTCATCGGCCGATTGCAAGTGGTGGAACCGGTTCATCTTTGTTAGGAAGCTAAGGACTGAGAATATGTCGGACGCGGAGGCGACCTCTCTTTTGGATTGGGGTTTTCCCAAGAAGTTCTTTCGAGGTATGTACTCGGATTCTAGGCCTCTACTTAGTCGGGTAGATGATGAACGTGTATTTTACACTTTCATTCGAGTCGTTTTCACCAATTTAGCTATCCTCTAGGTTAATTTAGCTTATATTTTAGTGCATTTTATTAGAATAGTGTCACGTTTCCCTTTTCTTTGCATTTTTCAGGTTTTAGGTAAAAAAAAACGTATGTTTATGGGCAATATTGATGAAGAGGGCGAAGTTTTGGTGTTTCGAGGACATTTGTGGAGTATCTAGAAGGTTCCGGATGAGATTTGAGGCCTAGGGGACGAGTTTCAAGGCTTAAAGGTCACTAGAAGGCAAAATCCGAGTCCAAAAAGGAAAAGGAGACCAAAATCTCGCTGAAATTGTTCTGGGTGTCCCGGGCGAATCGCCTGGGACGAGGGGCGAATCGCCCCGTGCCAGGCGAATCGCCCGGCGTCTGGGGCGGTTCGCCCCGTGCGTTTCCGACAGCTATATATATGTTTGCCCATTCTTTACGTTTTTCATACCTTTTCACATTATTTTGAGAGACAAATTCTCCAGAGCCTGTTCTGGGAATTCTTAGCATATGAGATTCTTTTTCTTATCAATTTGGAGGATTAAGCATAGCAATTGGAGATTCATCAATTCTTGCTTGTGAGTTAGCAATTCTTCGGAGATTGACGCCCTTCGTTGGTAACATTGTATCTCATGGTTTTTCTTCTTTTATTTATTTCTTTCAACATGTTTTCATTCAATCTTGCTTTGATTCTTGTTCATTGCAATTTATCTATGAGAAGCTAAATCTATCGTTGGTGATAGTATGTGATTTCTTAGCTAGGGTTCTTAATTATGCATGAGTGGCTGTAACGCGATTTAGACTTGACTTATTGCTTTATTTCTTTGATCTATCTAAGCCCTCTATCTTCGTAGTGTTGAATTGAACGGAACACATTGGACAATTCATGATCTTAGATCTCTATGCAAACGTTCAAGTACTTCATGCATGATTATTAACCTGATGCTTTGAATGATCATACTATCGCTAACTTCCATTATTATTGCTAAGAAAATCTGTGCTAAGTCGTTTGTTGAGTTTATAGTTTAAGTTAAATTAGATAAAGCTATTTATAGTCCTTAGAGATCGACACTCGAGCTTATTTTACTTCTACACTACGTACCTTGGTTTTCGTTGTAGTTGTGAATTGCCTTTGGCTAGAAACAAATTTATTTGATTAATTGAATCTGACAATCTCGTTCATCAAATTGGCGCCGCTGCCGGGGACTATACTCCTTTTTTCTCTTTAGCTTATTTATAATTTCAGCATTCAATTCCCTAAAGAAGAATAGGCTCTAGGGGTTTGCTCTCAAAAAATTTCACTTTCTTACCCTATTTCTTTCCCCTATCTTTTCAAGTAAATCTGATCTTGGTTACCTTGCGTGCTTGTGCTCTCGAAGTTCTTGGTTACATTGTGTTTGTTTGCACTCTTTGTGCTTTTCTTTGCAATTTTTTGTTTTCCTTTGTGGATTCTGCTCCTTGGTTTCTTGTTTCCTCATGTGCAGAAACTAGTCATATGAATGGATGAGTCAACGAGCTCCTTTGCCCCGGTATGTGATGCCTCGAGGGCCTTGCATAACATTGGATGAAGATTGCAGGAATTATGACTTTGATCCTTCGTACTACTCCATTCTCTCCACGTTTTCAATGGGTGATGATCCAAGAGGGTTCTTAGACACGTACGAGGAAGGTGTGTTGAGGATACCTCGTGAGAATGAGGAGGGGGTTATTTTATCACATGAGCAACTTTGTATGAGAGGATTTATGGGAGCCTTGAAAGGGTACGCTCGAGGATGGCTCAGAATCCCACCGGAAAAATCATTGCGCACTTGGGGTGAAGTAACAAGCAAGTTTCTGGAACATTGGGATAGGGACTCACCTCCTGGGTCAAGGGCATGGACGTCTCGCTTCAGTAGTCAGCCACCAGAAATCGACATTGCCGATGAAGAGGAATGTGGAGAAGAATCCATTGATGAAGTCTCCTCAGTGCTTAGCTTGGATTCCACGTCCTTACTTGCGGAGGTCGAGGTTGTTGGTCAAGAGGAAGTCGTGGAGGAGGTGATAACTTAATCCATTGCTTCACTTGAGTCAGAAGGTGATGGCGTGAGTTGTGTTGAGGTCCAGGAGCCAATCTCTGAAGATTTTGGTGTCCCTGAATCAATTGCGGCAAATACTCTTGATCTTGACTCCTACGTTCTGGTCCATGCACCCACCTATGAGTTCCAAAGGAGTTTTGATCCTCTTTTCTCTTTTTATTTCCCATCTGATTCCCTTAGTTATTTTTTAGATTTTGATTTTATTGGTTTTGTTAATTTTAGTTTTCAGGGAATCATGGACTTGCTTGAGCAGATATGAAGAGGAGCCAAGGATGGTTCCCAAGATGCGAGGAGTAATGGAACGGATGCACAAGATTCGTTTCCATTTGATAATGGATAACATTAATGGTAATGGTTGCATGTAGTTTAGTTTTATCGCTTTCTTGCACTGCTCGCATATTTATTCTTTCGTTTGTTTTTGGTGATAAAATATGTTTTAAGATGATAATTTTGCATTTTGGAAGGAAAAAGGCGTCTCCAGGAGTCTGGAGATGCCAGGCGAACCGCCCCCATGTGGGGCGATTTGCCTGGCAAGACCAGGCCGCCTGGGACGTTCTGGACGCCCCAGGCGAATCGCCCCCCACCTGGGACGGTTCGCCCCGGGTGTCCAGAAACCCGGAGGTCCGGATTTTCGTTTGGTACCACATTTTTCTGCTATTATGCTAAATTATTGATCTTTTTACTTCTTTTATCGCCCGTTTTGGTTTCTCACGAGTTTCCGTGAGTTCTATAGGTTACAGGTACAAGTTAGCTCTCACCTTAAATCCACTTTCGACGTTCGGGACGAGGGACGACGTTCAGGTTTGGGGGGGGGGTTATCGCTGGCTATCTCTATACTTGTTTTGCTTATGATAAACTCGTGAAACCCTTTGTTTGCATTTGCACGTTTACCGCTTTCTTAGTATTTAGTTGCATACACTACATTCATCCTAGTATAGTTTTGCATGTTTTTGTGTGGAGTTTATTGCCAAATTATTTGAACTTTTTTATTGGGTAGATTAACTAGTTATGACCTTTGACCATGCGTTTCATCTCTATGAATTTGTTTGAAGTTTTTCTCGCTTGGCTTGTCACATTTATATATGCATTTTGTTAAGCTTGGTAGTCTCGACATCACTTAGTGGTGTTTTCTCTACTGCGGTTCACGAAGGCCTTTATAATAAGATGATGCATTTTAGAGTCTTGTGGTTGTTCTCCCGTGTAATTATGTACCTAAGAGGCAACAAGTCTTCACCTTGCTTTGAGATTGTTAAATGCCTAGGAAGGAGGTAGTGTGAGATTGTGTGATCCTTTGTTTGAAACCTATTCTTTCGAATAGGTTTGAGGAGGGGGTTATGCTGTCATTATGACTTGTTTTCGATTTTGAGTGTTGTGAGTTTGTTTTCCTTTTTCGTAAAGTTTGTGTTCCAACCTATTCTTTCGAATAGGTTTGGGGAGGTCGTTTGTGAGTCATTGTAATTTCTTTTTTGTTGTGCTACTACTGGCTATACACAAAAAAAAAAAAAAAAAAAAATCGAAAAAAAGAAAAAAGAAAAAATTCCAGGAAAAAGACAAAATCTGGAAAAGAAGAAAGAAAAAAAGAAAAGACCCAAAAAAAGCAAAGAAGGGTCCAAAGAAAGCCAAAAAGCAGTTTAGAAAAGTGTTTTGTCTCGTTTTTCAATTCTTGTAATGTTCGTAATCGAGTTGTAAAGTGTGTCCTTCGTTTATTTGAGTGTCATCTGTTCTAGACCACCTTCGTCCTGCCATTCAGGATGTGGTGATAGTTTATGACTTTGCTTGAGAGATGGGTAGAATAGGGGAGTGTGAACCTTTAGGGAACCCTCCTTCGTTTGGTGAGAGACAGTATTGGTTCGACCTCTTTGAGGAAAAGTCTTAACTTGGTGAATAGTAGTAAGTCCTCAGTTTCATAGGCACGGAACAACCATTCGTATTTTAACATGTTTCATTACGTCGTCACTGACTAGGTCCAGGTAGAGAATGTTACGAGAGACTATCTTGTTTAACATAGTGCATATGTGAATGTGTATGGGTCAATCGAGGCATTCTTCAACCAATATCCATGTTATGATTTGTATGGTTATTGTTCATAAGTTTTTGATAGACTCAATATATTAGTTCATTTCATTTGGCATGAGACCCATTTTGTGTGTTGCATTGTTTTTTTGCATTAGAGTCTAGCTTAGTTGCTTGAGGACAAGCAAAGGTTCGGTTTGGGGAGTTTGATGAACTTGTATTTTACACTTTAATTCGAGTCTTTTTCACCAATTTAGCTATCCTCTAGGTTAATTTAGCTTATATTTTAGTGCATTTTATTAGAATAGTGTCACGTTTCCCTTTTCTTTGCATTTTTCAGGTTTTAGGTAAAACGTATGTTTATGGGCAATATTGATGAAGAGGGCGAAGTTTTGGTGTTTCGAGGACATTCGTGGAGTATCTAGAAGGTTACGGATGAGATTTGAGGCCTAGGGGATTAAGCATAGCAATTGGACCTCGTTGTTTATCAATTCTTGCTTGTGAGTTAGCAATTCTTCGGAGATTGACGCCCTTCGTTGGTAACATTGTATCTCACGGTTTTTCTACTTTTATTTATTTCTTTCAACATGTTTTCATTCAATCTTGCTTTGATTCTTGTTCATTGCAATTTATCTATGAGTAGCTAAATCTAGCGTTGGTGATAGTATGTGATTTCTTAGCTAGGGTTCTTAATTATGCATGAGTCACTGTAACGCGATTTAGACTTGACTTATTGCTTTATTTCTTTGATCTATCTAAGCCCTCTATCTTCGTAGTGTTGAATTGAACGGAACACATTGGACAATTCATGATCTTAGATCTCTATGCAAACGTTCAAGTACTTCATGCATGATTATTAACCTGATGCTTTGAATGATCATACTATCGCTAACTTCCATTATTATTGATAAGAAAATCTGTGCTAAGTCGTTTGTTGAGTTTATAGTTTAAGTTAAATTAGATAAAGCTAGTTATAGTCCTTAGAGATCGACACTCGAGGTTATTTTACTTCTTGATGAACGTATTTTTGACGCGTTCATCTTGTCTTTTTTACCTTCTTTTGCTATCTTCTAGCTTTGTTTTTTTGGTTAGTTTTGTAGAATAGTTTCACGTTTTGTGTTTTCTGCATTTTCAGGCACTTAGGTACGAAACGACGTTTTTGGAGATAAAAACGAGCCTTTTTGATGGAAAAGATGGCCCCGTTGAAGTTCCCCAATCTCCGTGGCTTGTTCGTAAGTGTTTGAGCATCAATAAGCATCGAGAAGGATGAGTCCAAGGCACCCGAGGGCCATGCGAGGGCAAAAATATTGAGTTTGAAGACAAAAATCTGCCCAGGAGCCAAGCTAAGCGCCTGGAATAGTGAAGCGCTCCGCTTCATTTTCCAGGAGTTTTGGCACAGAAGCCAAGTGAAGCGCTTGGAGTGCCAAAGCGCTTCTCTTGCCAAGCGCTCCGCTTGGCTTCTCCAAGCGGTCCGCTTGGCAGCGGTTATGTTTTCAGATTTTCCTTCTTAGATCTGATCTTTGGTCATTTTTTGGATATCCTTTGAACTGTAACTTCGTTTTGGAGAGCACCTAAGCCCCAAAACTCAGAGAAAACTTAGATTACATTGTGTTTTAGCTTGGGATTCAAGGTTTTGATTGGAATTCGTCCTTTGTAATCATCTACGGAGAGGTTTTCTTTGATTTCCACCGATTAGTGACAGCTTTGGTGGTAACTTGTATCACTCTCTTGTCTTGTAGTTTGATATGATGTATTTTGATTATTATTCATATGAATTGATGTCTATGTTGATGAATATGAGTAGCTAAATCTTTTGTGTTGGTGGTAGAATGTAGAATATGCATGCTATGGGTTATGTTTATGCTTACATGAGATTGTGATTCAATCTTGCTGCAAATTCCTTCATATGATTCTTAGTTGCCTATAAAATATATTCGAATTGAGTATAGTGACAAACTCTTGGTCAATGAAAGCTATAGGATTGTATGTTAGAGATTTGCAGCATGCTAGATAAATGGTGTTAGTGACAAGCACCTCTAAAGTATTGATAGTGATCTTTTATGATGTGTGTCTTAAAGTTACCTAGACGAGTTGCTTAGCAGACTTGATCGAAGGTTTCACGCACTGAACTTGTGAGCATATTCGTAACCCATGCATGTGTATTTGATTTCTACCACCAACCGTTTCCAAACTTGATTACATCAATCTGATTTCTCGTTGCTTTGTTCAAAGAAAACCATCTATAAACATTTGAACTCGTTGACTGAAATTACTAGCAAAAACCTCAAGCAAAGCCACGTTAGGTCCCAAGAGAACGACACTCCGGGACAACTTGCAATTGCACTCTAGTTTGTGTAGTGATAAGTGTTCTTAGGCGTTTAAACAAATTTAATTGGTGAAAAACGACATCATCAATTTGGCGCCGTTGCCGGGGACTTAACTCCTTTGGTTGGTGTTTTTGTTTTGGTTTTTTCAGCCAACATCTCTTCTCTGTCTCATTTCTGTTTTTGTTTCTTTTTGCTTGAGATACTCACTATCTTGTATTTCAGGTGAGTGCATGCCTAGAACCCGAACGGGTGGACCTATTATTGAACCTTTTGTAGACGAGATCGATCGTTTGTTTTAAAGGAGAAGGAGGAATTTGAATCTCGAGTTTGAAGGAGTAGCATCTAGAGCTTCCACTTCTGGTATTCGGGAAGAGTCTTCTTCTTATCTTTGGAGCCAATTCTTGAATCTGTTTACTTGGAAGGTGAAATGGCAGAGCGGCCCATACGTACACTTACTAAGCCTACGGTTGGGGCTAGAGGACCAGCAATTGTCCTCAATGATGCCACAAGGAACTTGGAGATCAAGAATCACGTGTTCCAACAACTACCCAAATTCTATGGGATGGCTAATGAGAACGTGATAGGGTACTTAAATGAGCTCGAGAACTTTGTTCTCCATCTTGGGCGACCAGGAGCTGGTGTTACGGATGATGATCTCCGCATGAAGGTCTTTTCTATGGGGCTAGGCGATCGTACAAAGGCTTGGCTCAATACTTTGGAGGCCGGGTCTTTGACAACATGGGATCTATGTTTTGATAAGTTCACGGAGCGTTACTACCCCGCTTCCAAGACAATGGCTATGAAGAGCCAAATTAGCTCCTTCGAGCAGAGGTACGATGAGCCTTTCCACGAGGCCTATGATCATTTCATGGGGTTACATCATCGATGCCCACATAACGGGTATGATAAAGGTCAGCTTCTCCAATTCTTTTACAATGGTTTACATCCTGAGATTCAATCTCAAGTGGATAGTATTTGTGGAGGTAGTATGGGGGAGTTGCTTCCTTCTCAAGCCCAAGTGAAGCTGGACATGATGTACCGGAATTCCCAAAACCGGAATGTGAGGGCTCGTGTGCTCCAAAAGGAGCAAAGAGGTGAGGCCAAGGTAGTGGTAGAACAAAATGCCTTCGATGGGTTCGCCCATGAAGTGAAGCAAGCTTTGAGGCAAAGCGTTCCTTCTCCTTCTACGGAAGTTTGTGGTGTGTGCAAGAACTATGGGCACCCGGCCTACTTATGCCGTTCTGAATTTGCTAGAGAGCAATATATCACGAACGATGTCCGTCAAGAAGTGTATGCTGCTGAGGGAGAGCAAGTAGTTCGAGATGTGAACTACGGGTAAGGTTATGGCAATGTGAGGCCACAAAACCGTGGACCCCGAGGTGGGTACCAGAATCAAAGTAACCGTGGTTATCTTCATAACCCGGATCAAAATGCCTATGGGCCTAATCAAGATAGAAGTCGTCTCAGCTATGGGAACAATTGGTATGAAGGAGCACCGCCTTCTAATCCTACACCTCCGCCTCAGGTTGCTAGTTCCGGACCACAAGGTGGAGGGGTGCTTCCTTCACCTCTTGTCTCTTCTCTCAACGATCTTGTGTTGAAAACAAATAAGTTTATGGAGCATTACTATCGTAATGAAGCTACTAATAATCAACGGTTTGAGAAGCTTGAGGCTAGTAGTAGCAACCTCCATAAGAAGTTGCAAGAGCTGATAGATCGGGGGGCTAGTAGAGAGCAAGGGAAGTTTCCCGGAAACACGGAGAAGGCTATGGCCATAACCGTGGTGACTGATTTGCCCGTGGAGATCACGGTTGTGAGAGACAATGCACTAGTTGAGGTGCCAAGTTGCAAGATAACTGAAACTTGCAAAGTGAGTGGGGAGCTTGAGACTCCTAAGGTAGTTGTGGAAGAGAAAGTGGTCGCACAATCTGATGCGATAGTGGAAGAAGTGAATGAAAACTCATCGTCTGAGGATGAGTTAGTGGATATGGTGGAAGTGCCTATCCAAGAGAGCTTTGATGTGGAAATCGGCTTGGGTAAGAAGGATGGAATAGTGGCAACTCTAGACACGGGAGCGGGTGTGAATGTCATACCTTTGAACGTGTACGAAGAGTCGGGTTTGTCTGGCTTAAGACAAATGAAGTGCATGGTGCAATTGGCGGATGGGTTTATGAAGAAGCCATTGGGTGTGATCGAGAATCTAGTGGTAAGAGTCGCCGGTGTAGAGGTCAAGACGAACTTCATCGTCATGCCTACATCCTCCGTAAAGCTCAAGGATGTGGTTCATTTGGGTAGAGCCTTCATCAACAAAGTACATATGGTGATAGACATGTACCGTCGTACATGTAGCTTCGAGGTAAATGGCAAGCAACATACGTTGCGATCCATAATTAATTCATGTGCTGATGTTGATACTAACGAACTTGTAGGATTCTTTGGTCCTCTTTATGTTCGTCAAGATGTGCAGGGACTTGGTGCTTTGAAGAGCACTTGGACGGGGAAGTCTAGTACCCGATGCGAAATTGATCCCGCATGAGCTAAGACGAGTCGAGCCAATGACTTTTAAACGAAGGCGCTTCTCGGGAGGCAACCCGAGGTTGTAGGTACTTGCATATAGATTAGAAGCACGTTTAAATTTTGTTTCGTTGTTTAGACAAGGTTTTTGGGGTGAAAATTTAGCAAAAGTCGGAAAAAAATGGATTTGGGAGCTTCAGGTCCCAAGCGAACCGCTTGGAAAGCCCAAGCGGTCCGCTTGAATTTCCAGTAAGAATGAAAATTCTTACTGGAAATCCAAGTGGAGCGCTTGGGAGTTCCCAAGCGGACCGCTTGCCAAGCGCTTCGCTTGGGACGCCCAAGCGCTTCGCTTGGCTTTCTTAAGAAAGCTAAGCGAGGCACTTGTGTTTCAAAGCCCTCCACTTCGTTTTTCTTCCTCCATTGCCGATTTAGCACCCCAAAAATCTCAATCTCTCTCAATTCTCCACCAATGCTTGCAATCTTGTGCATTTTACAAAGCCCATCACCCCCTCTATCATCTAAAACGATCAAATTTCACGTTTGAGGCATCCATAACAAGGAATCAAAGGTACCTCTCATGAACCCTAAACTTTCTTGAAATTGGGATTTTATCTTAATTAGCTTCAATTGTATTATGCATTGGTGAATTAGAGTTTGATAATGATTGTTGAGCATATTTCTTACTAGATGTGATGTCTAAATTCGAATTTTTTTCCTCTTGATTTATGATGAACTCTAGTGCTCAAATTTTTGCTATATAATTGTTTGATGATTGCTAGCCTTGAATTTGAGTTATGTTATGATTATGGTGATGTTGTGATTGCATGAGAATGTGTTGGATTGGTTGGGTGATTCAATTGGAGAGTTTGTTTGCTTGGTTTAGATTCGTATGGATTTATCGTAACGAAGTATTAAAGCTTTTCGATTTGTTCATATGAACTTTAGCAAGCCTTCAAACTCACCATGAGATTACTTGAGTGAGTATTGGAGTCTAGGAGCGCGAAGTCAAGAGGTGGGAGGACTTCTATGTGATGGAGGAGCAGCGTTGGGATGATTACCAAGGGCGTGTAGATCAGCGTTGGGAGGCCGCTCGAGCAGAGGACACTAGGCGTTGGAGAGCCCACCAGGAGGAGATGATGAACCTCCATGATGCCTTAGCTCGTCGAATTTCGGGGTATACTTTCTATGATCAGACCGGTGGAAGTGGGAATGCCTTTCCTAACACCCCCTACGACCCCTACTCCTAGAGACACCAGCCGACAGGGGCCACATTTATCGGTAGTATTTGTATATTATCGTTATTTTGGCTTGTTTACTATTGTTGGTTGAAACTCTTTTCATTTCGATTTGGTTGTATGATGTTGTGACTTTAGACTCTTGTACTCTTTATTTGCTTTTGTAGTTGTGGCCTGTGTGCCTTTTGTCGTGATTAGTTTAGTCTAGTTTTTGTCTTGGTGCCTTAGGTGATTAAGATAGGAAAACAACATTGAAAATCTGGAAACAGGGCCAAGCGAAGCGCTTGGAAGGGCCAAGCGGTCCGCTTGAAATTCCAGGAAGTTTTGCAACTTCCTGGAAATTCAAGCGGAGCGCCTGGAGCCTCCCAAGCGCTCCGCTTGACAAAGCGAACCGCTTGGCGGAAGTCCGCCTGGACCCTGTACCCAGATTTTCCTCGTTTTTTCCATTCTTCTCACCTTTGTGCACCCGTTTTCACTTGTTTCTTGAGTCTTTTCAGGTACTACTCATATATAGGAGATTGGACACGAACCTTTATCTCAGGGAAGTGTACTTTCGATCCAATTTTTCCTTTTCATTCAACTTTTCTTTGCTCGAGGACGAGCAAAAGTTTAGGTTTGGGGAGGGGGTATTGGATTTTCAGTACTATATGCTTGTGTGGTTCGTACATGCCTGATTTTACTCAAGTTCATGTGATTTGTCGTGTTTTTTTTCAATTTTTTTGCATGCATATCATCCATAGATTAGTTGTTGCACGTTATTGTGTGTGGAGTTTATTGCCAAGTCTTTTGAACTTTTTTATTGAGTAGACTAAGTGTTTATGACCATTGATCATATGTTGCATCACTTTGCAAATAGTTTGAGGCTTGTCTCGCTTGGTTTGTCACATTCGCATGTGCACTAGTTAAGCTTAGTAGTCTCGACATCAACTTGAGTGGTGTTTCTTCTGCTGCGGTTCACGATGGCCTTATGAAATGATGCATGTTAGAGTCTATGGTTGTAACCCGTGTAATTATGTACGTAAGAGGCGACAAGTTCTTCATCTCGATTAGAGATTGCCAAATGCCTAGGAAGGAGGTAGTGTGAGGTGTGCGATTCCTTGTATTAAACCTATTCTATCGAATAGGTTTGGGGAGGGGGTTGCTTCGTTGATCTTGTCTTTCGTCTTTGAGTCGTTGTAAAGTTTCCTTTTTCTTTTTCTTTTTGTTTTGTGTCCCAACCTATTCTTTCGAATAGGTTTGGGGAGGTGTCTTTGTGAAAGAGTCTTTCCTTTTCTTTTTCGTCTTTGTTCTCAAACCTATTCTTTCGAATAGGTTTGGGGAGGTGTTTTTGACACGTAGTACTGCTGCTTGCCCCTATATAAAAGGAAAAAAAAAAAAAGGAGAAAAAGAAAGAAGAAAAAAAGAGGAAAGAAAAAGAGAAAATAAATAAAAAAAAAAAAAGAGAAGAAAGAAAATAAAGAATAAGCCCAAAAGCAAAAGAAGGGTCGTTGCAAGCCAAAAGCAGTCTAGTAAAGTGTCAAGTGTCATGTAAATATTTGTTATTGAAGTGTCGAGTTGTAAATTCTATCTTTCGTTTCGTGTCGCCTTTGTCCAAGGCCTGTTCTTGACCACCCTCGTCTTGCTATTCAAGAAATGGTTGAAAGAGGCTCATTCTTGAGAGTCTGGGTAGAATAAGGGAGTGTTATCTTTCTAAGGGAACCCTCATTCGTTTGATGAGAACCAGTATTGGTTCGCCCTCTCTTGAGGAAAAGTCTCGCTTGGTGAACAGTAGTAAGCCCTCGGTTTCATAGGCACGAGGCAATTGTAGTATGATAACATGCATCATTGTGTCGTCACTGACCAGGTCCAGGTAGAAGATGTTACGTGAGACTCCTTTGTTTAACCAAGTGCACTTGAGAATGTGTATATTCGCAATCGAGGCATACTTCAACCTATTTGCATGTCTTGCTCATTTGGTTTTGTTCATAAGCATTTGGTAGATTCAATAGATTAGTTCACTTTACTTGGCATGAGACTCCTTTTGTGTTGCATTTAGGATAGTTTGTTGCTTGAGGACAAGCAAAGGTTTGGTTTGGGGAGTTTGATGAACGTATTTTTGACGCGTTCATCTTGTCTTTTTTACCTTCTTTTGCTATCTTCTAGCCTTTTTGATGGAAAAGATGGCCCCGTTGAAGTTCCCCAATCTCCGTGGCTTGTTCGTAAGTGTTTGAGCATCAATAAGAATCGAGAAGGGTGAGTCCAAGGCACCCGAGGGCCATGCGAGGGCAAAAAGATTGAGTTTGAAGACAAAAATCTGCCCAGGAGTCAAGCTAAGCGCCTGGAATAGTGAGGCGGTCCGCTTCATTTTCCAGGAGCTTTGGCACAGAAGCCAAACGAAGCGCTTGGAGTGCCAAAGCGCTTCGCTTGCCAAGCGCTCCTCTTGGCTTCTCCAAGCGGTCCGCTTGGTAGCGGTTACGTTTTCGGATTTTCCTTCTTAGATCTGATCTTTTGTCATTTTTTGGATATCTTTTGAACTGTAACTTCGTTTTGGAGAGCTCCTAAGCCCCAAAACTCATAGAAAACTCAGATTACATTGTGTTTTAGCTTGGGATTCAAGGTTTGATTGGAATTCATCCTTTGTAATCATCTACGGAGAGGTTTTCTTTGATTTCCACCGATTAGTGACAGCTTTGGTGGTAACTTGTATCACTCTCTTGTCTTGTAGTTTGATATGATGTATTCTGATTATTATTCATATGAATTGATGTCTATGTTGATGAATATGAGTAGCTAAATCTTTTGTGTTGGTGGTAGAATGTAGAATATGCATGCTATGGGTTATGTTTATGCTTACATGAGATTGTGATTCAATCTTGCTGCAAATTCCTTCATATGATTCTTAGTTGCCTATAAAATATATTCAAATTGAGTATAGTGACAAACTCTTTGTCAATGAAATCTATAGGATTGTATGTTAGAGATTTGCAGCATGCTAGATAAATGGTGTTAGTGACAAGCACCTCTAAAGTATTGATAGTGGTCTTTTATGATGTGTGTTAGACGAGTTGCTTAGCAGACTTGATCGAAGGTTTTACGCACTGAACTTGTGAGCATATTCGTAACCCATGCATGTGTATTTGATTTCTACCACCAACCGTTTCCAAACTTGATTACATCAATCTGATTTCTCGTTGCTTTGTTCAAAGAAAACCATTCTATAAACATTTGAACTCGTTGACTGAAATTACTAGCAAAAACCTCAAGCAAAGCCACGTTAGGTCCCGAGAGAATGACACTCGGGGACAACTTGCCATTGCACTCTAGTTTGTGTAGTGATAAGTGTTCTTAGGCTTTTAAACAAATTTAATTGGTGAAAAACGACATCATCACTTCTACACTACGTACCTTGGTTTTCGTTGTAGTTGTGAATTGTCTTTGGCTAAAAACAAATTTATTTGATTAATTGAGTCTGACAATCTCGTTCATCAGTAGATGACTGGGTAGCCGAATTCAAAAAAGAAAACAAGGCCAAGACTATCCGATACTACTATCACGGCTTGATTCTTCAGCCGTTACCATACCTTGCCAGCCTAACCTGTCCGGTAAAAACTGGTGTGAGCACCAGTTTTGGTAAGTTTTTACATCTTTTTTTTTGTTTATGTTTTTTTATTTTTTATATCTCTCTTTGTCTCGGATCTCTCATCTTTGTATCAGACTAACTTTTCCGCTTTTCTTGCAGATTTTTGGCTAAAATACATCATGGGGCGTATCGCTTCTGCTACTCGGGCTAACAGGGAGAAACAAAGGCAGATGGTGGAGGAGAATCTGCTGAAACAACAAGTACAAACTCCCGCCTTACTTCCCGAATTGTCCAATCCAAAAAATGCAGTCGATTACCGCGAGATGGAGAAAGACTGCGAGAAGGAGGGGACTTCCATGCCTGCCATCCCGACTCCAAGGCCCAATGTCGGCCAAGCTAAAGGACAACAGGCTCCTGCTCCTGTCGCTCAGCAAGGGAAGAAGCGAGCTGACCCGAAAAGGAAGAGGGTTGCCTCGGACACGGTCGACGTGGACGGTGACAGTCCTCAAAGGAAAAGGGTCCGGGCCGATGAGGTTGAATTTGTCGATCTAGCGACTAAAGAGGGCCGAGATGCTGAGGTCTCGCGCCTAATGTCTATGGATGAGTACGATCGTGCTCATGCTCTCGGACAGATAAGCCGACAGGTAATTGTTCTTTCTCAATTTTTTACAAGTTTTTTCCCATCTTTTGCTTCTAACTTGTTTCTTTTTTTCTTTTCCTGTGTAGCTAAACTGCTTCGTCCGAGCTATCAATGATCTGGCCGACAAACGGCTGGAGTCCGAGTCTCGGAACAAAGAGCTGGAAAAGAAGGCTGAGATGGCGGCCTCAAAGGTCGAGTCCCTGGAGGCCGAGATCCACATGCTAAGGAGCAAAAACTCGGAGATGGCCAAGAAAGTTAGCACTGAGGCCTCAAAGCACCGGTTGTTCAAGGATTCATTCCATGCAATCGGGGCTACACTGCTGCGCTTCCGGGAGAAAATTATTGAAAAGCTGAGGTTCGCCCGAGTAGAGGCAGCCGAGGACTTCTATGCCTCGGTCTCTTATTTTTTCGGGAAGCAGCAGGCACGGGAAGAAGGCCGCGAGGAGGGTTTCAGTGCATGCCTCGGACAGATGATGCAGCTCGGATACGTGAAGGAGGGTCTTACTTGTAACCCTAACAATATCTTTGCCTCCAAGCTCGATGATAGCAAGAGGGGCGACTTCACCGACTACCCGGACCGCGACATATCGGACGAGGAGATCGAGGATGATGAGTTTGGGGCAATTGTGTCGAAAGATGATCCAAACTTCCCAGTGAGGCCCGACGCATATCCGGCTTGGTTTCCAGAAGTTCTTAGGACCGGTCTCCTCGCTCCTTTCCAGGCGACTGAGGCTTGGAACTACAACTTCCTCACTCTTCCGGGACCCGTTGTCGGGCGAGCTTGTGCCTTCGTCGAACCGGAAGTTTGCCAATACCGTGCCCGACTCATCAAGGAGGCCGAGTCAATGAAAGCCAATGGGAACCAGCGTGAACTTCCCGCTATTCTCCAAGCTCTCGACTCTAGACTTTTTCCTCTACAGACTCCAGTCGAGGTCCCGGGCTCCAGCTCAACCACTGCCGTTCAAGAACTTTGAAGGCCGGGTATGCCTGAGCGAAAATGTATTTGATACACCTGTTATCCTTTAAAACAATTTCTTTTCATGCTAAGTATTTTTTATTCTGCCCTTTGTGGCTTCTGTAACTCGGGGAACTTGTATTTGCCTGTACCTTCTTTTATTTAAACAAGTTATGTCGGATAACTCGTGTTCCTTTCCTTTCTCAATAAAAATCACCAAGTATTTTCATCTCGGAATGTTTTTACATTTTTTAGTAGTGACTTAACTCGGACGACAACTTTGTCTTATAAACTTGAAAGTTTACAAACTAATGGTTTGTTCACTAAACGTAGTTCCGAGCAGATCATATCTCGGAACTATCACGTGTTAATGTAAAGTTGAAATTTTAGAAGTGTTAGTGAATCTATTCACCAAATGTTGTTCCGAGTAAATTATATCTCGGAACTGTCACGTGCTCTTGTAAATTTGAAATTTTACAAGTTAGTGACTTTACTCTTAAAAAGTTGTTCCGAGTAAATTATATCTCGAAACTGTCACGTGCTCTTGTAAATTTGAAATTTTACAAGTTAGTGACTTTACTCTTAAAAAGCTGTTCCGAGTAAATTATATCTCGGAACTGTCACGTGCTCTTGTAAATTTGAAATTTTACAAGTTAGTGACTTTATTCCCAAAAATCTGTTCCGAGGAGATTTTATCTCGGAAAGGTTACAAGTTCACTTTGTAAATTTGAAATCTTTACAAGTGTTAGTAACTCGCTTTTTGAGGAATGTTTTCTCGGAAGTCTATGTATCGGACGCGCCACGTGCTCGTCTCCTTGAGCCTGTGAGTCGCTATTTTTCGTACTCAGACTGTCTAAGTCCGAGAACAAATTTTTGATATCCTTCCGAACTTCCGAGATGTTTGTTTCTTGGAATAAAAAGTTGAGAACATTCAATTTTTCGACTTTTTCTCGACTTTGAACTCTTGCACTCGAGTTTTGTTGGTTCGGGCTTTCCTTCCTTCCTGCTTTCTGCTCTCTGTTCTTCTTTTAGTGTTCTCTACTTTCCCTGATCCTTTAACCCTCCTAAACCTTAGTGGTTTGTTGAGTCTTACAAGAATAATCAAAAAGAAATTATGCATGAGAACCTAGATGAAATCTTAACAAGCTTCATTGTATCAATTTGACGGAAATTCAAATACAACTGCGACAACGGCCTTTATAGCCAATTACAAACAAGATAAAAGTCTTTGAATGAAACAAAACTGAATTAAAACAGTAAAAGTGGTGCCTTCCTCCGGAGTTCTTGATTCTTGACCATAACATCTCTTCAAGCATAAAACTTCTGCATGTTGGTGGCGTTCCAAGTGTTCTTCAGGTCTTTCCCCTCCATGTCCTTGAGACGGTAGCTTCCATTGGGGTAAGCCTTTACTATTTTGTACGGTCCTTCCCACTTGCGATGAACCTTCCCCACATTCTCTAAGATATCTGCCTTCCTCAAAACCAAATCTCCTACCTGGAACTCCTTGTTCCTCACATGCTTGTTATATGCTTTTGCAATGATAGCTTGATAGCGGAGAATGTTTGCTAAAGCTGTAGTTCTTGATTCTTCCAACATCTCAAGGTCATACACCCTTGCTTCCTGGTTATCTCCTGGCTTATATCCTTGGATCCTTATAGTTTCCACAGCGATCTCAGCGGGTATCACGGCCTCAGAGCCATATAGTAGTGAAAAAGGGGTCTCCCTGTAAGAAAATACGGTCAGAGTTACCCCTAGGGTACGCAGCGGAATTTCAAAAATTTTCTTACCATGCAGGTTAATTGACTATGTATATACCGTATATATTAAACACGTCAATTAGAAGACTTACAATACTCCAAAAGCAAGCACAGGTACCAAGTCTTTGTAATAATCCGGTGTATCTTCTCCTTCGTCGAAGTCGAAGATATCTACAATACTTTGATTATCTGCAAGACAATAAAAGTTAGTTTCCAGCTCCTTGAACCTCAACCTTGGTATCCACGGATGAACAGCTTATCAGAAAGAATGATAGGATATTCTTTATGTGGCCAAGAAGATGGGGCGGCGTTTTCCTCCGATAGGGTGGCGCCCGCGTGGCTTAGGAGAGGTAGGGGAGAGCCTTTTATTTTCTCTAAGAAAACTGGTAGACTAACTGTATGTTTGTGTGTTGAACTGTATGTCAAAAGCTCTCTAATAGTCTACTATATATAGTAGTCCATAGAAGCCTAATGAATAATCAATTAGACTTCATAAAGGAATAAGAATCTATTTCTTATCGCACTAGGAAATCAATTTAAGTCTAGATTCATTCACAATCAAGTTAGAACTCAATCAGGAAAATCCAACTTATCCCTTGACTTCTAATAAGGGAAGGAGTCGAACTCCTTCCCCTATACCATCTGCGCGCGCGCGCTTCCCAAGGGTATTAGGTGGGTCCCAAAATTTGGGACCCACTTATAGTTCTAAGGCAATTCAAACTCCAAGTAGATTTTGCCCATGTGCATATATTAATTCTTAATTAACATATCCTTTCAAATCAAACCTATATTATATTTCTAAAATATAATCTTTACTTGTATTTACATAAAATACAATTAATCAGCCAGTTCAATTAATAATTCCAAATCATTAATTGAGCCACAAATTATTATAATAAATTCCAAATCAATTATAATCCATCAATCACAATTAATTCCAAATTAATTGCGATTCCATCTTCAAGGATATTCGGATAAGCTGAATCACCACATAGTGTGACCCATAGGGCCTCATTGTATTAAGCAAGTCCTAGACTAGGCAAAATGGAATTCCTAGACGGTTCCATTTGCAATATTAATACATGAGGACGTTTGAGAGGTTTCTCAAAGCAAACCCTTTCGTTGCAAAGTCTGTTCCGCTCAACGCGGCGATGGTAACGTCCCTTCATCTGACTGACTCGAATGCATCTAGGATCGATGAAGTGTCTATCCCAATAATACATCCACGGGCGTCTTCAGTGAGTTGCATGGTGAATCCAATATCTATTATGACTATCATAATAATATTGATACGCTGGCCAGCGGTTTTACCAATCACAACTATGAACGACTATGAGCAGTGCTCTCCTTTGCTACACATGAGAGATGAATCCTTCACAGAATCACTTATCATCCCCATTTGTATGTAGCCATAATCCTGGATCGTGTCTTTGGTCAACTGCTTATTCAGAGCTGACATCGACGGGTCCATCAAGGATATGGGGCAACAAATGTGATGATAAAGTCCTGTAAGTCCAAAGGCGACTGGCATCACTTCGACAACTTACCGGTTCCTATAGACACTTCGGTGTAGAGTATACATCGATGGGAGTGTCCGGTGGGTACTTCCATTGTTCGGTAATCACCCTTCGAACAACTATGCGCAGTTATGGGAACGTTTCTTGATTGTCCAACAATCCGTTCCGTGGCCGTGGGATCGGCTCACACTTCCTCCAACAAGTATAACCTCCACGCATACTAGTCTAAGTTGGTTGATTCAGACCCCTGCATCCGAGATGAACCTCGACTAGGGAGAGTTTGGGATAGATGATAACTCACATAGCTCCAACTATCTGTGTGATCGCTCATCTATCCGAGGGGACATGTTTAATACCAATACAGACAGGAATAGAGATATGACATGCTGCATGCCTGGTGTAATATAAATATGAAAGCGATACTCAATAGTCAAACAACAAACATATACTATATTACGTTGACCTGTGTAATAGTACATATATGCCCTTAATAAGGGCTGCATGCCCTTAATAAAGACTGTTTCTTGGACATATACACTATCAATCTCCCACTTGGACTAGAGCCAGTCACCTTTATGCTTAATACCCAGATTAGCATAATGTCTTAAGTGGACATCCACTGATAAGACCTTGGTGAAAGGATCTGCCACGTTGTCCGTGGTAGAGACACGTTCTATACTAACTTCTCCTCTATCAATAATCTCACGTATAACGTGATACTTTCTAAGTACATGTTTGTTCTTGTTTGTAGATCTAGGCTCCTTGGCTTGAGCGACGGCGCCCGTATTGTCAAAATAAATTGTTATTGGACTAGGAGCAGGAACAACCCTCAATTCCTTCAAGAACTCTGAAATCCAGACAACTTCTTTCGATGCTTCTGATGCAGCAACGTACTCGGCTTCTGTGGATGAGTCAGCAATCATGGCTTGCTTAGAACTCTTCCAACAAATAGCTCCTCCGTTCAATTTGAATACGTATCCTGTCTGTGACTTAAAGTCATCAGGATCTGATTCAAATCCAGCGTCGACATAAGCAGACATCTTTAATTCTGGTTCTCCACCAAACACCAAGAACATCTCTTTAGTCCATCGAAGGTACTTAAGAATGTTCTTTACAGCAGTCCAGTGAGGTACTCCTGGATTCTGTTGGTGTCGACAAGTGACACTAAGCGCATATGCCACATCGGGCCTTGTGCAATTCATTGCATACATTATAGACCCTACTGCCGAAGCATAGGGCACACGACTCATTGCCTTTCTTTCTTCATCAGTTTTAGGACTATCCTTAACTGATAAGACGATCCCATGCCTAGCTGGGAGAAAGTCTCTCTTTGAGTCGTCCATCTTATAACGCTTCAGTATTTTGCCGATGTAGGTGGACTGTGTCAATCCTAACATCCTCTTGGATCTATCTCTATAGATCTTTATCCCTAGGATATAGTTCGCTTCACCCAAGTCCTTCATTGAGAAGGTACTTGATAACCAAACTTTAGTCTCTTCTAGCATAGAGACATTGTTTCCCATGATGAAAATGTCATCAACATAGATGATCATGAAAACGACTCCCTTGTCGCTGTGCCTAGTGTAGACATAGGGATCTTCCATGCTTCTGACAAAGTCAAACGATTTGAAAGCTTCATCAAAGCGGATATTCCAGCTCCTAGACGCTTGCTTTAGCCCATAGATGGATTGTTGTAATTTGCATACAGCAGTTGGCCTGGTTTTACTAATAAAACCTTCCGGCTGTACCATATAGACCTCTTCCTCAAGGTTTCATTGAGGAAGGCAGTCTTTACATCCATCTGCCATATCTCATAATCATAGTAGGCAGCTATCGCAAGTAGAATTCGAATGGACTTCAATTTTGCTACCAGTGAAAAGGTTTCATCGTAATCGATGCCATACCTTTGCGTGTAGCCTTTCGCCACAAGTCTAGCCTTGTGCGTTTGTACCTTGCCATCGGCATCTGTCTTTCGTTTAAAGGCCCATTTGCACCCAATAGGTCTAACCCCTTGGGGCAAGTCTACCAAGCTCCGAACTTGGTTCACGTACATGGAGTCCATTTCCAATTCCATGGCCTCATGCCATTTGTCTGAGTCAATATCATTTATTGCCTCTTTGTAGGTCTCGGGGTCTTCCCGATCTGATAAGCCGACATCAAGTTCACTGATGTCTTCTATCATAAGGCTTTGCTTCTGAGGTCCTTTTAGGATCCTCTTCGACCTACGGAGCTCGACTGGTTCTGGTGCTTTTCTTTTCTGGCTTCGTGTAACACGAACATTATCAGTGGGCACTGATGCAGCTGGTCGCGCGCCGCGACCCTGTTCCCTAGCGGGAGGCTGCTCTTGTGGCAACCTCGTTAAAAAGAGATCCCCACTACACGAGGGCGGCAACCTCGCTAAAAAGAGATCCCCACTACACCGAGGGCGGAAACCTCGTTAAAAAGAGATCCCCATTAAACCGAGGGCGGCAACCTCGTTAAAATCAGATCCCCACTAAACCGAGGGCGGCAACCTCGTTAAAAAGAGATCCCCACTAACACGAGGGATGCAACCTCGCTAAAAAGAGATCCCCACTGCACCGAGGGCGGCAACCTCACTAAAAAGATATCCTCACTACACCGAGGGCGGCAACCTCGTTAAAAAGAGATCCCCACTGAACCGAGGGCGGCAACCTCGTTAAAAAGAGATTCCCACTAAATTGAGGGCGACAACCTCTTTAAAAAGAGATCCCCACTAAATTGAGGGCGGCAACCTCGTTAAAAAAGAGATCCCAATGTGGGTATCAATCCTTTTTAAAGGAGAATAAATTTATCATGAATAGCAAGAGTTCCATGACAACCTCGTTTTGAAAGAGATTCAACTACTTGTGATAATCTTAGTTTCACAAGTGATTTCAATAAGTACAAACACTCCATCCTAATGTGTATACTATTTCAGGATGGCTATATAATTAACACAGATTTAGTGATGTTGCTTAAAACCTCACATGAATTTAATAAATATCATGGTGAAATTGAAGGATTGAACATGTAAATAATCATAAGAAAGATCATTTCACAAGCAAACCCCTCCCCTTTCACCCACTGAGCTCGTTTGGCTCACCCCCAATATTTTTAAACTTGTACAGGCGGATCTGTTTTGATGGGAATGAAGACGACTTACCAGAAAATGCTCAAGGGCCGCATGGGTTCACGAACAGTGAAGACTTCTACTCGTAAATGGAGAAAATTTATAGTTGGCAAGAATGTTGGTTCATAGTCACTTGAATTTGTCATGTAATGTGAACTAGAGTGGTAAGAGTTATCTGGCAATGAAATGTAATATGAATCATATCTTGAATATTATGTGCATGTTTAATACCCCTAATGTCTAGGGTGTTACAAGTGGTATCAGAGCCGGGTCAACAACGACCGGGCTAGACCAGGACATGATCCTCTGTCTGTGGGTACCTGCATGTGGATACGCAATAAAGATATTAAACAACAAATAATAATAAACAAAAAAAAATAACAGTAATGATAAAAATAATAATAAACATATTTTCAAAAACATGTATAATGGTTTCTTAAAGTGTTGGTATAACCATAAGGGCAATACCATAATTGCCGTTATATCCACGAGCATCAACAACAACTGCGATTAGCGGATCAACACAACCATCAAAATCATTCTCAAATCAAACCTTTCCATGCCAATATTAGAACTAACATGGCACTTATAGTCGTATATATCTCGCACAATAACTACTTTTTGTACTATTTACCTTTTCTTCTTAAACTACTTACTTGATGGACTATTCGCAAACATAGTACTGTTGTAGCGTCACACCTCATTAAGGAATAATTGAACCATAAAGGGGTATGTTGTATAATTTAGAGCTAGTTACACCTTTAGGGAAACTACGTTTGACATCAACTTTGCGAAATTATAATCTTGGGTGAAAATTTCTTTACTAACATCCAATGACCTTGAGTTAAAAAATAAAATATAAATTGGAGAGTATGCCATTATTTTGGAATGGAGTGACTGGTCATAAACCACATTCATCTAGTAGATCCAGGAGTTTAGTGTGATGTTGGGAAATGTTGAGGGCAGGGAGATGAAGTACGCAGTAAGTGGTAATTTGAGAAATCTCAGATATCCAGGATAGAAAGACTGCATCATAGCTTACATATTAATTAAGTTCCACCCCACCGAGAAGCGGAATTTACCATCACTATGATTCTAGGCATGTCACCGATTGCTCTTCAACAAGGTGCATGACACCATGTAAGCTATAAATGGTTAAGGCACATCTACTGATCCCTAGAACGAGGGTTTGTGTGCACTAAAACATCTCCATGTTGTTCACTCGTACTGTTTCTGAGACAAAAAGGATGGGACAGATACATCAACTACAAGTTTGGGGCAGATGCATTGGATTTCAACTAAACTTTGTTCAACTTGTGTTCATAATAACAAAAGACATCCTAAATATTATGGGACACCACATAACCACTGGTGGAAGGTACTAAAGTGTTGTGTGTCAGCAAAGATGATAAATAAAAATTCGTCAAATGAAAGTTTTTATTGGAATAAGATGCCTTCATTGGGCACATCGTCCCTAAAGAAGGAATTGAGGTGGAACCATCAAAATTATGAACTATCTTAGAATGGAAGAGACTAGAAAATTATACATAATTAGTATAAGATTCCAAGACATTTCACTGGACTCATATAGCAAAAAGTTGAATCTAACTGAAGTGAGATATTCCGACAAGGATTAATCCGCCCTAATAACGTGACTGGAAAGGTATTCGGTGTCACGCGCACGGAAAACCCCGAGGATCAGGATGTAGTGGAAACTGCATTACATGTAATTGTTGCTTCAACTAAATTTTTATATTAGATATATGATACAAGGACCACATACGTCTTTTAGCAACTCACTACATTAGGGGTAGAGAGGGTTGTATGGTAGATACCGCATACGTTAGTGGTAGTTATGCACACAAGAAACAAGAAAAACTTGAACATCAGGTGTTCCATATGAAAATCTTAATATGAGTCGAAGGATTTGGTGCAGACCTGATTAGATTGCCCCTAGGCAAATGCGATCTGATCATTTCGATTGATTGACTCACTCCTAATTGAGTCATGTTGTACTATATGTATATCGACGTTACAGAACCCGTATGGTGATGAACGAGATTGTCAGACTCAATTAATCAAATAAATTTGTTTTTAGCCAAAGGCAATTCACAACTACAACGAAAACCAAGGCACGTAGTGTAGAAGTAAAATAACCTCGAGTGTCGATCTCTAAGAACTATAACTAGCTTTATCTAATTTAACTTAAACTATAAATCAAAAATCAAGCAAAGCACAAATTTTTCTTATCAATATGATAGAAGTCACTGATAGTATGGTCAATCAAAGCAACGGGTAATAATCATGCATGAAGTACTTGAAGTTTGTATAGAAATCTATGATCGTGAATAGTCCTGTGTGTTCCTTTCAATTCAACACAACGAAGATAGATGGCTTAGACAGATCAAAGAAATAAAACAATAAATCAAGTCTTAAACGCGCGAAGCCACTCATGCATAATTAAGAACCCTAGCTAAGAAATCACATACTATCACCAACGATAGATTTAGCTACTAATAGATAAATTGCAATCAACAAGAATCAAAGCAAGATTGAATGAAAACATGTTGAATGAAATAAATAAAAGCAGAAAAATTGTGAGATACAAGTTACCAACGAAGGTTGTCAATCTCCGATAAATTGCTAACTCACAAGCAAGAATCAAAAATCAAAGATGTCCAATCTCTATGCTAAAGCTTCCAAATCAATAAGAAAAAGAGTCTTCTGTGCTAATAATTCCCAGAACAGGCTCTGGAGAATTTGTCTCACAAAATAAGGTGAAAAAGTATGAAAAACGTAAAAATAGGTGAAACTATATATTGGAGTCGGAATCATGCCAGGCTAACTGCCCCACGTGCCAGGCGGTTCGCCTAGCACGGGGCGGTTCGCCCGGGACGGTCAGAGTCGGTGGAGCGAGTTTTTTGCTGGAGGTTTCCTTTTTTGACTCGAATTTGCCTTCTAGTGACCTTTAAGCCTTGAAACTCGACCCCTAGACCTCAAATCTCGTCCGGAACCTTCTAGATACACCACAGATGTCCTCGAAACACCAAAACTTCGTCCTCTTCATCACTATTGCCCATAAAAATACGTTTTTTTTACCTAAAACCTGAAAAATGCAAAGAAAAGGGAAACGTGACACTATTCTAATAAAATGCACTATAATATAAGCTAAATTAACCTAGAGGATAGCTAAATTGGTGAAAAAGACTCGAATGAAAGTGTAAAATACACGTTCATCAAACTCCCCAAACCGAACCTTTGCTTGTCCTCAAGCAACTAAGCTAGACTCTAATGCAAAAAACCAATGCAACACACAAAATGGAGTCTCATGTCAAATGAAATGAACTAATCTATTGAGTCTATCAAAAACTTATGACAATGACCATACTGGATATTGGTTGAAGAATTCCTCGATTGACTCATACACATTCACATATGCACTATGTTAAACAAGATAGTCTCTCGTAACATTCTCTACTTGGACCTAGTCAGTGACGATGCAATTAAACATGTTAAAATACGAATGGTTCTCCCGTGCCTATGAAACTGAGGAATTACTACTGTTCACCAAGTTAAGACGTTCCCTCAAAGAGGTCGGACCAATACTGGCTCTCATCAAAGGAAGGAGGGTCCCTAAAAGTTCACACTCCCCTATTCTACCCATCTCTCAAGCAAAGTCATAAACTATCACCACTTCCTGAATGGCAGGACGAGGGTGGTCTAGAACAGATGACACTCAAACAAACGAAAGACACACTTTACAACTCGATTACGAACATTACATGAAATGAAAAACGAGACAAACACTTTGCTAAACTGCTTTTTGCTTTCTTTGGACCCTTCTTTGCTTTTTTTTTGGGTCTTTTCTTTTTTTATTTTTTTCTTTTCGAGATTTTTTTCTTTTTCCTGGAATTTTTTCTTTTTCCTTTTTTTCAATTTTTTTCTTGTATATAGCCAGCAGTAGCACAAGGAAAAAGAAATTACAATGACTCACAAACGACCTCCCCAAACCTATTCCAAAGAATAGGTTGGAGCACAAACTTTACGAAAAAGGAAAACAAACTCACAACATTCAAAATCGAAAAACAAGTCATAATGACAGCATAACCCCCTCCCCAAACCTATTCGTTAGAATAGGTTTCAAACAAAGGATCACACAATCTCACACTACCTCCTTCCTAGGCATTTAGCAATCTCAAAGCAAGGTGAAGACTTGTTGCCTCTTAGGTACATAATTACACGGGAGAACAGCCACAAGACTCTAACATGCATCATCTTATTATAAAGGCCTTCGTGAACCGCAGTAGAGAAAACACCACTAAGTGATGTCGAGACTACCAAGCTTAACTAAGTGCATATATAAATGTGACAAGCCAAGCGAGAAAAACCTCAAACAATTTCATAGAGATGAAATGCATGGTCAAAGGTCATAACTAGTTAATCTACCCAATAAAAAAGTTCAAAAAATTTGGCAATAAACTCCACACAAAAACATGCAAAACTATACTAGGATGAATATAGTGTATGCAACTAAATACTAAGAAAGCGGTAAACGTGCAAATGCAAATGCAAACAAAAGGTTTCACGAGTTTATCATAAGCAAAACAAGTATAGAGATAGCCAGTGATAACCCCCCCCCAAAACCTGAACGTCGTCACTCGTCCCGAACGTCGAAAGTGGATTTAAGGTGAGAGCTAACATGTACCTGTAACCTATAGGACTCAAAGAAACTCGTGAGAAACCAAAACGGGTGATAAAAAAAGCAAAAAAATTAATAATAATTTAGCATAGAGGAAGAAAATCGGGTGTTCGGACGAAAATCCGGATACCCGGATTTTTGGACACCCGGGGCGAACCGCCCCAGGTGGGGGCGATTCGCCCGGGGTGTCCAGAACACTCCAGGTGTTCTGGACTTGACAGGAGAATCGCCCCATGTGGGGGGCGGTTCGCCTGGCATCTCCAGACTCCTGGAGATGTCCCTTTTCTCCCAAAAATGCCAAATTACCATCTTAAAACTTATTTTATTACCAAAAACATACGAAAACTTAAAATAAAACACAATGACATGCTCAAAATAAATATGCATGCAATGCAAAAATCAATAAAAGTCCGGGTTGCCTCCCGGACAGCGCCATTATTTATAAAGTCTCCGACTCGACTACTTCTTGCTCTTTAGTTCTTGTTCTTGAGGGTACTAGACTTCCCCTTCATCGATCTCTTCCTCATGCCTAGTACCTGTGAGTGAGAATGGACATATACAGCAAGACCAAAGTAGTTAATAGAATGAGAAGCATTGAAGTGAGGACTAGGATCAGATATGGCTCGCAACACATGTTGCTTGCCATCCACCTAAATGGTGCAAGTTCTTCGGTAGATGTCGATTACGGAGCGTAGCTTAGTCAAGAACGTTCTCCCCAAGAGAACAACATCACCCATCCCAGGAGTAGACACCGGCATCACAACAAAGTTGGTGTATACAGAAGCTTCACCAATCTTAACCAATACGTTCTTCACAATGCCTTCGTGTCGTACAAAGGATCCATCCACAAGTTGCACAAGAGCCTTATGCTTCGAAAGCTCTCCAAGGCCACTCTTCTCAAACACATTCATAGGGAGCACATTCGAGTAAGATCCCGTATCAAGTGTAGCACGGACATCTTCAAGTTCACCAATCCCAACCTTCACATCGAAACTGTCAGGAATTGGCTTGGGATCTTCTTGCTCCTTATTGCTAACATCAAAACCAAGGTCCTTCTCTTCTTATTTGGCTAGTGGGGGCTCGCCATCCTTGCAACACTCACAATTAGCAACCTTCTTGATAGTGATTTCAACAGGAAGATTACCCACCAAGGTAATAGACATCGACTTCTCAGTGTTGCTAGGAAACTTCTCTTGCTCCCTACTTCCTCCACGGTCAATCAACTCTTGCATCTTTTGATGAGCCAGCCTAGTGCTTTCCTCCAACTGATCAAGTCTCGCCCTTGTACTCTCCGAATCTTCTTCATAACGTTTAAGAAAACCTTGGGTGGAATCGACCAATTTCTGTAATTTATCAAAGAGTGTAGCAGACTTGGATTGAGATGCTTCAGCAGGATTTCCACAATGGTCGTTTCCGTAGTTGCAATTACTACGGTCTACCCAATAAACACTATCATTGGCCAAATCAGACCTACACATATGAGCCCCATGCCCATAGTTCTTGCATATCCGGCAAACTTCATTAGAGAGAGTTGTTCCAACTGAGCTCTGGAGAACTTGCTTCATCTCATTGGTGAAGCACTCAAACCGATCCCCACTCACTCCATGCATTGGGATCTCCTTGTTTGGTGGAGCCTCCCAGATATTACCACGGCATTGAAAATCCACCACTTGCTGATTCTCAAAAGTGAGTCCATTGTAGAAGTCTTGGACAAGATCCGAAAGCTCAAAACTATGGTGTGGACATTTGTTCAAGAGGTCGTTGAACCTCTCAAGCGCGGTGTAGATGGTCTCATCATAGTCTTGCTTGAAACCACCTATTTGCGCCTTCAGCGCAGTAGTCAAAGTATGGGGAAAGTATTTCTCCATAAAAGTAGAAAACACCTTGGCCCAGGTGTCTAGTGATCCGGCTTCCAGAGAGCCTAACCATGCCTTGGCTTTATCGCCTAATCCCATTGCAAAAACCTTCATTCTCAGCTCGTCATCCGTCACCTCCGTGCCCGGTCTTGGGAGTTGGTTGACAAAGTCATCGATATCATGAGGACAATCGCTGGACCCTTCATTCGTTCCTTGTTGGGTTGAACCCATGATTTCAACGGTGGACGAGCCATCACAGAACCTGAATATCTATAACAGGAGTAACTCAAAACTGAAAATTAGTCCTGTTAGATGTCGCAAAATTCTGGAAACAAATTAACTACTAACTCTGAGAATTTAATGCTGAAAATATAAATAAGCTAAAGAGAAAAAAGGAGTATAGTCCCCGGCAACGGCGCCAATTCGATGAACGAGATTGTCAGACTCAATTAATCAAATAAATTTGTTTTTAGCCAAAGGCAATTCACAACTACAACGAAAACCAAGGCACGTAGTGTAGAAGTAAAATAACCTCGAGTGTCGATCTCTAAGGACTATAACTCGCTTTATCTAATTTAACTTAATCTATAAATCAGAAATCAAGCAAAGCACAGATTTTTCTAATCAATATGATGGAAGTCAGTGATAGTATGGTCATTCAAAGCAACGGGTAATAATCATGCATGAAGTACTTGAAGTTTGTATAGAAATCTATGATCGTGAATTGTCATGTGTGTTCCTTTCAATTCAACACTACGAAGATAGATGGCTTAGATAGATCAAAGAAATAAAACAATAAATCAAGTCTTAAACGCGTGAAGCCACTCATGCATAATTAAGAACCCTAGCTAAGAAATCACATACTATCACCAACGATAGATTTAGCTACTCATAGATAAATTGCAATCAACAAGCATCAAAGCAAGATTGAATGAAAACATGTTGAATGGAATAAATAAAAGAAGAAAAATCGTGAGATACAAGTTACCAACGAAGGTTGTCAATCTCCGATAAATTGCTAACTCACAAGCAAGAATCGAAAATCAAAGATGTCCAATCTCTATGCTAAAGCTTCCAAATCAATAAGAAAAAGAGTCTTCTATGCTAATAATTCCCAGAACAGGCTTTGGAGAATTTGTCTCTCAAAATAAGGTGAAAAGGTATGAAAAACGTAGAAATAGGCGAAACTATATATAGGAGTCGGAATCATGCCAGGCTAACCGCCCCACGTGCCAGGCCGTTCCCCTGGAACGGGGCGGTTCGCCCGGGACGGTCCGAGTCGGTGTAGCGAGTTTTTTGTTGGATGTTTCCTTTTTGGACTCGAATTTTCCTTCTAGTGACCTTTAAGCCTTGAAACTCGACCCCTAGACCTCAAATCTCGTCCGAAACCTTCTAGATACACCACGGATGTCCTCGAAACACCAAAACTTCGTCCTCTTCATCAATATTGCCCATAAAAATACGTTTTTTACCTAAAACCTGAAAAATGCAAAGAAAAGGGAAACGTGACACTATTCTAATAAAATGCACTAAAATATAACCTAAATTAACCTAGAGGATAGCTAAATTGGTGAAAAAGACTCGAATGAAAGTATAAAATACACGTTCATCATATGGCAATGATTCAAGATGAACAGACGGATAAGGAAAATGTCCCTCAATATCAATGTGGCCTCTAAGGTGCTCTAAAACAAAGTCAGAGTTTACATTTGTGTATCATATAAACTAATGAATGAGCGAATGAATAACACCTGCCAGAGTATGCTCACATTTTTCCCAAAGAAATCCCGATGATACCATCTCATCGAGATGCTTGAATCTACAATTGAATGACTTAATGTAGACTAGTGGGCACAGGTGACCTACAAGACAACAATAGCACGCAAGGGCGTGAGATCCAAATTGGACACCGTCATGGTGCTGACCAAATGTAATCCGATGCTCAAGGCATTTAGTTGAACTAAGATAGAAATGAAATAAAAGAGGTAAGAAGGTCGACTATCCTTTTGGCGGTGTTCGGAATATGAAGGCACGGGATGAAGATTTGCGTAGATGGAGGAGTTTGAGAAGTGTGTATGTGGTTCTCGATAGATCAAGTGAGCTACATGGGACTATGGAGATGACCGAAAGGTGTATATGTGTGTGAATCTGTGAAGAAACTTCTCAAAATATGCTACAGGAGGCTGTCGGATCGCCGAAGGGCTCCTATAAGTATTTTGTTATATAGTTTTACGTGTAGTAATGGGGATGGAGTGACATTTGCGTTGAGAAAGTCGAGATAGAATGCTGAAGCAAGTAAGTGAGTTTGATGGCCGTGAATCAGATTATTTATGAGAAGTGGTTAGCCTCCTTTTATAGTACTCTGACCCCATAACTGTAGGGTTTGTTGGGTTGTTGTGATATCACTATGACACGTTCAAGTCTTCATCCATAGTTAGAGTTTCCGCTTATCTCTGATGATAGTTGGATTCTAATTGAGAAAGTCATTGGAAATCTGTTGGCAGTTTGTAACTGATTAAGAGATAACTGAGTACGTGTGGAGTTTCCTATGCAGAGCTTATAGAGTAAAGCTTCGTCTTTATGATGTAGAGAAAGGCCTCATATATAGCTCATATAATTGAATGACTAAGGTTGTGCAATAGCGAGGTGGACCTACTAGCCCCTTTGGTAGTAGATGATTGGGCTCTAATACACTATCTCCAATTGATCCTGAATGGTGGTTTAGGAGTGAATTTGACATGTGCAGTTAAATGGACCGACTTCATTTTATCAGACCGTGGTCATATTTTTGTCATCACACACCTCGAGTATATTTCCATTGATGTCGCAGACTACCCAAGCCATTTACCAAATGATCTCGTGAAAATTTGGGGAGCGTACGGAGAAATTATAGAGATGGATAGAGAATGATTTTGAGTGCTAGGGCCTCCTTGTGGGATCACAATGATATTTTTATAGGAAAAGGAGGACCAGGAAAAGTATTGAAGCAAAATCTTAACTTCGCATAACACGAATTGAAATATATGAAAGAAAACATTCCTACTCACGACAACAAAGTTAAAGATACCGTATACGACCACCTTAAGGGCTTCTAGTATTTGTATACACATAAGGAATCAACGATGATGTTTGAAACTGCAAGAGGACTACTATTCTGAGCGGGAGTATCACGACGAACTCTATCGCCGACACACGAAGTTAAAAGGGTAAGTTTGCTTCGCTACTTGACTCACATCGTAAGACGGTGTCTAATAGCCGTCCAGTCAAAATTGAGAAAATAAAACAACACATTGTAGAAAAATAACGAGGGTATACCTGGTAGGCTGGTATCACTTTAACTAGCCAGTAAACCGTGGACTAAAATGAAAATAGTATCGGCAGTGTTCAAAAAAAGAATTTGGGGACCAAATTCTTATAGGGGGGGGAGAGTATGAAAACCCTCGAAAAAATATTTCGAGAATATATGGTAAAATTCTATTTAACTCCTATCTAATTAATTAAATATAATTCATAACTAATTTATTTTATTACAAGATGAGTAATTATGCTTCGTAGATGCTTTAAGTTCTATTATTTTTCAACGCGCGGAATCATTTTCATGCAAACGAATGTAATGTACGACTCTTATAACAATATTCAACAAAAAGAACTAATCCCAATTTAAATTTAAAAAAAAAATAAAATGAAAGAAAAGACAAATTAATTAGTAAGCTAGCTAAGACATTACTTAGTAAGCTAGCTAATGGGTCATGTCACAAATGACAAGGTTGACAAAAGTCAACATAATCTACATATAATAGGACCAAATCTCTTTTCCACATCCCATTCTTCTCCAACACACTACTAAAATTTGAAGACACCACTTTCTTTGACTTCACTAAACAAAAACCCACTTTCATCCCCAATTTCACACCTTCCATTTTGTTGATGTTGCATGCAAGGAAATCTACTCAAGGAAGAATCAAGCAATGGAATTCATGAAGAAGGGAGCAAAACATTAAAAGATTTACCAAGAAAAGTCTCCGAGCAAAGTAAATGTGGGTAAAATTCTCTACTCATCTCTTAAATCTCTCTATAAACAAACTATTGTTGTATACATGTATTGATCTTGGTTTTTTGAACCTTTATCCTCAAAATTAGTTTTTGAAAATGTTACAAACTGAAATATATGAGTTTCAATCTTGTTGAAATTGCATTGCATGTTTGAATTGAGTCTTGGATGATGAGAATTGGAAGTTTAGATAAATTCGTAGTGTAAACTGGTACAAATTTGTAAACTCCACTTTAAATGGAAAACGTAGTATATGTTAATGTACATTTAACTGGAGGTATCCAACACTTGGTTTTATCTGTCAGTTTTGGAATTTTAGAAATCGGATGAATCTGGAATTAATTACAATTCGGACAATTTCGTGATTCTATAAAATGACGAAAACAGAGGGCTCTGTTTCTAACTCGCTTTTATGCATCTTTAAGCATCCAAATGGGTTTGGAATTTTTTGTGGTGGTAGTGTTTAGAGTTGTTAAACTATGGAAATTGGAATTACATTGTTAGCAACTTTCTTGAATAATTTATGAATTTATTAGTAACATTGCTCTCTGCAGAAATGTTGAGATGGTAAAAATCATAGTACCAAGATGACTTATTATAATTAGGCTTATGAGTAGTACTTAGAAACCCAAGAGACAGTATTATATGAAAATAATTTTTATAATGAATTTTCAGATTCATTATATATGTTAAATGGGTGAATAATCCTAACGTAATATTCTGTCCAAAATGAAGAAACGTATTTGTTGGTCTTAGAGAGAAGAGTTGTGGTTTATAAAAGGGCTATGGATATAAACAAGGTCAATTCATCTCAAACATTGTACTCTTGGACCTAATAATGAATAGATTTCTTGTAACCTAGACTTACGATAAAGAAAGACACGTTTAAACATTATGAAATGTTCAAAAGTTGTTAAAATACGAATCCACGAACAAGGGCGGCAACCTTGTTAAAAAGAGATCCCCACTACACGAGGGCGGCAACCTCGTTAAAAAGAGATCCCCACTACACGAGGGCGGCAACCTCGTTAAAAGAGATCCCCACTACACCGAGGGCGGCAACCTCGTTAAAAAGAGATCCCTATTAAACTGAGGGCGGCAACCTCGTTAAAAAGAGATCCGCACTAAACCGAGGGCGGCAACCTCGTTCAAAAGAGATCCCCACTAAATTGAGGGCGGCAACCTCGTTAAAAAAGAGATCCCAATGTGGGTATCAATCCTTTTTAAAGGAGAATAAATTTATCATGAATAGCAAGAGTTCATGACAACCTCGTTTTGAAAGAGATTCAACTACTTGTGATAATCTTAGTTTCACAAGTGATTTCAATAAGTACAAACACTCCATCCTAATGTGTATACTATTTCAGGATGGCTAAAATAATATAATTAACACAGATTTAGTGATGTTGCTTAAAACCTCACATGAATTTAATAAATATCACGGTGAAGTTGATGGATTGAACATGTAAATAATCATAAGAAAGACCATTTTTCACAAGCAAACCCCTCCCCTTTCACCCACTGAGCTCGTTTGGCTCACCCCCAATATTTTTAAACTTGTATAGGCGGATCTGTTTTGATGGGAATGAAGACGACTTACCAGAAAATGCTCAAGGGCCGCATGGGTTCATGAACAGTGAAGACTTCTACTCGTAAATGGAGAAAATTTATAGTTGAAAAGAATGTTGGTTCATAGTCACTTGAATTTGTCATGTAATGTGAACTATAGTGGTAAGACTTATCTGGCAATGAAATGTAATATGAATCATATCTTGAATATTGTGTGCATGTTTAATACCCCTAATGTCTAGGGTGTTACAGTCAACCTGACAGTCATCAAGGAAATAGTGATGATGATAATGATGATGACCAAACCATAGCTCATGTGATAAAATCTAAGCCCCTATCTGCCAAGACTCAATCCGGCACTACAAAGTTGCTTTCCTCAAGTTCTTCAGCAAGGAACTTTGAAAGTAACTCCAAACAAAGAAGAAGGGAAAGAAGGGCTAAAGAACAAGAAGAGAAAAAGAAAGAAGTTCGTGAAGCTGTTGGCTTAGGTGTACAATACACCAAAACAAGCAACAAAAACACCACTCAAAATGTGGTAAAAAGAAAATTGGGCTTCTTCATCCTAAAACTTGAAGATCTACTTATCAACAATTACTTCCCTAAGCCTGTCCTTCAGCAAATGGATAAGTGGAATGTAATAAAGGTTGCAAGTAAACAAAGAGAACCCTCTCCTCTGACAAGCTATGATGAAAGAAATCTCTGGCTACATGTGGAAGTAAAAACAAGGAATATGGCTCTGACCAAAGTGTTGGTCCCTTTAAACAACAAGAAAAGACTAGAGGGGGGGGGGGTGAATAGTCTTTTCAAACTTTTGTCGCTTAAAAACTTTCTCAGCAAGTACTTATTACTTTTCAGTAATGAGGTTGCTGATACTTAACTTTCTCAGCAAGCGTAAGTTACTTTCCAGTAGCTTGGTTTGCTGATACTTAAATTCAGAGAGCGGAAGTCTTTGAAACAATAAGTGCTCTTTCAGCAAGTAAAGGGTTTTAGCAAGTGAAGTGAGTGACTGTGTACAAACAGATATAATTTGCTGAAAGCTAAATGCAGTAAGTAAATCACACAAACTCTTTTATAGTGGTATCTGAGAGTGGCGTAATCTCTCAACTAATCCACTTTGTCCTTTCTAGGACTGAATCCACTAAGATATGATTGAGGTTCCTTACAATCTCCTATCTAAAGCGATTCAACAGAAACCAAAGCACACTTGCTTTGTCTCCAACCTAAACTAGAGAACTCAACCTTGTTCTCCACCAAACTTGGTACTTTTAATCAGCAAAACTATGCTCGATTAAGTTCCCCCTGAATATCACGCCTGAAAGGGTGTATTTTCAGTTAGAGAGTTTTGGGGTGAGATGACTTAATTATAACTTATTCAGTTACAACAAGTAATCTAAGAAACACAACTTGGAATACTTTGCAGTAAGCAAGTTTGATTGTTTCTGGTGTCAAGACTTGTTCTTGTTCGAAACAAAGAACACTTAACTAATTTCTTAGCCGAGTATGTTCTACTTCTTCACAAGTAGCTTTTTCAAGCTTTAAGTCTTGGAACGGATCAATGGCAGTAAGAGTGTTTGAAGGTTTGCGAGTTTTAAGCACAAGTGAGAGTTTGATCACGTTGTTGACACACTTCAACTCTTTGCCGGATGACCTCTATTTATAGTGCAAGTAAGGAGCCGTTTGAATTTCAAATCCTAAGGCTTTTGTTCCTTAACATGTCACTATCTTGCTTTTGTACTTTCAGCAGCGTCCTTTGTTTGTCTTCTAGTCTTCATGTCCTTCGCGTGTAAGCTTTGCATTAAATGCACAGTTGAATAGAATTCAAACAGTAACATTGGAGCGCAAATTCACGTACATTCAGCAAGAGGTCACATATGTTCATCAGCAAGTGTTCATTCTCAGTTTCAGCAAGCACAACCTACTCTGTCTTTCAGATTTTCACTTATGCAATGCTGTTGCTGAAAATTCCACTTTCTGAGCAACACGTGCCTTACCAGTCTTCAGCAATCTTCAAGTCTTCAAGTCTTCAGATCTTCAGAAAGTCTTCAAGATTCTGACCGGTTTCTTATTTGCTTCTTCAGCAAATGCTTCAATAGGTTATTTTCTTTTCAGAAAATAAGATTCATTAAAGCTAAGCATCAATAAGATATTTTCTTTTCAGAAAATAAAATACATCATACGCTAAAGTGTCAATAAATTATTTTCTTCTCAGAAAATAAAATACGTCATACACTAAAGAAATAACTTATTTAACACCTAACTAAGTCATCAGCAAACGTTCCTCTTTTACAATGTCCTTAAAATTCTAAATTCCTATGGACCTTAATAGTACTAGTTACTGGACTGTTCATAATTCAGCATGGTTAATTGCTCATCAAAATTACAAGTTTCGTAACAAATTTCCCCCTTTTTGATGTTAGCAATCCATGGCTAAATTAATTGTTACCCTTTTAGAGGTTTCTGATGTTGAATAAATCAAATGATTAATGCAAGCATACTTGAATAAATAAACAGTAAGCATAAGTAAGTTGCATAATCAAAAACCAATAAGAGTAAAAAAGAATTCATTGCTGAAAGTTATCATTCATAAGTTTACAAGAAAGCATAGATAACAAGGAATCAGCAAACAAAAACTTTTAACAAAAACTATTGCAGGGACATAAGCTCTTTCAGAGGATTTTCTCAAAATCTCTCTTACACTCTTCTCAGCAAGTGTAGTGAATTCAACACAATCCGTCTCGTAGTTTTCCAGAAGCCTACGGACTTGTAGTTGAAGAATTCTTGCATTTTTGCAGGCAGTATGATGATGCTTTTTAGCATTCATTTCCATGTAGTTAATTACCCACAAATGCATGCCCCAATTGCTTGCATGGAGAAGCTGTGTATCTGAAATGTTTCTCGGATGAATCTTTCTTAACCAGAGAAGATCTTCTTCTTGATCCTTAGCAGTGAGACAGAAGTACTCATAAGGAATCAATCCAAGTTTCTTCTTAGGTTTCTTTGTTACCGGGTCAGCATAGTAAGCAATGCCAGGTGGTTTTATCAAATCTGGTTCATGTCTATAAGTCTTACCAATGGCAGTTCTTCTTACTGAGACCTCAAGATTCAACCATCTCCCAGCAATATTTCTTGGGAGGGATTCTTCCCGTTGTTTTCTTTGGACCTTGAGTTCAATCCATTTGAACATTTGATTCAAAATGGCTGTAGGAAAGAACTCATTTACCAGCAAGTCTTCCAGCTTTAAAATCCAGCAACCATGAATGTTTCTGATCACATTCTGAGTGGTTTCATCATTGCTGGTCTTTGTATATTCAATGTCGGAGCCAATAGCAATGCTGGCCAGCCTTTTCTCTTCCTGTCTTTGCCTTCTTCTTCTTGATTTAGCATTGTCTTGATCTCTTGCTGAAGAGTCAGACGAAAAATGCCTTGAGTGGCCAGACGGAGTTATGGCTGTTAAGGGTCTAGCTCTTATGGCTTGAGCTATTGTTTGATTGTCATCATCTTCTTCATCATCTTCATTCAGATTGTGATGACTTTCAGTGTGACAGAAATCTTGAGTTTCAGCAGCGGTTTTTCTCTTTTTGGTACTTGCTGAATTTAACTCAGTTTCTGCTTGTCTTTTAGAACTTTGCTCTCTTTCAGCAAGAGGTTCTAGTGGAAGTGGCACATCAGCAGCAGGAGTAGGAGGGGTTTGATTTCTCTTTCTAGTGTTCTTCTTTTCCCCCTTAGACATGGATTGCAACATCGGAGTGATGTGCAGAGAATAAAACTCATTGCAATTTTCAGCAAGAGTGTTGAGACTGTTATACTTCATGATGATTTCTTGTTGGTCAGAGTTCACTGTTGCTAACTCTTTTGAATATTCATCATGTTCTCTTCATGTCTTTTCTCTGTTGCGGCCTTCTCATCCATAATATTCTGAGCCTTGACAAGAGCAGTCTTTGCAAGCTTGAGCGCCGGACTTACATCTTCTTCATAGCTCTTATGATAAAGACTGATGTCTCTTTGAGCTATTGTTAAAGTTGTAGTGCGTCACAGCACTGTAGCCAGTATCTTTCCAATGTCAAGTGGGCTCTCAGCAAGCAAGGCCTCATCTTCAGCTTTGCAGGCATCATGGACTTGCTTTAGTGCTAGAATTCTGGGAGTAAACTCCTCAACTCTTGGGAACGGCACTAAATGAGGTGTTAAGGAATGAACCTTAATTTCGGAAGCAAACTGATCATCACGCGTCAGCAATTCGGCTCTTAGACCATCGTCTAAATCATTGATGTAATCAGGAGGAGGAATCTGAACGACTTTTGGATCTCTCTTGGATTGTTCATCATCATTTTCTGACAAGTCGTCATCATCCTCATATTCATCAAGTTGAGCAACTTTGGAGCCTTTGTCAGTAGCTTCACTTCCTTTTTGTTGAGTGGTTGTTGATGGCAACACTTCAGACTCAACGACTGGAGTTTCACCAGTAGATAGTTGTTTCAATTGAGTTTGGGGCTCAATTACTGGAGTTTCGCCAGTAGTTAGTTTTAATTGAGTAGTTGCTGAAGGCAACGTTTGAGACTCAATAACTGGAGTTGCGCCAGTAGTAAGTGGAAGGGATGGAACTTCCTTCGATTTTGGTCTTGAAGATTCACCAATTTCCAGATCCTGCGTATGTCTTGCATGGATCACGAGACTATTTTGTAGAGCTCGTTGGTAATCTTCATCTTATTCATCCTCATCTTCAAGGTTTTCTTCAATAACCTTGGCATCAGAAACTGGACTCTTGCCATTTTTCAAGGCAGCCCTTTTCCTGGCGTATTCTTCTTCAATATCAGCACCTTGTACAGGTGCTTGATTTTCAGCATCAGCAGGAGGAGGTTGAGATTCTTGCTGAGATTGTTGTTGTTCAGCTTGCTGATTGTCAGAGAGATTATTTTCAGCAGCTATTAACTTCAATCCACCAGCACCAGGACCTGGACCTTGATTATCATCATCGTCATCTTTCTTGTCCTTAGAATCTTTCCCTTCATCATCACTGGGATCAGTGGTAATGTTCTCATCTTCTTCTTCTTCTGCATCATCTGTCAGAATGACTAGCTCAACATGCTTGTACAAAGCAACACTTGTCACTTCCTCTTCCTCAGTTAATTTGTGGGGATCAGCCACCACAGGAACAAAAAGACCTTTGAGCATCACAGCTTGTTCAGCTGGAGAGGCACTCTTAAATTTGGCCTTCATATTCTCTCTGATTTGAGCAATCAGATTTGAGCTCATTTGCTGAGAATATGTCATTTCTTCAGGAAGGATGGAGTGGACAAATGTTTCGAGCTTTAACAGTGAAGATCTCTTTTTCTCATTTGAGAGATGAAGGTGAAGATCTGAGAAGTCCATTCTCCTATATCTTTGCCAGTTGCTGACGGACTTAGCAACTCTTGACAAAGTTGTCCTCTTGAAGCTCAAGTAAAGTTCTTCAGAACTTACTTGCTGATCTTCAGTGATGAGTACCACTTCAGTGGTCTCCTTTTGAGCCTGAAAAAGAATTTTATTTAGATCAGGATTGGTTTGGAGAATTGTTTTAGAGTTTAAGTCTGAAACATGATTTACCTGCTGAGAGTCAGCAAGCTCATGTAGTACAATTTCCATTCCATGAGGAGCTTGAGTAGCATCCTCCATTTGTTCATCCTGAAATAAATTAAAATTAGACACAAGTACTAAGCTGTCAAACTTAGTTTTTATACCAAAATTATTAACTACCTGCTGAGCAGGGAGTGTTGGTTCTGGTGCAGAGGCTTCAGCAACCTTCTGACTTGCATCTTGAGAAGTCTGTAGAGAAAGAATAATTTTAGCAAAAGAACAATTTTCAGAATTTGAAGTTTTACTGATGGTTGAATTAACTACCTGCTGAGGAAGGACAGGTTGTGGCTCAGTCCTTTCGGCATTAACAGTTTCTTCAGCTTCTTGGACTGTTTCTTCAGCAGACTTCTGATTTTGCTCTAACTGAGAAAGCTATGCGGTTTCAGCAATTTCCCTTGTCTCTGAATTGACAAGTTGAGCAGAAGCATCTTGACCTTTAAGCTCACTGCTTGTCATGAAGGGATCAATTGACTTGTTGGATGATTCTTCGATCTCCAACTCCATTTGTTTGCTTAAATCGTCCAGTACAAGTTGGACTTTGTCAATTGAAGTCTTGGGTGAACTTGGGCCAGTATTCTCAGCATCAAGAGATGCGTCTTTGAATAATGCTTCTTGAGTTTCAGCAACTTCAGGAACTGGAACCATTGCTATCTCAACAACTAGTCCATCAGCAAGCTGGGTTTCAGCAACTGGATGAGTTGCTTGTTCAGCAACCATCTGTTCAGCAGCATCAGCAAGTGCCGCTCTTTGCAGATCTGCAGATCAGCAGCAACGTCGCTTACTGGTTCCATGGTTTGATCATCTAGATTATCTACAATGTAGATATCTGGGACTTGGGCAGGAATTTCATTTCCACTGCCTTGTGGTCTATTCTCAGTAGAGTTGTCAACGTTAAGTTGATTGTTGAAGGCTTCTGCAAACACTTCAACATTACTGATATATGTTTCACTAATTACTTCAGCAACGTCTACTGGAAAATGCGTTTCAGCATTTGTCTGGGAATTGACTGAGGAGTCTTGGACATTAGGGACTGACTGAGAAGCCAGTGTCTTCTTTCTTTGTTACTTGTCCGTTTCCTCTTAGGTACGGGATTTGCTGATGACGCTGCAGTCTGAGTGTCATCATCAGCTTTCCTCTTTTTCTTTTAGATTTCTCCAGTTTCCCAGAGTCATCTATTGTTGCCTTTTCAGCAACAGGTGTTGTACACGTACCTTGTTGATTTTCTACAGCAGTTTTATTTGTGTTACCACCACCAACAACAGTTTAATCTCTAAGTTGCTGAGTGGTAACATCTGCAGCTGTTGTATACCTTTCTTGCTGGCTTGTGCTGACAACTTTTGCAGTTGTTGTCTTCTTGGTTTTCTTTCCAGCAATCTTAGGTACATTCTGCTTGTAGAAAGATCTTCCCACATTGCACACAGATTTCTTGATTGGCAATGGGTTTCTTAGCTGAAATGTTCAAGGATATAACATATCTTGATTCCATACATAACTGGAAAGGAAGGTGAGACCTTGTTGTCTTCTACCTTTACCTTAAACTTAGTAACACAATCAACAAGCCTGTTGAAAATGTACTTAGCCCAGTTAAGTTCCGATTTATTTTCATAGATATGCATCAGCAATGGCCATCTTCTCAGGCCTACTTGGTCAATTCCTCCAACTTGGGAGTCAAGAACTTTAATTAGTAGCAGAGCTACTAGACCAAGTGAGTGGCAGAGATGCTTTCTCTTAACGTGCTTTGTCCAAGTCACGGGAGCTATCTCGCCTTTCTTCACTTTGCATTTCTGACGTCACTGTAGAAAGCTTCAATTTCTTCGCCAGAAGCAGTGACGTCATCTTCAGTTCCAGTGGTTGGAATCTGAAAAATCTCCGCTAAATCAGTCCATTTCAGGACGATTTGCGTGTTCTGAACTGTAGTAAAGATCACTTTTTCAGTGACTCCTTTACTATCAGTAAGGGACTGGATTTCTGCATTGTTGTAGAATTCCATAGTATCAATCATGCTCACTTGCTTAGTGCGAGCAGAGATAAAGTTAATGAGGCCTTGCCTGCTTGATGAACTCAAGCGCCTCTTCATTTTGGACATCAAGTTCTTGTTCATAAAAGTACTTAATGTACTTTTCTTTTGCAAACCCTCCCCATTGCATCAACATCTCACACTTTGCAGTGTCAAGATATGACGGAGGCATAGGTTTTACAGTGATTCGGTCGTTTTTCAACACAACTTTCGTTGTGTCTGGGGCCAGAGTAGTCACCGGAGCAGTCACCGGAGTAGTGCGTGTTTCAGCACTATCAACCTTTGACGATTTTGAGGACTTTGATAACTGTCTCTTGGGAGCCATTTCTTATATAGCAAGAAAGATTGTACGAAAAGAGATAGTTTGCTTTTTTACCGGAGGTACAGTAGTTTCAGGCTAGAAATTGCAGAGAAAGGAAATGTGAGTTAAAGAATTTTGTCATTTCTCTAACTCCTTCTTTATATAGTGTCTCTGGTGTGTGAGAAACTCAATCGATTTGAGCTCTCAGCAAGGGTAAAACAGAGAAACACTGGAGATAGTGGAGCCTTTGCATTGAATGCGTAGTGGCCCACTAACTAAAACCGTCAGAGCACTCTCTCTCTTTGTTTCGTTAGCCGTTAGATTAATAACTCCTTTTAATCAATGGCCACGATTGAATTTCATGTCATGATTATTGCGAGTTTATCTGTGCCAGCTTAACGTCACAAATTGATTTTACCGAGTAATAAGGGATAGATTACTTGCTGAAATAGACAAGAATCTTTTCAGCGAGTTTGAATTATCAATCTGGATACTTGCTGAAAGTTCCCCCTTACTTAGATGTCTCATATTTTCTAAGTTTAAAGACATTTCTGATTTCCCGTATCAGTAAATTCTTTTTCACTTGAGACATCCTTTGGCAAAATCTGAGAAATGAGCTTTTGCTCTTTTTCTGAGTTCCCGTCTCAGAAAATTCCTTTGATACTTGAATACCTGTTTCAGTATCTTTTGATTGTATGAGTACCCGTCTCAGCAATCCTTAAGTTCTTTCACTTACTGAGTGCCTGTCTCAGCAAGTGGTCAAGTTTCCTAACAAATACCTGTTTTGAAGGAATTACTTGCTGAATGCCTGTTTCAGCAATCATGTTGTGACTTATCATTTCTTAGAAGAAATCAGTGACTTGGTCTTTTGGACAGGAATACTCTAGCTTGCTGAATACCTGTTTCAGCATTCTGCCAAGTGTATCCTTTATTAAGGTAGTTCAATCAATCCAAGGTTATACCTTAGCATTGGAACCTATTATCCGGTAGGGGCTTGGTAAAGATGTCAGCAAGCTGATCTTCAGTACCTACTTTCACAACCTCAATATCACCTTTTCCACATGATCTCTAATGAAATGATGTCTAATATCAATGTGCTTGGTCCTAGAGTGAAACTTAGGATTTTGCGTAATTGCAATAGCACTTGTATTATCACAAAAGATTGGTGTTTTCTTTGCAGAAATACCATAATCTCTTAATTGTTGCTGAATCCATAGGATTTGAGCTGTGCAACAACAAGCTGCAATGTATTCAAATTCAGTAGATGAATTGGCGACACACGTTTGCTTCTTGTTGAACCATGATGTTAATCTAGTACCCAAAAACTGACAAGTTCCAGAGGTACTTTTCTATCAAGAGTTGATCCACCATGATCAGCATCAGAATAGCCAACCAATTCAAGTCCAGAATCTTTTGGATAGCATAATCCAACATTGACTGTACCTTTAACATATTTCAGTATTTTAATTGCCTTTTTGTAGTGTGATTCTCTTGGATCCGATTGGAATCTTGCACACACACAACAGCATACTGAATGTCAGGTCTACTTGCTGTTAAATACAACAAGGAACCAATGAGCTTCCTATACTTGTGTTCTTCAACACTTTTGTCCTCTTTAGTATAGCCCAATTTGGTACCAACACTCATAGGGATCTTTTCAGGTTTCTCATCCTCTTTGATCCTAAACTTTATGAGCATTTCTTTCGCATACTTTGCTTGATTTATGAATATTCCATCTTTGAGTTGCTTGACTTGCAACCCTAGGAAATAATTCAATTTTCCCATCATACTCATTTCAAACTTATTTGTCATGAGTTTGGCAAAATCATCACAAAGTTGCTTGTCCTTAGATCCAAAAATTATGTCATCCACATAAATTTGAACTAAGATTAATTTACCATCATGGTTCATGGTAAAAGAGTTTTGTCAACTTCACCTTTCTTGAAACCATTTCCAGCAAGAACTTAGCTAAGGTATCATACCATGCTCTTGGTGCTTGCTTTAGACCATATACAGCTTTCTGAAGCTATATACCATCTTGGTTTCTGAGGGAAGTTCAAAGCCAGGGGGTTGTTCTAGGTAGACTTCTTCAGCAAGTTCACCATTTAAGAATGCACTCTTAACATCCATTTGGTAA
>CM051457.1:57488640-57595746 GCA_028274465.1 Plantago ovata
TCTTCAATAACCTTGGCATCAGAAACTGGACTTTGCCATTTTTCAAGGCAGCCCTTTTTCTGGCGTATATTCTTCTGCAATTATCAGCACCTTGTACAGGTGCTTGATTTTCGCATCAGCAGGAGGAGGTTGAGATTCTTGCTGAGATTGTTGTTGTTCAGCTTGCTGACTTGTCAGAGGGATTATTTTCAGCAGCTGTCAACTTCAATCCACCAGCACCAGGACTTGGACCTTGATTGTCATCATCGTATTTCTTTTTGTCCTTAGAATCTTCCCTTCATCATCACTGGGATCAGTGTGGAATGTTCTCATCTTCTTCTTCTTCTTCATCATCTGTCAGAATGACTAGCTCAACATGCTTGTACAAAGCAACACTTGTCACTTCCTCTTCCTCAGTTAATTTGTGGGGATCAGCCACCACAGGAACAAAAAGCCTTTGAGCATCACAGCTTGTTCAGCTGGAGAGGCACTCTTAAATTTGGCCTTCATATTCTCTCTGATTTGAGCAATCAGATTTGACTCATTTGCTGAGAATATGTCATTTCTTCAGGAAGGATGGAGTGGACAAATGTTTCGAGCTTTAACAGTGAAGATCTCTTTTTCTCATTTGAGAGATGAAGGTGAAGATCTGAGAAGTCCATTCTCCTATATCTTTGCCAGTTGCTGACGGACTTAGCAACTCTTGACAAGTTGTCCTCTTGAAGCTCAAGTAAAGTTCTTCAGAACTTACTTGCTGATCTTCAGTGATGAGTACCACTTCAGTGGTCTCCTTTTGAGCCTGAAAAAGAATTTTATTTAGATCAGGATTGGTTTGGAGAATTGTTTAGAGTTTAAGTCTGAAACATGATTTACCTGCTGAGAGTCAGCAAGCTCATGTAGTACAATTTCCATTCCATGAGGAGCTTGAGTAGCATCCTCCATTTGTTCATCCTGAAATAAATTAAAATTAGACACAAGTACTAAGCTGTCAAACTTAGTTTTTATACCAAAATTATTAACTACCTGCTGAGCAGGGAGTGTTGGTTCTGGTGCAGAGGCTTCAGCAACCATCTGACTTGCATCTTGAGAAGTCTGTAGAGAAAGAATAATTTTAGCAAAAGAACAATTTTCAGAATTTGAAGTTTTACTGATGGTTGAATTAACTACCTGCTGAGGAAGGACAGGTTGTGGCTCAGTCCTTTCAGCATTAACAGTTTCTTCAGCTTCTTGGACTGTTTCTTCAGCAGACTTCTGATTTTGCTCTAACTGAGAAAGCTGTGCGGTTTCAGCAATCTCCCTTGTCTCTGAATTGACAAGTTGAGCAGAAGCATCTTGACCTTTAAGCTCACTGCTTGTCATGAAGAGATCAATTGACTTGTTGGATGATTCTTCAATCTCCAACTCCATTTGTTTGCTTAAATCTTCCAGTACAAGCTGGACTTTGTCAATTGAAGTCTTGGGTGAACTTGGGCCAGTATTCTCAGCATCAAGAGATGCGTCTTTGAATAATGCTTCTTGAGTTTCAGCAACTTCAGGAACTGGAACCATTGCTATCTCAGCAACTGGTCCATCAGCAAGCTGGGTTTCAGCAACTTGATGAGTTGCTTGTTCAGCAACCATCTGTTCAGCAGCATCAGCAAGTGCCGCTCTTTGCAGATCAGCAGCAATGTCGCTTACTGGTTCCATGGTTTGATCATCTAGATTATCTACAATGTAGATATCTGGGACTTGGGCAGGAATTTCATTTCCACTGCCTTGTGGTCTATTCTCAGTAGAGTTATCAACGTTAAGTTGATTGTTGAAGGCTTCCGCAAACACTTCAACATTGCTGATATATGTTTCAGTAATTACTTCAGCAACATCTACTGGCAAATGCGTTTCAGCATTTGTCTGGGAATTGACTGAGGAGTCTTGGACATTAGGGACTGACTGAGAAGCCAGTGTCTTCTTTCTTTTGTTACTTGTCCGTTTCCTCTTAGGTACGGGATTTGCTGATGACGCTGCAGTCTGAGTGTCATCATCAGCTTTCCTCTTTTTCTTTTTAGATTTCTCCAGTTTCCCAGAGTCATCTATTGTTGCCTTTTCAGCAACAGGTGTTGTACACGTACCTTGTTGATTTTCTACAGCAGTTTTATTTGTGTTACCACCACCAACAACAGTTTAATCTCTAAGTTGCTGAGTGGTAACATCTGCAGCTGTTGTATACCTTTCTTGCTGGCTTGTGCTGACAACTTTTGCAGTTGTTGTCTTCTTGGTTTTCTTTCCAGCAATCTTAGGTACATTCTGCTTGTAGAAAGATCTTCCCACATTGCACACAGATTTCTTGATTGGCAATGGGTTTCTTAGCTGAAATGTTCAAGGATATAACATATCTTGATTCCATACATAACTGGAAAGGAAGGTGAGACCTTGTTGTCTTCTACCTTTACCTTAAACTTAGTAACACAATCAACAAGCCTGTTGAAAATGTACTTAGCCCAGTTAAGTTCCGATTTATTTCATAGATATGCATCAGCAATGGCCATCTTCTCAGGCCTACTTGGTCAATTCCTCCAACTTGGGAGTCAAGAACTTTAATTAGTAGCAGAGCTACTAGACCAAGTGAGTGGCAGAGATGCTTTCTCTTAACGTGCTTTGTCCAAGTCACGGGAGCTATCTCGCCTTTCTTCACTTTGCATTTCTGACGTCACTGTAGAAAGCTTCAATTTCTTCGCCAGAAGCAGTGACGTCATCTTCAGTTCCAGTGGTTGGAATCTGAAAAATCTCCGCTAAATCAGTCCATTTCAGGACGATTTGCGTGTTCTGAACTGTAGTAAAGATCACTTTTTCAGTGACTCCTTTACTATCAGTAAGGGACTGGATTTCTGCATTGTTGTAGAATTCCATAGTATCAATCATGCTCACTTGCTTAGTGCGAGCAGAGATAAAGTTAATGAGGCCTTGCCTGCTTGATGAACTCAAGCGCCTCTTCATTTTGGACATCAAGTTCTTGTTCATAAAAGTACTTAATGTACTTTTCTTTTGCAAACCCTCCCCATTGCATCAACATCTCACACTTTGCAGTGTCAAGATATGACGGAGGCATAGGTTTTACAGTGATTCGGTCGTTTTTCAACACAACTTTCGTTGTGTCTGGGGCCAGAGTAGTCACCGGAGCAGTCACCGGAGTAGTGCGTGTTTCAGCACTATCAACCTTTGACGATTTTGAGGACTTTGATAACTGTCTCTTGGGAGCCATTTCTTATATAGCAAGAAAGATTGTACGAAAAGAGATAGTTTGCTTTTTTACCGGAGGTACAGTAGTTTCAGGCTAGAAATTGCAGAGAAAGGAAATGTGAGTTAAAGAATTTTGTCATTTCTCTAACTCCTTCTTTATATAGTGTCTCTGGTGTGTGAGAAACTCAATCGATTTGAGCTCTCAGCAAGGGTAAAACAGAGAAACACTGGAGATAGTGGAGCCTTTGCATTGAATGCGTAGTGGCCCACTAACTAAAACCGTCAGAGCACTCTCTCTCTTTGTTTCGTTAGCCGTTAGATTAATAACTCCTTTTAATCAATGGCCACGATTGAATTTCATGTCATGATTATTGCGAGTTTATCTGTGCCAGCTTAACGTCACAAATTGATTTTACCGAGTAATAAGGGATAGATTACTTGCTGAAATAGACAAGAATCTTTTCAGCGAGTTTGAATTATCAATCTGGATACTTGCTGAAAGTTCCCCCTTACTTAGATGTCTCATATTTTCTAAGTTTAAAAGACATTTCTGATTTCCCGTATCAGTAAATTCTTTTCACTTGAGACATCCTTTGGCAAAATCTGAGAAATGAGCTTTTGCTCTTTTTCTGAGTTCCCGTCTCAGAAAATTCCTTTGATACTTGAATACCTGTTTCAGTATCTTTTGATTGTATGAGTACCCGTCTCAGCAATCCTTAAGTTCTTTCACTTACTGAGTGCCTGTCTCAGCAAGTGGTCAAGTTTCCTAACAAATACCTGTTTTGAAGGAATTACTTGCTGAATGCCTGTTTCAGCAATCATGTTGTGACTTATCATTTCTTAGAAGAAATCAGTGACTTGGTCTTTTGGACAGGAATACTCTAGCTTGCTGAATACCTGTTTCAGCATTCTGCCAAGTGTATCCTTTATTAAGGTAGTTCAATCAATCCAAGGTTATACCTTAGCATTGGAACCTATTATCCGGTAGGGGCTTGGTAAAGATGTCAGCAAGCTGATCTTCAGTACCTACTTTCACAACCTCAATATCACCTTTTTCCACATGATCTCTAATGAAATGATGTCTAATATCAATGTGCTTGGTCCTAGAGTGAAACTTAGGATTTTGCGTAATTGCAATAGCACTTGTATTATCACAAAAGATTGGTGTTTTCTTTGCAGAAATACCATAATCTCTTAATTGTTGCTGAATCCATAGGATTTGAGCTGTGCAACAACAAGCTGCAATGTATTCAAATTCAGTAGATGAATTGGCGACACACGTTTGCTTCTTGTTGAACCATGATGTTAATCTAGTACCCAAAAACTGACAAGTTCCAGAGGTACTTTTTCTATCAAGAGTTGATCCACCATGATCAGCATCAGAATAGCCAACCAATTCAAGTCCAGAATCTTTTGGATAGCATAATCCAACATTGACTGTACCTTTAACATATTTCAGTATTTTAATTGCCTTTTTGTAATGTGATTCTCTTGGATCAGATTGGAATCTTGCACACACACAAACAGCATACTGAATGTCAGGTCTACTTGCTGTTAAATACAACAAGGAACCAATGAGCTTCCTATACTTGTGTTCTTCAACACTTTTGTCCTCTTTAGTATAGCCCAATTTGGTACGAACACTCATAGGGATCTTTTCAGGTTTCTCATCCTCTTTGATCCTAAACTTTATGAGCATTTCTTTCGCATACTTTGCTTGATTTATGAATATTCCATCTTTGAGTTGCTTGACTTGCAACCCTAGGAAATAATTCAATTTTCCCATCATACTCATTTCAAACTTATTAGTCATGAGTTTGGCAAAATCATCACAAAGTTGCTTGTCCTTAGATCCAAAAATTATGTCATCCACATAAATTTGAACTAAGATTAATTTACCATCATGGTTCATGGTAAAAAGAGTTTTGTCAACTTCACCTTTCTTGAAACCATTTTCCAGCAAGAACTTAGCTAAGGTATCATACCATGCTCTTGGTGCTTGCTTTAGACCATATACAGCTTTCTGAAGCTTATATACCATCTTGGTTTCTGAGGGAAGTTCAAAGCCAGGGGGTTGTTCTAGGTAGACTTCTTCAGCAAGTTCACCATTTAAGAATGCACTCTTAACATCCATTTGGTAAACAATGAAGTCATTGTGAGCAGCAAAGGCCAAGAAAAGCCTAATTGCATCCAATCTTGCAACTGGAGCGTAAGACTCATCATAGTCCAATCCTTCAGTCTGACAGTAACCTTGAGCAACTAAGCGTGCTTTGTTTCTTGTTATTTCACCAGACTCGCTCATCTTGTTTCTGAACACCCACTTTGTACCAATAGCTTTCTTATCTTCAGCAAGTGGCACAAGTTTCTAGACTTTGTTTCTTTCAAATTGATCCAATTCTTCTTGCATTGCCTTTATCCATTCAGAATGCTTCAAAGCTTCTTCTATGGTTTTAGGTTCAATTTCTGAAACAAAGCAAGAGAATAAAGATTCTACTTCTACGACAGTTGCTTCTTCAGCAAGTCCTTGAGTAGCTTTGGATCTAGTCACTTGGCGTTTATTAATATCGCCAATCATATCCGTAGAGGGATGATCTCTAATCCATTTATTAACAGGTTTCCTGTTTGTTGGATCAGGATATGTTTGCTCATCAGCATGTGACTCTTAAGTATGTACTTGTTCAGTACTACTGGGAATTTGTGTCTCTGCTGAGATTTGTTCGTCAGCAACTGCTTGTTCAGCATTGCTGGGTTGAGGTATTTCATCAGCAGGCACTGGAGATTGCGTAATTTCAGCAACTTCCGGAGCAACCGCATCTTTTGCTGGAAATTCTTTGTCGTGAACTATATTTTTCTTGTCATGACTCGGGGGAGGAGAGTCATTGTCAGAATCATCATTTAGTTCAATTGACTTGATTTGCCTAGCATCAGATTCAGTTCTTTGCTCATGTATGATTAGCTTTTCATACATTCTGATATTTCTTCTTCAGCAGGCACACCTTGTGACTTTTCGTAGAATACAACATGCACATATTCTTCAATCTTTTGTGCCTTTTTGTTGTAAACTCTATAAGCTTTGCCATGCAAGGAGTAGCCAAGAAATATCGCCTCGTCTGCCTTTGGTTGAAATGTTCTTAGGTATTCTCTACCATTGTTAAGAACGAAACACTTTCAACCAAATACTCTTAGATGAGTGATGTTAGGAGGTCTTCCAACAAACAATTCATAAGGAATTTTGTTGTATTCCTTAGTAATCAAACATCTATTCTGAGTATAGCAGGCGGTATTAATTGCTTCAACCCAGTAAGCCTCACTTATTTCAGTGTCAGCAAGCATTGTTCTTGCGGCTTCTTTCAGGGTACGATTCTTCCGTTCAGCAACACCATTTTGCTGTGGTGTCCTTACTGAGGATAAATGATGTTGAATACCTTTGGAGGTACAATATTTAGTTATGTACTGGTTTACAAACTCAGTACCATGGTCCGTTCTTATGACTCTTACCTTGTCATTTTTCATGACTTCAAGCTTATTCAGCAAGTTAGGTATTTCAGTCTTGGTTTCAGATTTGTGCTTGATGAATACTACCCAAGTGAATCTTGAATAGTCATCTACCACGACTAGACCATACTTCTTACCAGCATAGCTTGTTGAAGAAGATTCAAACAAGTCCATGTGTAAGAGTTGTAAAGGTTTTGTAGTTGACGGTACTGCCTTGTTCTTGAAAGAAGATTTGGTTTGCTTTCCTTGCTGACATGCATTGCAAACACCATCCTTCTTAAAAGTAACCCTAGGTAATCCAACTACAAGTGCCTTTTTAGACAGCTTATTCAACGTCTTGAAGCTTAGATGACTTGTTCGTTTATGCCATAACCATGCTTTTTCAGCAAGGCAATCATGATCTGAGACAAGGCATTTTTCAACGTTTGCTGAAGACCAATCAACGGTGTACAAGCCTCCTGATCTTCTTGCAATCATTATAACCTTTTTAGTCTCAAAATCTACAAGTTTACATTCATCACTTTTAATTTCGATGAAGTATCCTTTGTCAGCAAATTGACTCATGTTGAAACGGTTAAACTTAACATCACCATAGCCTTTTGTAGATCCGGAGCCTCCACCAGCAAACCTTATTGTTGGACCTTTAGATCACCGTCTATAGTTTATAAGGTTATTCTTGTTGCCCGTCATGTGCTTTCCACAACCACTATCAAAGTGCCAGATTGCATCGTTTGTCTCCGTGGCTGCAGTTTGCACAATCAAGAGCAAACAAGTTAATTATCCAAAGATGGATGTCCATTAACATGTTCAAGAATGCGTCCAGTGGAAACCCAAGTCTAAAGTTTTTCAACTTTGACTTGTTTTCTACTTGCTGAGGAACTAGGAGGATTTGAGCTGAAATACTTTTGACTCGTGCTGGTCAAATCCACTTTCTGATGTGGTGTCTTGCTCTGTTGACCTTTTTGCTGAACATACTTTTCAGTAAGTTCTTTTCTAGCAAGGTTCCTTCTAGTCCTAGCATTGGGAGTCTTTTCAGAACTCTTAGGCTTGGTTTTCTTCATCTCTTTGAAGTATCTTTGCTGACTTTGCTTATACTCATGAAAGAGTTGACTTTGCTTGGTTTTGAAACCGAGTCCACTCTTTGGAGAATGCTGGGCTTTAGCATCAGCAACCTTACTTGATTCAGGTTTGTCAGCAAAGGACTTCTGATTACTTTTGGTAATCTTGCCTTTAGACTTAACAACTTGCTTTTCAGCAACTTGTTTGGCGGAATGCTTCTCGGCATTCTTTTTCTTTCCAGTTTGCTTCTCAGCAACCTGTTTTCCTTTTAAAGTCTTGTTACTTTGAGTAGCAACAGCGGGCTTTATGGTAATAGGTACTTGATTGCATGTTTCAGCAACCTTAGTTTTACCAAACTGATAGGTTACTGGAGGACTACTATCAGTAGCACGTAGAAAGGAGATAGGTGATTTATCTTTTCTCAAGATTTCTACGTTATCACCTTCACACGTTGCTCCTAAACCTTCTTTATGAGATGGATCTCTCAAGTTAGAGTTTAGTTCAGTCAGCGTATTACTTGCTTCCACATAGGATTTGAAATTGATTTTCATCTTTTTCATTTCTTGGATTTCAGCAAGTAACTTTAGAATTGAGGACTGATACTCTTCTAATTCTAATGCCATTTGAGAATTTTTCTCTGCAGCCTCAGCAATCAACTTCTTAAGACGCTTTATTTCAGCATTCTTTTCTTCTGTCTCTTCTTTCAGCAAAACATACTTCTCAGTAGTTCGCTTGGTCAGAGTTTCAGCAAGTTGATGTTTCTGTTGCTGTTTGCTGAGAGTTTTCTCAAATCTTTCGATTTCTCCTTGAATCTTGTCAAGATCAATCTCGTGTTCACTTTCTGAATCTGAGTCAGAGCTAGAATTATTTACCTGACCGGCCATGAGGTAGAATTCGTAGTTCGACACATCTGGATAAGCTTCCATAGCTATTCCACACACTTCTTTGCCAATCTCTACGTCTAGAGTGGCTTCTTCATCGTCGGTGTCTGAACTTTCATCCTCACTGTCTTCGGAGCTTGTCTCAATGCACAAAGCATCGATTTTTGCTTGAAGCTTCTTCTTTTCTTCAGCAATGAAAGCTCTTTTGAACTTCTTCTTCTTTTCAGCAGATTTGCCTTTCAGCAAAGGGCAATTAGCTTTGAAGTGTCCAAGCTTTTTGCAGTAAAAACATAGATCATTTCCAACTGCTGGTTCTTCTGATGATGTAGCTTGCTGAGCTTGCTTGTTCAGCGAGCTAGTATCATTCTTGTACTTGTGGTAGTTGTTACCAAGATGCTTTTTCAGCTTCTCTTTTTCCTTTCGCCTTTCAAGTTCCTTACTGGTGAATTTCTTCATGTTTTTAACAACTAAAGCATTTTCATCAGCAGGCTCTTTATCATTCTTCTTTTCAGAAGATGACGGCTTTGCAGCAAGAGCAATGTTTTGCGATTTTTCAGCAAACACATTTTCTCTTTGCTTTGTCTCATAATTGACAGTAGCAAGATGAGAGAACAACTTTGTTGGTGTAATGTCAGGCATTCCTTGATTATAATAGAAATTCTGAGTATGAATCCATTCTTGATTCAAACTTCTGATGATAGTTTTCACTTTCTCAGAATCTGAATAAAGATTTCCAACACCCAGCGCTGCCATTTCACTAACAAGAGTTGTGAATCTGAAGTCCAAGTCTTCCAGTGACTCGTTAGCACCTTGCTTAAAGTTTTGAAACTTTAGCTTAAGTACTTCAAGTTTGTTTTCCTTGGTCTTGTCAGATCTAGCACAAAGATCTTGAACCATTTTCCAAGCCTCCTTAGCAGTCTTAGCACCCCACAGTTTGCACTGTATGGTATCCGGAGTTGATCTGATGATGATATTTCTTGCTTGGCCATCAAGACGAAATCTCTTAGCTTCGTCAGAAGTCCATTCCTCTCTTGGTTTTGGCACAACCGTATCTGATGGTTCGCCTTGGATGGTTTCCTTTCCAGCTTCAGTGGTTCTATGAGGGAAACTCCTTTCAACCTTGGTGATCTTGATAGGTCCATCATTAATGACGGTGACCATCTCATCACTAGTGGCCTCAAGATGTAGCATCATGTTGTTTCGCCATTTCTCGTAATTTTCCAGCTTCAGCAAGGGAGCATCTCCTAAAGACATCCTGTCAGCAAAGCACTACCAAACTGATCAAGTAAAAGTGATTTACGGAAAGCACTTAAGGGGATCTAGGTTCAGTGCAGAAGGCTAAAGAACCTCCTGCTCTGATACCACTTGTTGGTCCCTTTAAACAACACGAAAAGACTAGATGGGGGGGGGGGTGAATAGTCTTTTCAAACTTTTGTCGCTTAAAAACTTTCTCAGCAAGTACTTATTACTTTTCAGTAATGAGGTTGCTGATACTTAACTTTCTCAGCAAGCGTAAGTTACTTTCCAGTAGCTTGGTTTGCTGATACTTAAATTCAGAGAGCGGAAGTCTTTGAAACAATAAGTGCTCTTTCAGCAAGTAAAGGGTTTTAGCAAGTGAAGTGAGTGACTGTGTACAAACAGATATAATTTGCTGAAAGCTAAATGCAGTAAGTAAATCACACAAACGCTTTTATAGTGGTATCTGAGAGTGGCGTAATCTCTCAACTAATCCACTTTGTCCTTTCTAGGACTGAATCCACTAAGATATGATTGAGGTTCCTTACAATCTCCTATCTACAGCGATTCAACAGAAACCAAAGCACACTTGCTTTGTCTCCAACCTAAACTAGAGAACTCAACCTTGTTCTCCACCAAACTTGGTACTTTTATTCAGCAAAACTATGCTCGATTAAGTTCCCCCTGAATATCACGCCTGAAAGGGTGTATTTTCAGTTAGAGAGTTTTGGGGTAAGATGACTTAATTATAACTTATTCAGTTACAACAAGTAATCTAAGAAACACAACTTGGAATACTTTGCAGTAAGCAAGTTTGATTGTTTCTGGTGTCAAGACTTGTTCTTGTTCGAAAGAAAGAACACTTAACTAATTTCTTAGCCGAGTATGTTCTACTTCTTCACAAGTAGCTTTTTCAAGCTTTAAGTCTTGGAGCGGATCAATGGCAGTAAGAGTGTTTGAAGGTCTTGTCCATATGTTCATATACAACAGCATCACAATTCTGAGAAGAATCAATGTCCTACTACTCCATTTTTTCATTTTTCTCTAACTTTTGGTCTCAGGTCCTCCAAATGCATGTTCTGCTAGTTCATGTCATCCAAAGATCATTCATATAACCTTGAAAGGTCTACTAGAACTTGTACCTATGATCATATACACTAGATCATCAGTTCTGGTTAGAATCCATGTGTTACTAGTGCATTTTTCATTTTTTCTTATTTTTCCTCTATTTTTTTGATGATTTCTTGTTCTGGTACTTCATACCAACCAAACATCATTCATATAACCTTAAAATGCATACCTGAAACTGTCCATATGTTCGAATACAGCAACATCATAGTTCTGAGAAGAATCAATGTCCTACTAGTCCATTTTTTCATTTTTCTCTAATATTTGGTCTCAGGTCTTCCAAATTCATGTTCTGCTAGTTCGTGTCATCCAAACTTCATTCATATAACCTTGAAAGGTCTATTAGAACTTGTACATATGATCATATAAACTAGAACATCAGTTCTGGTCATAATCGATGTGCTACTATTGCATTTTTCATTGTTTTCTGATTTTTCCTCTATTTTTTTGATGATTTCTTGTTCTGGTACTTCATACCAACCAAACATCATTCATATAACCTTGAAATGCATACATGAACTTGTCCATATGTTCATATATAGTAGAATCACAGTTATGAGAAGAATCAATGTCCTACTAGTCCATTTTCTCATTTTTATCTTATTTTTTGTCATAGTCCAAAAAAGTAAACATATATATGTGCAAGATTTATAAAAACTGTTGATAAGGAAAACAACCTTCCCTAAACATCATAAATCATGGTATATCAGGCAGCAAGTCAGCATAACCAAAAGGTACAAAAACGATGTGACAAGCTACATAATGAGGCCTGCCTAACTTTTCCACGCCCTGTCAATTTCTAATCTTTTCACGCACATCATTTTTGTATTTCCCAAACAAGCAATGAAGCTCGAATTTTGCAGTACATAAATCACACTCCAATATATCATCTAGCTCTTCATAGCTCCATGCATATTTCTTTTCATGGGAAGGAACATTAGCTTGCGGACAAAATTCTGGTATCATTTCAAATCCCCATGGTATCCATGCTTTTTCCAATCGTTTTGAAACAATCAGTCTGCATTTACGGGTTCTCGTAATACCTCCATACTGCGCTTAAATCTGCGGAACGCTTGAATACACTCTTGCATTGTGGCTGTTCTAGAATTGCCACATAGCATAAAAATCATCTCGGTATGATGTGCGAGCGGATGACCCATCTCTCGACATATACGCAATAGATTTAAAGCCACTTCTTCGTTTCTGTTGACTACGAACTCCTCGCGATTCATAATTTATTAAAATTAATAGTAATTACGCATAACTTCAATTCAAAATTCTAATAAATTGTAGTGCATAAAGCAATCAGGGTGTCTAATAATCAACTGCAATCAGGGTCTAATAATGAAATACCAATGCATCCTGGTAATTATATGCATTTCCATTTTCCCTACACTTATCCCAAACCGAAGTCGGAATCTAATCATTGTCGTAGATTTTCAACTTATTGTACACGTAATGTTGCTCTCCAAGTGAATTGAAGTATTTGCAACTGCAATTAAAGGGGAAAAACGAGTGTGAAAACCAATTCATATGAAATATTGTTAGTGTTGATCAAATAGTTCAAAGGATAAACATACCTTAACTACCTTAACTTCATGTTAGCCCAATCAGTCGTCCTGTTACCAGCTACCCGACGGGTGAGTTCAATCTTGATCGACTCTGGCATATCTTCTAGAGTCATCTCTGCCATATCTGCCATATCTATATCTGCTACACTCGTAATCTCTGCAATTTCTGGACTTTTCTTTTCTTGTTTATATGATCAGAATGTACAGACTAACTCCTTTTCTTGTTTATATAAATATAAGAACAATGTGTACAGTATGGTGGCATGAAGGTGAAGTGTCGCGCCTGATCGGAGGTGACTCTTTGATAAACGAACGGTCGGGCGGGTGGCCCTTTAATTTAAAGAAAATGTGCTATTAATGTAGATATATACACAAACTAAACAATACATTTCAACAACATTGTTCTGTCCCACCGGTATGTATCATAGTCCATTATTTAGGAGGTCCGAGTTCGATCCCCATTGATGGCAAATTTTCTACGATTTATTTCAAGTCATATTCCATCTTTTGTTATGACCCCTATTTAGTTGTCACAAACTATTTCATCTTTTGTGATGATCTCTTTCTAGTTGTCACAACCAATTCCATCTTTTGTAACGACATATTTTAAGTGATCACAAACTATTCCATCTGTTGTGATGCCCTCTTTTTAGTTGTCACAAACTATTCCATCTTTTGTGATGGCCTCTTTTGTGATGACCTCTTTCTAGTTGTCACAAAATATGTCATATTTTGTGATGGCCTCTGTTTAGTTGTCAAGAATATGACCACTACCGAATGTTGGAAAAATTGGGCAGCCAACAACCCAACGTGACGAACAATTGTCACAAATGTAGCACTTTTGTGATGAAAGTGTGATCTTGTTACAAAAGCTCGAGGACCACACAACGCTCAAAAAATTGGGTAGCCAACAACCCAACCTGACGAACAAACTTTGTCACAAATGCAATACTTTGGTGATGAAAGTGTTATATTGTCACAAAAGGTCGAGGACCCCACAACGCAGGAAAAATGGGCAGCCAACAAACCCATGTGACGAACATAAGTTGTCACAAAAGTACATTTACTTGTGATGAGCTTGTTATTTTGTCACAAATGGATACAAGGGTGACCAAACTATATTCGTGACGAACATGTTTTATCACAAATGTACTATATTTTGTGATGAAGGTGAGCTATCGTCACAAACGATCGAGATATTGTGACAAGAGCCATATTTGTCACGTTAGATGCCATCTATTGTGACAAATTGAACTTTTGTCATGGTTGCCAAGTATTTGTGACAAAACTTAATTCGTCACACGATTTTTTGACATAAATGCTGTAGTTTTTTGTAGTGTTAACTAAATTCTTAGCTTTGGTATTCTACTTATTCACAAGTAGCTTTGGTTTCAAACTTAAGTCTTCGAATGGATCAATAGGCAATTTGAGAGTAGAGAAGGTTTGAGTGTTTAAGCACAAGTGAGAGTTTGATCACGCTGTTGACACACCCTTCTACTTAGCCTAAGGACCTCTATTTATAGTGTCTCAAGGGAGCCGTTTTAATTTGAATTATGGGACTTCAACCAAGAGATGTCACTATCCTGCTGTAAGGTCACTTTCAGCAGCGTCTTCTTTTGTCTTCAGATCTTCAGAGCGCGTGCTTTAGCATTTAATGCGCTTTGAATTTCAAATGTGATCGTTGGAGAAAAAATGGAGTTGTGATTCAGCAAGGAGGTCACATGTGTTATCAGTAAGTAAGTATACTCAGTTCGGAAAGTTCAACCTACGTTGTCATATAGATTTTCACTTAAACTGACTGGTTGTTGAGTTTCTCACTTTTTGAGATAACATGTGCCTTTGTAGATACCTTTTTTAGAAATCTTCTAAGTCTTCAGTCTTCAAGTCTTCAACTTTCTGAGCGGTTCTTGGTATTCAATAGATTGTTTTTTAAATCAAAGTACATCATCAGCAAGCTTAAGAACCTAACTAGTACCTACATTATGTCTTTGTTAGGAAACTTGGAATTTTGATGAACAATTAACCATGCTAAATTAAGTAAAGTCAAGTAACTAGTACTCTTAAGGTCCATAGGAATTTAGAATTTAAAGGACATTGTAAAAGAGGAACGTTTGTTGAAGGCTTAGTGTAGGTACTACTTAGGTTCTTAAGCTTGCTGATGATGTACGTTGTTTTTACAAACAATCTATTGAAGACCTAGAACCACTCAAAAAGTTGAAGATTCGAATACTGAAAACTTAGAAGAATTTCGAGAAAGGTATCTACAAAGGCACATGTTATCTTAGAAAGTGAGAAACTCAGCAACTCAGTACGCATAAGTCAAAATCCATATGACAGAGTAGGTTGTGTTTGCTGAAGTTGGGATTGACCACTTCCTGATAACATTCGTGACGTACTTGCTGAAGTACTCTGCATTTTGGCTCCAAACGTTCACTTTTGAATTTTCAAAGAGCATTAAATGCTACAGCATGCATTAGACATGAAGACAAGAAGAGAAAGGAAACACGTTGCTGATAGTACTGTTCTGGCAAGGGATACTGACATCTTAAGGTACAAGCCTTAGAATTTGAAATTCAAACGGCTACCTTTAGACACTATATTAATAGGTCCTTAGGCAGAGTAGAAGGATGTGTCAACAACGTGATCAAACTCTCACTTGTGCTTTAAACACTCAAATCCTTCTCTTCTCTTTACTGCCTATTGATCCGTTCCAAGACTTAAGCTTGAAACAAAAGCTACTTGTGAAGAAGTAGAACACTAAAAACTAAGAAATTAGTTAAGTGTTCTTTCCTCTAAACAAGAACAAGTCTTGACACCAAAGTATTACAAGTTGAGTTTCTTTAGATTAGTTGCTATAGGTGCAAATTTATATTCAAGTCATCTCATCCCAAACCTCTCTAACTGATAAACACCCTTATTCAGGCGTGGAATTCAGGGGGAACTATGATAGTGTATATGTCCTAGAGACAGTCCGTACTAAGGGCATGGTGCCCTTATAGAGGGCATATATGTACTATTACACAGGTTAACGTAATATAATATATGTTTGTTGCATTTTACTATTGAGTATCGCTTTCATATTTATATTACACCGGGCATGCATCATGTCATATCTCTATTACTATCTGTATTGATATTAAACATGTCCCCTCGGATAGATGACCGATCACACAAATAGTGGGAGCTATGTGAGTTATCATCTATCCCAAACTCTCCCTAGTCGAGGTTCATCTCGGATGTAGGGGTCTGTATGAACCAGACAAGACTAGTATGCGTGGAGGTTATACTTGTTGGAGCAAGTGTGAGCCGATCCCACGGCCACGGAACGGATTGTTGGACAATCGGGAAACATTCCCATAACTGCGCATAGTTGTTCGAAGAAGCTTTATCGAACAATGGAAGTACCCACCGGACACTCCCATCGATGTATACTCTACACCGAAGTGTCTATGGGAACCGGTGAGTTGTCGAAGTGATGCCAGTCGTCCTTTGGACTTACAGGACTTTATCATCACATTTGTTGCCCCATATCCTTGGTGGACCCGTCGATGTCAGCTCTGAATAAGCAGTTGACCTAAGACACGATCCAGGATTATGGCTACATACAAATGGGGATGATAAGTGATTCTATGAAGGATTCATCTCTCAAGTGTAGCACAGGAGAGCACTGCTCATAGTCGTTCATAGTTGTGATGGTAAAACCGCTGGCCAGCGTATCAATATTATTATGATGGTCATAATAGATATTGGATTCACCATGCCACTCACTGAAGACGCCCGTGGATGTATTACTGGGATAGATACTTCATCGATCCTAGATACATTCGAGCAAGTCAGATGAAGGGACGTTACCATCGCCGCGTTGAGCGCAACAGACTTCGCAACGAAAGGGTTAGCTTTGAGAAACCTCTCAAACGTACTCATGTATTAATATTGCAAATGGAACCGTCTAGGAATTCCATGTTGCCTAGTCTAGGACTTGCTTAATACGATGAGGCCCTATGGGTCACACTCTGTGGTGATTTAGCCTATCAGAATATCCTTGAAGATGGAATCGCAATTAATTTGGAATTAATTACAATATTTGGTGGCTCAATTAATGATTTGGAATTATTAATTGAATTGGCTAATTAATTGTATTTTATGTAAATACAATTAAAGATTATATTTTAGAAATATAATGGAGGTTTGATTTGAAAGGATATGTTAATTTAGAATTAACATATGCACATGGGCAAAATCTACTTGGAGTTTGAATTGCCTTAGAACTATAAGTGGGTCCCAAAATTGGGACCCACCTATCACCCTTAGGACACGCGCGCGCGCGCGAGATGGTGTAGGGGAAGGAGTTCGACTCCTTCCTCTATTAGAAGTCTAAGGGATAAGTTAGATTTTCCTGATTGAGTTTTAATTTGATTGGGAATGAATCTAGACTTGATATTGGTTTCCTTGTGCGATAAGAATTAGATTCTTATTCCTTTACGAAGTCTAATTGCTTATGCTTTAGGCTTCTATAGACTACTATATATAGTAGACTATTAGAGAGCTATTGATACACGGTTTTAGACAAAGATTTTCACACAGGTTTAGACATAGATTTTCACACAGTTGAAGAATCAAATTCTTAGAGAATTATTCTACCCAGTTTTCTTAGAGAAAATAAAAGCTCTCCCCTCCTCTATAAGCCACACGCGCGCGCCATCTGCCGGAGGAATCGCCGCCCCATCTTCTTGGTCACACAAAGAATATCCTAGCATTCTTTCCGATAGGCTGTTCATCCGTGGATACCAAGTTTTAGGTTCTAGGAGCTGGAAACTAACTTTTATTGTCTTGCAGATAATCAAAGTATTGCAGATATCTTCGACTTCGACGAAGGAGAAGATACACCGGATTATTACAAAGACTTGGAAGCTGCTTTGGAAGTAAGGTTAGTCTTCTAATTGACGTGTTTAAATATATACGGCATATACATAATCAATTAACCTGTATGTTAAGAAAAGTTTTGAAATTCCGCTGCGTACCCTAGGGGTAACTCTGACCATATTTTCTTACAGTGGTATCAGAGCCAGGTTAATTGATTACGTATATACGTATACATATTGTATGATTTTGTAGATATGTGGATGCAATTGATTCTATGATTAATTCGATTTTCAAAAGTTTTGTTTTTATATAAATTTAGAATTTATATTTTTTGAAAAAAAATAAAAAATTTATATATATTGACCGTGCCGCCTGCGTGAAGCAGGCGGCGGGCGCCGGCGCCCCGGGTGCCTGCGGGCGCAGGCGCCCGTGCCGCGGTCGCAAGCACGGTAGGGGTCCCGTCCCATATTTTAATATATATATATTTTTCCGGGTTGGACCCAAAATTGAATTTTTGAAAATTTTGAGGATTGAATTTTATATTTGGAATATAAATATGATTTAATTGTAATTGTTTTTAACTAGAGGGGTTAAATTTAATTAGTATAAAGTTAAAGGGCTTATTTGTAATTTATCAATTTATTGTTTATTGCAAATTAGTCCTTCTACTTTTGAATTTTAGATTTAACACCTCCATGGTTTCAAAAATTACAATTAAATCCTTCGGGTTTTCGAAAATTGCTACTTGGTCAATAGAATTTTCGATTTTTCAATCTAGTCCAAATTTTCAATTATTTCATAAAGATTATAATTATGGGATTATAATTTTCATAATGAAATTATGAAGTCATTTGTCATCCACATAGGCTACTACTTGTTTCATATGCTCGATATGATATTGTTTGACAATGCATGTTTAAATACCAAGTATTTTACTTTCCGTTCGACCGCTATGCATACGAGGGTAGCCGGCGCCCTCTTATATGTCGGACCGCATATTTATGTATGGGTAGGCGGCACCCATTATGTGCTTGACCGCGTTTAGAACCATTACGTGTAGACCGTTCATGCATGATGGGTAGGCGCCGCCCTTAATTGTTGTAGATGACTGATAACAACCTCAAGCTACAAGCCCCAACCAATATAAGTACAAAAAAAAAAAAAAATAATAAAAAAAAAAAAAAAAAAAAAAAATAATATATATATATATATATATATATATTATATATATATATATAGATATATATATATATATATATATATATATATATATGTATAGTTATATGGTATATATATATATACATATATATATTACATATATATATATAAGATGTAATAGTATATATGTATAATATATATATATATATACATATATATAATATATATACAGATATATAATGTATGATATTTGTATGTACATACATTAGATATATATATATAATAACAATATATATGTATGTATATACAGTATATATATATATAATATACATATATAGATGTATGTATATACATATAATATAATATAGTATATATATATGTATTATATATATGTATATATAACATATTATACATAATATATATATATATATATATATATATATATAATATATATATATACATATATATATATATATATATATATATATATATATATATATATATATACATATGTACATATTTCTGAGATGCTTTCCATAGGGTGCTTTAATTCTGAACTTTCATTGCGTTTTCTTGTATTGGCGACCTCGTCTTACAGACTCGCAGTGATCGTCAGATTAGAGTAAGCCTATGGTTATGACTTACTGCATATTGTATCAAGCGACCTCGATAGGTACAGTATGTAGGGCATCGGGTTAAATTAGATTTAACGACCAAGAGTTGCGTGACGCAATTGGATAGTTCTACTAGTCCTATCGGTCATATTATGCTATGCGACCAGCCCCCGTTGGTGTATAGCATAATATGGATTTGGATCTTGGCCACTACGGTAACTTGTTGGACATTACCCGTATGTTTGTTGTGGGGGCAAGCATATGTGAAAATAGTGGGAGCTAAACAGCTAAAGGACCTTGTTGTTTAGTTATGTTGACTGTGTATTTAGAAATAATATTTCAATAGTTGATTTATTATTTTCGTTCTATATTATTTCTCCTGGAAACCGAAATGGCGAGAATCTCGCTCCGTGCTGTCTTAGAGAAGCAAATTTTGACCGAACCAAACTTCCTAGATTGGATCAGGAATATATGTTTGGTGCTGAGGTACGAAAGGATTGATTACGTCTTGGACGAGGCTAATCCCGTGTGTCCCGAGAATTAGACTGCCGATCAAGTTGCTGATTTGGAATCAAGCCAACAAGGCAAGGTCTGATAAGCATCATGAGGATGCTAGATCCGCGCAGTGTATTATGCTGGCGGCAATGAGCAATGAGCTGCAAAGGCAACATGAAAGCATGTTGCCGCATGAGATGCTGAAGCATCTTGAGTCGGTCTTTAAGACGACAGCTAGAAGTGTTGAATTTGATTTGATCAAAGAGATACACAGATGCAAGCTCAATGAAGGAGGGAACATGTCTGAACATGTTCTCAAGATGAGAATAAGATCATGGTGAACTTTGTCCTTCAATCATTGCCGAGTTCGTATTCGCAGTTCATCGTTAACCACCATGAATGCGAAGGACGTCACACTGCCCGAGCTCCATAATCTGCTGAAGACATATGATCAAACTCTTCCTAAGAAGGAAAAGTCGATTATGTATGTTGGGAAACCGTCTCACCTAAACCCGAGAAACAAAGGTGCTAAGGGTAAGGGAAATTCGGGAGCCAAGGCTATCACTTCTAGTGATAAGCCTAAGCGTCTGAACCAGAAAGGGAAGTTCAAGAGGAGCGGAACGGTACACACAGATGAATGTCTTTTCTGTAAGCAGAAAGGACATTGGAAGAAAGATTTCCCTAAGCTGAGGGCAGATCAAGCTAAGAAGCCACCAACTTCTAGCTCAGGTATGTTTGTTATTGAAATGAACATGACTACTTTTGACTCCAATGGTTGGGTATTAGATACAGCCTGTGGCTCGCACATTTATAATAATGTGCAAGGGGCCATTGAACACAGGCTAGTCAAGTAAGGTGAAATCAACTTGCATGTTGGGAACAACAATCCAGTTGAAGCCAAATGCGTTAGACGCTGCAAGATAGATTTACCATCAGGACAATGTTTAGAACTTGATAACGTTTATTTTGTTCCATCCATTGTCAGAAATATTATTTCCATTCCATTGTCGGACAATTTGGGTTTTCCTAATAATACTTGTTATTTTTCATTAAATGACCAGTATCATGGGAAAGACTCGCTTAGTGAATGGTTTATATATTTTTGCACAGTAGTCTACCTTTATTTCATAACGAACAACCGTCTTCAAGTAGGAAGAATAATCCATCTTATCTATGGCATTGTCGGCTAGGCCATATCAATGAAACACGGATTCAAAGACTAAGGAAGTTGGACTACTTAGAACCATTTGATTTTGAATCATATGGTACATACGAATCATGTGTTAAGGGTAAGATGACGAACAAACCTTTTGTTGGACAAGGTGTTCGTGCCACTCGCTGCTTAGAGCTCATACATACCGATGTATGAGGACCTTTTAAAGTCCATGCGCGTGGGGGTTATCCTTACTTCGTTACCTTTACTGACGATTTCTCAAGGTATGGATATATTTATCTTATGAAGAATAAATTCGAGACCTTTGGGAAATTCAAGGAGTTTAGGAATGAGGTCGAGAATGAAGTGAACATAAGGATAGTCACTCTTCGATCAGATCGAGGAGGTGAATACCTTAGTGAAGAATTTATCGACTACTTGAAGGAAAATGGAATTCAATCGCAATGGACCCCTCCTAGAACATCACAATTGAATGGTGTGTCTGAGAGAAGGAATCGAACCCTGTTAGACATGGTGAGATCAATGATTGGATTCTCGACTCTTCCAAAACATCTATGGGGATATGCACTACAAACTGCAATCTACATTCTGAACCGTGTACCATCTAAATCAGTGGAGAAAACTCCTTATGAGTTATGGAAGGGAAAGAAGCCCTCATTGGGCTATCTTAGACCTTGGGTCTGTCTTGCGATAGTCAAACTGATGCTCACTGATAAGTTAGATGCCAAAGGTGTCAAAGTATATTTCATAGGCTATCCTCGTTAGACGAGAGGCTATGAATTCTATCATGCTGAAGATCACTAGGTGATAGTATCTAGAAATGTTAAGTTTTTAGAAGCAGAATACCTCGAAGAAGAGAGGTTAGATGACATGATAGAACTTGAAGAAATTCAAGACTTTGACACGCGCGAACATGAGTTCTCTAAATCTTATGATTTGGACTCAAGTTTAGTGGGAGCTTTTGAAGCAGACAAGGGTAATGATATGACACTTGCTAGGCATGTCATAGTCAGTGGGAGTCCTGTGATTAGATCAACAGTTGAAACCACACCAATAGAACCCGTTGTAAATCAACCTGTGCAACAAGTTGCACAAGAGCAGCCTCCCGCTAGGGAACAGGGTCGCGTGGCGCGACCAGCTGCATCAGTGCCCACTGATAATGTTCGTGTTACACGAAGCCAGAAAAGAAAAGCACCAGAACCAGTCGAGCTCCGTAGGTCGAAGAGGATCCTAAAAGGACCTCAGAAGCAAAGCTTTATGATAGAAGACATCAGTGAAATTGATGTCGGCTTATCAGATCGGGAAGATCCCGAGACCTACAAAGAGGCAATAATTGATATTGACTCAGACAAATGGCAAGAGGCCATGGAATTGGAATTGGACTCCATATACCTGAACCAAGTTTGGAACTTGGTAGACTTGCCCCAAGGGGTTAGACCTATTGGGTGCAAATGGGTCTTTATACGAAAGACAGATGCCGATGGCAAGGTACAAACGCACAAAGCTAGGCTTGTGGCGAAAGGCTACACGCAAAGGTATGGCATCGATTACGATGAAACCTTTTCACCGGTAGCAACATTGAAGTCCATTCGAATTCTACTTGCGATAGTTGCCTACTATGATTATGAGATCGGGCAGATGGATGTAAAGACTGCCTTCCTCAATGGCAACCTTGAGGAAGACGTCTATATGGTACAGCCGGAAGGCTTTATTAGTAAAACCAGGCCAACTGTTGTATGCAAATTACAAAGATCCATCTATGGGCTAAAGCAAGCGTCTAGGAGCTGGAATATCCGCTTTGATGAAGCTGTCAAATAGTTTGACTTCATCAGAAGCAAGGAAGATCCCTGTGTCTACACTAGGCACAGCGACAAGGGAGTCGTTTTCATGATCATCTATGTTGATGACATTTTGATCATGGGAAACAATGTCTCTATGCTAGAAGAGACTAAAGTTTGGTTATCAAGTACCTTCTCGATGAAGGACTTGGGTGAACATCCTAGGGATCAAGATCTATAGAGATAGATGCAAGAGGATGTTAGGATTGACACAGTCCACCTACATCGACAAAATACTGAAGCGTTATAAGATGGACGACTCAAAGAGAGGCTTTCTCCCAGCTAGGCATGGGATTATCTTATCAGTTAAGGATGGTCCTAAAACTGATGAAGAAAGAAATGCAATGAGTCGTGTGCCCTATGCATTAGCAGTAGGGTCTATAATGTATGCAATGAATTGCACAAGGCCCGATGTGGCATATGCGCTTAGTGTCACTTGTCGACACCAACAGAATCCAGGAGTACCTCACTGGACTGTTGTAAAGAACATTCTTAAGTACCTTCGACGGACTAAAGAGATGTTCTTGGTGTTTGGTGGAGAACCAGAATTAAAGATGTCTGGTTATGTCGACGCTGGATTTTAATCAGATCCTGATGACTTTGAGTCACAGACAGGATACGTATTCAAATTGAACGGAGGAGCTATCTGTTGGAAGAGTTCTAAGCAAGCCACGATTGCTGACTCATCCACAGAAGCCGAGTACATTGCTAGATCAGAAGCTTCGTAAGAAGTTGTCTGGATTTCAGAGTTCTTGAAGGAATTGAGGGTTGTTCCTGCTCCTAGTCCAATAACGATTAATTGGGACAATACGGGCGCCGTCGCTCAAGCTAAGGAGCCTAGATCTACAAACAAGAACGTACATGTACTTATAAAATATCACGTTATACGTGAGATCATTGATAGAGGAGAAGTTAGTATAGAACGTGTCTCTACCACGGACAACGTGGCAGATCCTTTCACCAAGGTCTTATCAGTGGAAGTCCACTTAAGACATTATGCTACTCTGGGTATTAGGCATAAAGGTGACTGGCTCTAGTCGAAGTGGGAGATTGATAGTGTATATGTCCTAGAGACAGTCCTTACTAAGGGCATGGTGCCCTTATAGAGGGCATATATGTACTATTACACAAGTTAACGTAATATAATATATGTTTGTTGCATTTTACTATTGAGTATCGCTTTCATATTTATATTACACCGGGCATGCAGCATGTCATATCTCTATTACTGTCTGCATTGATATTAAACATGTCCCCTCGGATAGATGACCGATCACACAGATAGTGGGAGCTATGTGAGTTATAATTTATCCCAAACTCTCCCTAGTCGAGGTTCATCTCGGATGTAGGGGTCTGTATGAACCAGACAAGACTAGTATGCGTGGAGGTTATACTTGTTGGAGCAAGTGTGAGCCGATCCCACGGCCACGGAACGGATTGTTGGACAATCGGGAAACATTCCCATAACTGCGCATAGTTGTTCGAAGAAGCTTTATCGAACAATGGAAGTACCCACCGGACACTCCAATCGATGTATACTCTACACCGAAGTGTCTATGGGAACCGGTGAGTTGTCGAAGTGATGCCAGTCGTCCTTTGGACTTACAGGACTTTATCATCACAATTGTTGCCCCATATCCTTGGTGGACCCGTCGATGTCAGCTATGAATAAGCAGTTGACCTAAGACACGAACCAGGATTATGGCTACATACAAATGGGGATGATAAGTGATTCTGTGAAGGATTCATCTCTCAAGTGTAGCACAGGAGAGCACTGCTCATAGTCGTTCATAGTTGTGATGGTAAAACCGCTGGCCAGCGTATCAATATTAGTATGATGGTCATAATAGATATTGGATTCACCATGCAACTCACTGAAGACGCCCGTGGATGTATTACTGGGATAGATACTTCATCGATCCTAGATACATTCGAGCAAGTCAGATGAAGGGACGTTACCATCGCCGCGTTGAGCGCAACAGACTTCGCAACGAAAGGGTTAGCTTTGAGAAACCTCTCAAACGTCCTCATGTATTAATATTGCAAATGGAACCGTCTAGGAATTCCATGTTGCCTAGTCTAGGACTTGCTTAATACGATGAGGCCCTATGGGTCACACTCTGTGGTGATTCAGCCTATCAGAATATCCTTGAAGATGGAATCGCAATTAATTTGGAATTAATTGTGATTGATGGATTATAATTGATTTGAAATTAATTATAATATTTGGTGGCTCAATTAATGATTTGGAATTATTAATTGAATTGGCTAACTAATTGTATTTTATGTAAATACAATTAAAGATTATATTTTAGAAATATAATGGAGGTTTGATTTGAAAGGATATGTTACTTTAGAATTAACATATGCACATGGGCAAAATCTACTTGGAGTTTGAATTGCCTTAGAACTATAAGTGGGTCCCAGAATTGGGACCCACGTATCATCCTCAGGACACGCGCGCGCGCGCGAGATGGTGTAGGGGAAGGAGTTCGACTCCTTACTCTATTAGAAGTCTAAGGGATAAGTTAGATTTTCCTGATTGAGTTTTAATTTGATTGGGAATGAATCTAGACTTGATATTGGTTTCCTTGTGCGATAAGAATTAGATTCTTATTCCTTTACGAAGTCTAATTGCTTATGCTTTAGGCTTCTATAGACTACTATATATAGTAGACTATTAGAGAGCTTTTGATACAGAGTTTTAGACATAGATTTTCACACAGTTTTAGACATAGATTTTCACACAGTTGAAGAATCAAATTCTTAGAGAATTATTCTACCAAGTTTTCTTAGAGAAAATAAAAGCTCTCCCCTCCTCTATAAGCCACACGCGCGCGCCACCTTCCGGAGGAATCGCCGCCCCATCTTCTTGGTCACACAAAGAATATCCTAGCATTTTTTCCGATAGGTTGTTCATCCGTGGATACCAAGGTTGAGGTTCTAGGAGCTGGAAACTAACTTTTATTGTCTTGCAGATAATCAAAGTATTGCAGATATCTTCGACTTCGACGAAGGAGAAGATACACCGGATAATTACAAAGACTTGGAAGCTGCTTTGGAAGTAAGGTTAGTCTTCTAATTGACGTGTTTAAATATATACGGCATATACATAATCAATTAACCTGTATGTTAAGAAAATTTTTGAAATTCCGCTGCGTACCCTAGGGGTAACTCTGGCCATATTTTCTTACAAACTAATCAAGCATATTTTTGCTGATTAAGTGTCCTAAGTTTGGTGGAGAACAAGGTTATAATTCTCTAGTTTAGGTTGGAAACAAGACAGGTGTGCTTTGGTTTCTGAGAATCAGTAGTGATAGGATTTGTAAGAAACCTCATATCTTATCATATTGGATTATGTCCTAGAAAGGACAAAGTGGATTAGTTGAGGGATTACGCCAGCCTCAACTACCACTATAAAAGTGTTTGTGTGATTTACATTTCTACAGTTATCTTTCAGCAGGTTACTTTGTTTTACACTATTTATCTGCTCATTTGTTGAAACTAGTTTTCTGACAAAAGCACTTATTGTACAAGACTTCCGCACTCTGTTTCTAAGTATCAGCAAACTTGTCACTGAAAAGTAACAAGCACTTGTTGTGAAAGTTAAGTACCAGCAAACTCATTACTGAAAAGTAATAAGTACTTGCTGAGAAAGTTTTAGACGACGCAAAAGTTTGTAAAGACCCTCTAGTCCTTAATTGTTGTTAAAGGGACCAACAAGTGGTATCAGAGCAGGAGGTTCTTTAACATTCAGCACTGAACCTAGACCCCTTAGGTGCATTCCGTAAATCACTTTCACTTGATCAGTTTTGTAGTTGTTTGCTGACAGTATGTGTTTGGGTGACACTCCATTGCTGAAGCTGGAAAACTATGAGAATTGGCGAAACAACATGATGCTACATCTTGAGGTCATAAGTGATGAGATGGTCACTGTCATAAACGATGGCCCACTCAAGATCACTAAAGTTGAGAGAAGTTTTCCTCATAAAACCACAGATACTGCTGGAAAGGAAACTGTCTTAGGTGAACCGGTCGACACAATCGTACCAAAGCCCAAAGAGGAATGAACTTCTGATGAAGCCAAGAGATTCCGTCTTGATGGCCAAGCAAGAAACATCATTATTCGATCTACTCCATACACCATACAGTGCAAACTATGGGGTGCCAAAACTGCTAAGGAAGCTTGGAAAATGGTTCAAGATCTTTGTGCTGGATCTGACAAAACCAAGGAAAACAAACTTGAAGTGCTAAAGTTGAAGTTTCAAAACTTCAAACAAGGTGCTACTGAGTCACTGGAAGACTTGGATTTCAGGTTCACAACTCTTATGGGTGAAATGGCTGCCCTAGGTGTTGGAAACTTCTATTCAGATTCTGAGAAGGTGAAAACCATTATTAGAAGTTTGAATCAAGAATGGATCCACACTCAGAACTTCTACTACAATCAAGAGATGCCAAACATCACTCCAACTGAGTTGTTCTCTCACCTTGCTACTGTCAACTATGAGACAAAGCAAAGAGAAAGTGTGTTCGTTGAAAAATCGCAAAACATTGCTCTTGCTGCCAAGCCTTCACCTTCTGAAAAGAAGAGTGCCAAAGAACCTGCTGATGAAAATGCTCTTGCAGTTAGAAACATGAAGAAGTTCATCAGTAAGGAACTTGAAAGGCGAAAAGCAAAAGAGAAGCTGAAAAAGCATCTTGGTAACAACTACCATAAGTACAAGAATGAAGCTAGCTCGCTGAACAAGCAAGCTCAGCAAGCAAACTCTTCTGAAAAACCAGCAGTTGGCAATGATCTTTGCTTTTAATGCAAAAAGCCTGGACACTTCAAAGAAATCTTTCCTTTGTTGAAAGGAATGTCTGCTGAAAAGAAGAAGAAGTTCAAGAAGGCTTTGATTGCTGAAGAAAAGAAGAAGCTTCAAGGAAAAATCGATGCCCTTTGCATTGAAACAAGCTCTGAAGACAGTGAGGTAGAAAGTTCAGACATTGAAGAAGAGGAAGCTACATTAGACGTGGAGATAGGCAAAGAAGTTTGTGAAATCTCCATGGAAGCTTACCCAGATGTGTGAAATTACGAGTTCTGCCTCATGGCCGATCAGGTAATTTCTCCTACCTCTGAGTCTGATTCAGAAAGTGAAGATGAGATTGATCTTGATAGAATTCAAGGAGAAATTGAAAGATTTGAGAAAACTCTGAGCAAACAGCAAGAGAAATTACAGAATGCTGAACTTCTGACCAAGCAAACTACTGAAAAGTACGTTGTGCTAAGCGCTGAATCAGAAAAGAAAGATGCTGAAATATTGCATCTTAAAAAGCTAATTGTTGAAGCTAAGGAGAAAAATGCTCAAGTGGCAATAGAATTGGAAGAATACCAGTCTTCAATTCTGAAGTTACTTGCTGAAATACAAGAGATGAAAAAGATGAAAGTCAATTTCAAATCTTATGCAAATGCTAATAACACTCTAACTGAACTAAATTCTTATCTGAGAGATCCATCTCGGAAAAAAGGTTTAGGTGCCACTTATGAAGGTGATGACGTGATACTCTTGAGTAAAGACAAATCACCAATAACCTTTGTTCGTGCTACTGATAGTGGTCAACTAGAACACTATCAAATCGATCAACCTAAGGTTGCTGAGATAAGCAATCAAGTACCTATGACCAAGAAGCCCGTTGTTGCCACTCAAAGTACCAAGACTTCAAAAGGTAAACAGATTGCTGAAAAGCAATCTGGTCAGAAACAGGTTGCTGAAAAGCAATCTGATCAGAAAAAAGGATGGTGAAAAGCATTCCGCCAAACAAGTTGCTAAAAAGAAATAGGTTAAGCCTAAAGGAAAGATTACTAACAAAAGTAATCAGAAGACCTTTGCTGAATAACCTGAATCAAGTAAGGTTGCTGAGACAAATATTCAACATACTCCGAGAAGTGGACTTGGTTACAAGAACAAGAAAAACCAACTTTTCCATGAGTATAAGCAGAGTCAGCAAAGATACTTCAAAGAGCTGAACAAATCCAAGCCTAAGAGTACTGACAAAACTCAAAATGCTAGGACTAGAAGGAACCTTGCTAGAAAAGAACTTACTGAAAAGTATATTCAGCAAAAGGGTAAACCAAACAAGAACCACATCAGAAAGTGGATTTGACAAGCAATGTTCAAAAGTCTTTTGGTTCTAAACCATCTAGTTCCTCACCAAGTAGAAAACAAGTTAAGATTGAAAAAGTCAAGACTTGGATTTCCACTGGGCGCTTTCTTAAACATGGACATCCAATCCTGGATAATTAACTTCTTTGCTCTTCATTATGCAGACTTCAGCCACGGAGACAAACAATGCAATTTGGCACATTGACAGTGGCTGCGGAAAGCACATGACGGGCAATATGAAAAACCTTATAAATTATAGACGGTGGTCTAAAGGTCCAACAATAAGGTTTGATGGTGGAGGCTTTTGATCTACTAAAGGCTATGGTGATGTGAAGTTAGGGTGCATTACTATAACAGGAGTACTTAATGTCAAAAATCTTAAGTTCAATATGTTCAACATTAGTTAGTTTGCTGACAAAGGTTACTTCATCAAAATCAAAAGTGATGAATGCAAAACTTATTGACTGAGACAAACAAGGTAATCATGGTTGCTAGAAGATCAGGAGGTCTATACACTGTAGATTGGTCTTCAACAATCATTCAAAACTGTCTGATCTCAGAACATGAAGGCCTTGCTGAAAATTCATGGTTATGGCATAAAATAACTAGTCACCTAAACTTCAAGACGCTTAATAAGCTATCTAAAAAGGCACTCGTAGTTGGATTACCTAAGGTTACTTTTAAGAAGGATGGTGTTTGCACTGCATGTCAGCAAGGTAAGCACACCAAAACCTCTTTCAAGAATAAGGCAGTACCGTCAACTGCAAAACCTTTACAACTCTTGCACATGGACTTGTTCGAATCTTCTTCAACAAGCTATGCTGGGAAGAAGTATGGTCTGGTGGTGGTGGATGATTACTCAAGATTCACTTGGGTGATTTTCATAAAACTAAAGTCTGAAACAAGGACTGAAATACCTAACTTACTGAACAAGCTCGAAGTCATGAAAAATGACAAGGTAAAAATGATCAGAACAGACCATGGTACTGAGTTTGTAAACCAGTACATAACTGAGTATTGCACTTCTAAAGGCATACAACATCAGTTATCCTCAGTAAGGACACCTCAACAAAATGGTGTTGTTGAAAGGAAGAATCGTACCCTTAAGGAAGCAGCTAGAACCATGCCTGCTGACACTGAAATAAGTGAAGCTTATTGGGTTGAAGCGATTAACACTGCCTTCTATACTCAAAATAGATGCTTGATAACTAAGGAATACAACAAAACTCCCTATGAGCTATTTGTTGGAAGACCTCCTAACATCACTCATCTAAGAGTATTTTGTTGCAAATGCTTTGTTTTTAACAATGGTATAGAATATTTAAGAACATTTCAACCAAAGGCAGATGAAGGGATATTTCTTGGTTACTCCTTGCATAGAAAGTGTTATAGAGTTTACAACAAAAGGCACAAAAGATTGAAGAATCAGTGCATGTTGTATTCTACGAAAAGAGACAAGGAGTTCCTGCTGAAGAAGAAATATCAGAATGTATGAAGAAGCTACTTGTACATGAGCAAAGAACTGAATCCAAAGCTTGAAATGTCAAGCTCATTGAACTTAATGATGATTTTCACAATGACACACCAACAGCAAATCAAGTCAAGATAAATGTAGTTCATGATAAGAAATTCCCGGCTAAAGATGCAGTTGCTCCAGATGTTGCTGAAACTATGCAACCCACTGTGCCTACTAACGAGTTACCTCAAACCAGCAATACTGAACAAGTAGTTGCTGATGAATACGTATCAGTAGAGACACAACCAGATACCAGTAGTACTGAACAAGTACATACTGAAGAGTCACATGCTGAAACACAAACATATCCAGATCCTAACAGCAGAAAACCTGTTAACAAATGGATTAGAGATTATCCCTCTACGGATATGATTGGTGATATTGACAAACGTCAAGCGACTAGATCCAAAGTATCTACCAACCATGAACTTGCTGAAGAAGCAATAGTTGCAATTAGACTTTTCCTGGCCTTTGCTGCTCATAACGACTTTATAGTTTACCAAATGGATGTTAAAAGTGCATTCCCAAAAGGTGAACTTGCCGAAGAAGTCTATTTAGAACAACCCCCTGGCTTTGAACTTACCTCAGAAACCAAGATGGTATACAAGCTTCAGAAAGCTGTATATGGTCTAAAGCAAGCACCTAGAACTTGGTATGATACATTAGCTAAGTTCTTGCTGGATAATGGTTTCAAGAAAGGTGAAGTTGATAAAACCTTATTTACCATGAACCATGATGGTAAAATACTCTTAGTCCTGATTTATGTGGATGACATAATTTTTGGATCTATGGACAAGCAACTTTGTGATGATTTTGCCAAGCTCATGACTAACAAGTTTGAAATGAGCATGGTGGGCAAATTGAATTATTTCCTAGGATTGCAAGTCAAGCAACTCAAAGATGGAATATTCATAAATCAAGAAAAGTATGCGAAGCAAATGCTCATAAAGTTCAGGATCAAAGAGGAAGAGAAACCTGAGAAGATCCCTATGAGTGTTGGTACCAAATTGGGCTATACTAAAGAAGACAAAAGTGTCGATGAACACAAGTATAGGAAGCTCACTGGTTCCTTGTTGTATTTAACGACGAGTAAGCCTGAAATTCAGTATGCTGTTTGTGTGGGTGCGAGATTTCAATCTGACCCCAGATAATCACACTACAATAAAGCTATTAAGATACTGAAATATGTCAAAGGCAGATTCAATGTTGGATTATGGTATCCAAAAGATTCTGGATTAGAATTGGTTGGTTATTCAGATGCTGACCATGGTGGATCAACTCTTGATCGGAAAAGTACCTGTGAAACTTGTCAATTTCTAGGTACAAGACTAATTTCATGGTTCAGCAAGAAGCAAACCTGTGTGACCAATTCATCCACTGAATCTGAATACATTGCAGCTGGTTGTTGCACTGCCCAAATCATATGGATTCAACAACAACTAAGAGATTATGGTATTTCTGCAAAGAAAACACCAATATTTTGTGATAATACAAGTGCTATTGCTATCACGCAAAATCCTAAGTTTCACTGAAGGAAAATGCACATTGATATTAGACACCATATTATAATAGATCATGTGGAAAAAGGAGACATTGAGGTTGTCAAGATAGGTACTGATGATCAACTTGTTGACATGTTTACCAAGCCCCTTCCAGATAATAGGTTCGCAATGCTACGGTATAACCTTGGATTGATTGAACTACCTCAGTAAAAGGGAACATAAATTTTGTTGCTGAGACGGGTACTCGGCAAATCAAAACTGTGACTTATTGTTCAGTACAATCCCATAAAAAGTCCCTTTGATTCATAAGAGATTTTATGACTCTTTTATAATGGTTGCAAATGTTTGCTGAAACAGGCATTAGCAAATGTTCCTTCAAACTGGTAATTTGTTAGGAAACTTGTTTACTTACTGAACGGGCACTCAGCAACGTAAATAATTGATAATTGCTGAAACAGGCATTCAGTCGATCAAGAATGCTGAAAAAGGTATTCAAAGTGTCAAAGATGCATACTGAGACGGGAACTCAGTAAAGAGCATATGTGTTTTTACTAAAAGAGGTTACCATAATATCTCATAATAAAAAGAACTTACTAAGAAAGTAACTAAGAAATTCTTTTGGCCTTAAAGAAAGAGATATAAAATTAAGGGGGGATTTTCAGCAAATACAAGGCTTGATTACTTGATAAGTAAGTGCTAAAGTCAGTAAGTTCAAAATTTCGCTGAAAAGATTCTCTTTTATTTCGGCAAGCTTTTATTCACTGAAGTAATGGAGAAAATCCCTTCATTAAAGGTAAAATATATTGTGACGTTAATCTTGGCACAGATATACTCGATAATAATCATGACATGAAACACAATCGTGGCCATTGATTAAAGTCAGTTGTTGATCCAACGGTTAATATCATAAAGTAAAAACACGCTCTGACGGTTTCAAGTTAGTGTACGTGTACGCATTAAATGAAAAGTACACCACTAACTCAATGTTCTCTGTTTTGCCCTTACTGAGAACTCAAACCCATTGAGTTTCTCACACTAACAGAGACACTATAAATAAGAGGAGTTGAACATAAGACAAAATTCTTTAACTCCCAAATTTCCTTTTCTCTGCAAAATTTTCAAGCCTGTGCTCTGAGAACACTGTACTTCCGGTCATAAAGCATCTTGCCCGTACCTTAGCCCCCTCAGTCTCTCTACTAATATAAGATGGCTCCTAAAAGAAAAACCTCAAGGGTTTCAAAACCCTTAAAGGCAGACAGTGCTGGAACAAGCACTACTGCTACTCCGACTAAAACTCCGGTGAAAACTCTGGCAGTTAAAATTGTTCTGTCAAACGACAGAATCTCACAGTGACCCATGCCTCTTGCATTTCTAAACACTGAAAAGTGTGAAAAATGATGCAGTGGGGAGGTTTCTCCAAAGATAAGTATATCATATACTTCTATGAAGACGAACTGGCGGTTGAAAACATTGAAGCCTTGATGTACATAAACCAACAAGGTTTACTTCCATTTATCACTGCTCATCCGAAAAAGGTGAGTATGGTTGATACAATGGAATTCTACAACAACGCTGAGATCCAGTCAGTGACGGACGAACTCGGAGTCACTGAAAAAGTGATTTCGACTACTATTCAAGGAAGACAAATCATCCTGAAATGGAACTACCATCTTTCAGATTCCAACCACTGGAACTAAAGATGACATCACTGCTACAGAGGACGAAATTAAAGCCTTTTACAGTGATGTTAGAAATAACTACATGAAGAAGAATGAAATTTCCCCTATAAATTGGGACAAATTCACCAAGAGAAAAGCATCTCTCTTACGCTCTAGGACTAGTAGCCTTGCTGCTCATCAAAGTCTTAGATTCTCAAGTTGTAGGAATAGACCAAGTAGGCCTGAAAAGATGGCCCTTGCTGAAACATATCCATGAAAATGGATCAGACATAAACTAGGAAAAATACCTCTTCAACAGGCTTGTTGAATGTATTGTTAAGTTCAAAGTAAAGGTGGAAGACAACACTGTCTCACCTATGTACCCAGTTATGTATGGAATCAAGATCTGCTACATCTTGACACACTTCAAGATTAAGCTCAGAAACCCACTGCCTATAAACAAGTCAGTATGTACTGTGGGTAGATCTTTCTACCATCAGCACAAGCCCCTGGATGCTGATGAAAAGAAATCCAACAAAGCAACAGACTCAAACATTGTTGATGATGTTGTGGTTGCTGACACAAAAGCACCCAGCAAGAGGAGTAAGAAAAGAAAAGTTGATGATGATACTTAGACTGCAGCTTCATCAGCTGGTCCATTCCCTAAGAAAACAAGGACAAAAACCTTCCCAAGGAAGAAGACAACGGCTAGGAAGTCAATTCCTATCGTTCATGATATCCCCGACGATGATACTACAGTGGTTGCTGAAAAGCAACCTGCTCAAGTAATTGATGTAGAAGCACCTGCTGACACTTCTACAAATCCAATCACATTGGAAGCAATCATTGAAGAAAGACACCAAGGTAGTTGAATTAGTCATTCTGACTGATGTTGATGAAGAAGAGGAAGATGAGAATGTACCAGAAGACTCTAGTGATGATGAATCAAAAGATTCTAAGGACAGTAAGGATAATGATGATGATAATCAAGGTCCTGGTCTAGATGCTGGTGGAGAAAAATTGAAAGTTGCTGATCAAGAAGATCAAGCACATGCTGAAAAGCATGATGCTGAGTAACCTCCCAGCAATCAACTAGAATCTGCTGCAACTCCTGCTGATAAATCCACTCCACTAACTGAACAAGTTGCTGAGACTGATGAAGATATTGCTAGAACGCAAGTTGAAATTGCTAAAGGAAAAGCAAAGATTTCTGATGCCGAGACAATATTGCTCGAAGCTCAGGTCACTAATGCAAACCTAGAGGAAGATGAAATCTTCGATGAAGACTATCAAAGAGCAGTTGAAAATAGCCTCCAAATTAAGGTGCCTGGAACACAACACTTGGACATTGCTCAGTCTTCAGGAGTGAAAAGCTTGGAAGAATCCTCCCTTCCACCCTCATCTACTGCTGGTAAAACTCCAGTTGTTGAGTCTCAAGAGTTGCCTTCAGCAACCACTCAACAAAAAGAATTTATGGCAAAAGACCTTGGAATCAAGGTTGCTGTTCTTGATGAACCAGATGAAGAAAAAGAATTATCCGATATCTCAGCACCTAAGGAAGAATAAGTGGAAATTCCTCCAGCATCCATCAATTCTGATTAAGGAGATGATGAGAGACAAAGGTTGCTGAGAAATGACGACCAGTTTTCCACTGAGTTGAAAGCTCATTCACTTGCTCCCTCTATAGTGCCTTTCCCAAGCGTAGATGATTTTACACCAAGAATAAAGGCACTGATGGTTGTTCATAAAGCATGTTGTTAGGAAACTTGTAATTTTGATGATCAATTAACCATGCTAAATTAAGGTAAAGTCCAGTAACTAGTACTCTTAAGGTCCATAGGAATTTAGAATTTTAAGGACATTGTAAAAGAGGAACGTTTGCTGACAGACTTAGTGTAGGTACTAGTTAGGTGCTTTCGTTTGCTGATGATGTACTTTGTTTTTACAAATGAACTATTGAAGCACTAGAACTTCTCAGAAACTTGAAGATTCGAAGACTGAAGACTTAGAAAAATTCTGAGAAAAGGTATCTATAAAGGCATATGTTGCTCAGAAAGTGAGATTTTCAGCAACAGCTCACATAAGTGAAAATCTATATGACAGTAGGTTGTGCTTGCTGAAACTGAGACTGACCACTTGCTGAAAACATTTGTGAGCTCCTTGCTGAAGAGTACTTGCATTTTGGCTCCAACGTTCACATTTGAATTTGATTCAAATGAACATTAAATGCAAAGTAGGAACGCGAAGAAAATGAAGACAAGAAGACAAATGAAGGACGCTGCTGAAAGTACAAAAGCATGATAGTGACATCTTAAGGTGCAAAGCCTTAGAATTTGAAATTCAAACGGATCCCTTGAGACACTATAAATAGAGGTCATCCGACAAAGAGTAGAAGGGTGTCAACAACGTGATCAAACTCTCACTTGTGCTTTAAACACTCAAAACCTTCTATACTCTTTACTACCTATTGATCCGTTCCAAGACTTAAGCTTGAAACAAAAGCTACTTGTGAAGAAGTAGAACATTCACGGCTAAGAAATTAGTTCAGTGTTCTTTCTTTCGAACAAGAACAAGTCTTGACACCAGAAACAACTTAACTTGTTTACTGAAAAGTATTACAAAGTTTTGTTTCTTTAGATAACTTGTTATAGCTGAAAAGTTATACTCAAGTCATCTCATCCCAAACCTCTCTAACTGATAAACACCCTTTTTCAGGCGTGAAATTCAGGGGTAATTAATCAAGCATAGTGTTGCTGATTATAAGTCTCAAGTTTGGTGGAGAACAAGGTTACAGTTCTCTAGTTAGGTTGGAAACGAAGCAAGTGTGCTTTGGTTTCTGAAGAATCATTAGTGATAGGATTTGTAAGGAACCTCACATCTTATCTTAGTGGATTCAGTCCTAGAAAGGACAAAGTGGATTAGTTGAGAGATTACGCCACTCTCAGATACCACTATAAAAGTGTTTGTGTGATTTACTTTACCGCATTGAGTTCTCAGCAAGCTACACTTATTGTACATTGACACTCTGCTCACTTGCTGAAACTAGCACTCTCTGAAAAACACTAATTGTATAAAGACTTCCGCACTCATGTTTTTAAAAGTACCAGCAAACTCGTTACTGAAAAGTAACAAGTACTTGCTGAGAAAGTGAAGTGCCAGCAAGCTCGTTACTGAAAGTATCAAGTACTTGCTGAGAAAGTTAAGTACAAGCAAACTCATTACTGAAAAGTAATAAGCACTTGCTAATCAAGTTTTAAACGTCGAAAAGTTTGAAAAGACTATTCACCCCTCCCTCTAGTCTTTTCTTGTTGTTTAAAGGGACCAACAAGTGGTATTAGAGCTGGAGGTTCTTTAACCTTCAGTACTGAACCTAGATCCCCTTAGGTGCTTTCCGTAAATCACTTTCACTTGATCAGTTTGGTAGTCTTTTGCTGACAGGATATCGCTAGGAGACGCTCCCTTGCTGAAGCTGGAAAACTATGTAAAATGGCGAAACAACATGATGGACCAATCAAGATCACTAAACTTGAGAGAAGTTTTCCTCACAAAACCACAGAGGCTGGAAAGGAAACTATCGTAGGTGAACCAGTCGATACTGTCGTTCGAAAACCAAGAGAGGAATGGACTTCAAATGAAGCCAAAAGATTCCGTCTTGATGGCCAAGAAAGAAACATCATTATACGTTCTACTCCAGATACTACAAATTGTGGGGTGCCAAAACTGCTAAGGAAGCTTGGAAAATTGTTCAAGATCTTTGTGTTGGATCTGACGAAACCAAGGAAACCAAACTCGAAGTGCTAAAGTTGAAGTTGCAAAACTTTAAACATGGTACAAATGAATCAGTAGAAGACTTGGATTTCAGATTCACAACTCCAGTGAGTGAGATGGCTGCCTTAGGAGTTGGAAACTTCTATTCAGATTCTAAAAAGGTGAACACCATTATTAGAAGTCTGAACCAAGAATGGATCCATACTCGGAACTTCTACTATAATCAAGGAATGCCACATATCACTCCAACTGAGTTGTTCTCTCATCTTGCTATTGTCAACTACGAGACAAAGCAAAGAGAAAATGTGTTTGCTGAAAAATCGCAAAACATTGCTCTTGCTACTAAGCCGTCATCTTCTGAAAAGAAGAATGATAAAGATCCTGCTGATGAAAACGCTCTTGTTGTTAGAAACATGAAGAAATTCATCAGTAAGGAACTTCAAAGGCGAAAAGAAAAAGAGAAGCTGAAAACGCATCTTGGTAACAACTACCATAAATACAAGAATGAAGCTAGCTCGCTGAACAAGCAAGCTCAGCAAGCAAACTCCTCTGAAGAACCAACAGTTGGCAATGATCTCTGCTTTTATTGCAAAAAGCCTGGACACTTCAAAGCAAATTGTCCCTTACTGAAAGGGAAATCTGCTGAAAAGAAGAAGAAGTTCAAAAGGGCTTTGATTGCTGAAGAAAAGAAAAAGCTTCAAGCAAAAATCGATGCTCTTTGCATTGAAACAAGCTCTGAAGACAGTGAGGTAGAGAGTTCAGACACTGAAGAAGAAGAAGCCACTCTTGATGTAGGGATTGGCAAGAAATTTGTGGAATAACCATGGAAGCTTATCCAGATGTGTCAAACTACGAATACTGCCTCATGGCCGGTCAGGTAAATAATTCTACCTCTGACTCAGATTCAGAAAGTGAACACGAGATTGATCTTGACAAGATACAAGGAGAAATCGAAAGATTTGAGAAAACTCTCAGCAAACAGCAACAGAAACTTCAACTTGCTGAAAATCTGACCAAGCAAACTACTGAGAAGTATGTTTTGCTGAAAGAAGAGACAGAAGAAAAGGATGCTGAAATAAGGCGTCTTAAGAAGTTGATTGTTGAGGCTGCAGAGAAAAATTCTCAAATGGCATTAGAATTAGAAGAGTATCAGTCCTCAATTCTAAAGTTACTTGCTGAAATCCAAGAAATGAAAAAGATGAAAATCAATTTCAAATCCTATGTGGAAGCAAGTAATACGCTGACTGAACTAAACTCTTACTTGAGAGATCCATCTCATAAAGAAGGTTTAGGAGCAACGTGTGAAGGTGATAACGTAGAAATCTTGAGAAAAGATAAATCACCTATCTCCTTTCTACGTGCTACTGATAGTAGTCCTCCAGTAATCTATCAGTTTGGTAAAACTAAGGTTGCTGAAACATGCAATCAAGTACCTATTACCATAAAGCCCGCTGTTGCTACTCAAAGTAACAAGACTTTAAAAGGAAAACAGGTTGCTGAGAAGCAAACTGGAAAGAAAAAGAATGCCGAGAAGCATTCCGCCAAACAAGTTGCTGAAAGTGAAGATGACATTGACCTTGATAGAATTCAAGGAGAAATCGAAAGATTTGAGAAAACTCTGAGCAAACAGCAAGAGAAACTACAGAGTGTTGCACTTCTGACTAAGCAAACTACTGAAAAGTATGTCTTGGTGAGCGTTGAGTCAGAAAAGAAGGATGCTAAAATATTGCATCTCAAGAAGTTAATAGCTGAAGCTACAGAGAAGAATGCTCAAATGGCAATAGAATTGGAAGAGTATTAGTCCTCAATTCTAAAGTCACTTGCTGAAATACAAGAAATGAAAAAGATGAAAGTCAATTTCAAATCTTACGCTGATGGTAGTAACACGCTGACTGAACTAAACTCTTATCTGAGAGATCCATCTCAGAAAGAAGGTTTGGGTGCCACGACTGAAGGTGATGATGTAATACTCTTGAGTAAAGACAAATCACCAATCACCTTTGTTCGTGCAACTGATAGTGGTCAACCAGAACTTTATCAGATTGGTCAATCTAAGGTTGCTGAAATAAGTAATCAAGTACCTACGACCTTATAGCCCACTGTTGCTACTCAAAGTAACAAGACTTTAAAAGGAAAACAGGTTGCTGAAAAGCGCACTGTTCAGATAAAGGATGATGAAAAGCATTCCGCCAAACAAGTTGTTGAAAAGCAATTTGTTAAGACTAAAGGAAAGATTACTAAAAGTAATCTGAAGACCTTTGCTAACAAACCTGAATCGAGTAAGGTTGTTGAGATAAAAGCTCAGCATTCTCCGAAAAGTGGACTTGGATTCAAAACCAAGCAATGTCAACTCTTTCATGAGTATAAGGAAAGTCAGCAAAGATACTTCAAAGAGATGAACAAAACCAAGCCTAAGAGTTCTGACAAAACTCAAAATGCTAGGACTAGAAGGAACCTTGCTAGAAAAGAACTTACTGAAATGTATGTTCAGCAAAAGGGTCAACCACGCAAGACACCACATCAGAAAGTGGACTTGATTAGCAATGATCCAAAGTCTTTCGGTTCTAAGCCCTTGATGAATGTAGAATTGTCGGGTTCCAATTAATCAAATAAATTTGTATTTAGCCAAAGGCAATTCACAACTACAACGAAAACCGTAGTATAGCAGTAGAATAACCTCGAGTGTCGATCTCTAAGGACTATAACTAGCTTTATCTAATCTAACTTAAGAATATAAAACAGCAGACGACTTAGCAAAGGTTTTTCTTAACAGATAATGGAGATTGGTGATAGTATGGTCATTCAAAGCATAGCAGGTTAATAATCAAGCATAAATTCCCCGGTTTTGCATAGAGATCTTTGATCAATGAGTTGTCCAGTTGTAATTATTCAACACTACGAAGATATAGATTTAGATAGATCAAAGATCAATGAATTGTCCAATTGTGTTCAATAATTATTCAACAATACGAAGATAGAGATTTAGATAGATCAAAGAAATAAAGCAATAACTCTAGGAATAATGCGCGATATAGCCATTAGCATAATTATTAACCCTTCGCTAAGAAATCACATACTATCACCAACGAGAAGTTTAGCTACTCATAGTAGTCATGCAATCAACAGAAATCATACCACGAATGAATGAAAACATGATGAAAGATATATAAATATAAATAGACAAACTGTAAGATACAATATTACCGAAGGTTGTCGATCTCCGAAGAATCGCGATCTTACAAGCTCCAAACTGCTAAGAAAAAGTATCTCCTAAGCTAAGAACCCCCAGAACAGGCTATGGGAAATTCCTACCTAAAACTACAGAGAAAGGTGAGAGAAAAGGTCTGGAAAAGTATGAAAAACGGAGAAAATTGAGCAACTATATATAGGCTTTCGAATTGTGTGGGGCGAAGGGCCCCATACACCGGGCGATTCGCCTGGTGTGGGGCGATTCGCCCCAGTCGCCCGGGAGTAAATTTCGGCCAGATACGCGTTTTCGACGCGTTTTTGGATTTCTTCCCCTTTTCGGACTCGGTTTCTGCCTTCTAGTGACCTTCTAGCCTCCAGATTCGGTCCCTAGACTTCAAATCCTATCCGGAATCTTTCAAATACTCCAATTAGGCTTCTGGAACACCAATTCCTTGTCCACTTCAATATAATTGCCCGGAAAACCTCGGTTTTCAACCAAAACCTGTAAAATAAAAACTAAAGGGAAACGTGACACTATTCTAATAAAATGCACTAAAATATAGCTAAATTAACATAGAGGATAGCTAAAATAGGTGAAAAAGACTCAAATGAAAGTGTAAAATACACATTCATCAGCCCTCTAGTTCCTCAGCAAGTAGAAAACAAGTCAAAGTTGAAAACTCAAGACTTGGGTTTCCACTGGACGTTTTCTTGAATATTTTAATGGACATTCAATATTGGATAATTAACTTGTTTGCTCTTGATTGTGCAGACTTCAGCAACGGAGACAAACAATGCAATTTGGCACTTTGACAGTAGTTGTGGAAAGCACATGACGGGCCACAAGAAAAACCTTATAAACTATAGACGGTGGTCTAAAGGTCCAACAATAAGGTTTGCTGGTGGAGGCTTTGGTTCTACAAAAGGTTATGGTGACGTGAAGTTAGGATGCATTACCATTTCGGGTGTTCTTTATGTCAAAAATCTCAAGTTTAACCTTTTCAGCATGAGTCAATTCGCTGACAAAGGTTACTTCATCAAAATCAAAAGTGATGAACGAAAACTTATTGACTTTGAGACAAAGAAGGTTATTATGGTTGCTAGAAGATTAGGAGGTCTCTATACCGTAGATTGGTCTTCAGCAATCGTTGAAAAATGCCTTGTCTCAGATCATGATTGCCTTGCTGAAAAAGCATGGTTATGGCATAAACTAGCAAGTCACCTAAACTTCAAGACGCTGAATAAGCTGTCTTAAAAGCCACTTGTAGTTGGATTACCTAAGGTTACTTTTAAGAAGGATGGTGTTTGCAATGCATGTCAACAAGGAAAGCAAACCAAAACTTCTTTCAAGAACAAGGCAGTACCGTCAACTACAAAACCTTTACAACTCTTACACATGGACTTGTTTGAATCTTCTTCAACAAGCTATGCTGGCAAGAAGTATGGTTTGGTGGTGGTATGACTATTCAAGATTCACTTGGGTAATATTTATCAAACACAAGTCTGAAACAAGGACTGAAATACCTAACTTGCTGAATAAGCTCGAAGTCATGATAAATGACAAGGTAAAAGTCATAAGAACATACCATGGTACTGAGTTTGTAAACAAGTACATAACTGAGTATTACACTTCAAAAGGCATACAACATCAGTTATCCTCAGTAAGGACACCTCAACAAAATGGTGTTGCTGAAAGGAAGAATCGTACCCTTAAGGAAGTAGCTAGAACAATGCTTGCTGACACTGAAATAAGTGAAGCTTATTGGGTTGAAGCGATTAATACCGCCTGCTATACTCAAAATCGATGCTTGATAACTAAGGAATACAACAAAACTCCCTATGAGTTATTTGTTGGAAGACCTCCTAACATCACCCATCTAAGAGTATTTGCTTGCAAATGCTTTGTTCTTAACAATGGCATAGAATACTTAAGAACATTTCAACCAAATGCAGACCAAGCGATATTTCTTGGATACTCCTTGCATAGCAAAGCTTATAGAGTTTACATAAAAAAGGCACAAAAGATTGAAGAATCAGTGCATGTTGTATTCTATGAAAAATTACAAGGAGTCCCTGATGAAGAAGAAAGATCAGAATGTATGAAGAAATTACTCATACACAAGCAAAGAACTGAATCTGATGCTAGAAATATCAAATCAATTGAACTAAATGATGATTCTTGCAATGACACTCGTCCCCCAAGTCAGGACAAGATAAATATAGTTCATAATAAAGAATTTCCGGCTAAGGACGCGGTTGCTCCCGATGTTGCTGAAACTACGCAAGTTCCTGTGTCTGCTGACGAGTTACCTCAAACTTGCAATGCTGAACAAGCAGTTGCTGATGAACCAATTTTAGCAGAGACACAACAAGATGCCAGTAGTACTGAAAAAGTACATGTTGAAGAGTCACATGCGTAAACGCAAACTTATCCAGACCCAAAGAGCAGAAAACCTGTTAATAAGTGGATTAGAGATCATCCCTCTACGGATATGATTGGTGATATTGACAAACGCCAAGTGACTAGATCCAAAGCATCTACTAATCAAGAACTTGCTGAAAACGCAAACGTCATTGAAGTAGAAGCTTTGTTCTCTTGCTTTGTTTTAGAAATTGAACCCAAGACCATAGAAGAAGCTTTAAAGCATTCTGAATTTATCAAGGCAATGCAAGAAGAGCTGGATCAATTTGGGAGGAACAAAGTCTGTGTTGGTCCCTTTAAACAACAAGAAAAGACTAGAGGGGGGGGGGGGTGAATAGTCTTTTCAAACTTTCGTCGTTTAAAAACTTTCTCAGCGAGGACTTATTACTTTTCAGTAATGAGTTTGCTGATACTTAACTTTCTCAGCAAGCGCAAGTTACTTTTCAGTAACGTTTTTTGCTGATACTTAAAATCAGAGAGCAGAAGTCTTTGATACAATAAGTGCTTCGTCAGTAAGTGATAGTTTCAGCAAGTGAACAGAGTGACTGTGTACAGATAGATATGCTTTGCTGAAAACTAAATGCAGTAAGTAAATCACACAAACACTTTTATAGTGGTATCTGAGAGTGGCGTAATCTCTCAACTAATCCACTTTGTCCTTTCTAGGACTGAATCCACTAAGACAAGTTTGAGGTTCCTTACAACACCTATCTAGAGCGATTCAAACAGAAACCAAAGCACACTTGCTTCGTTTTCAACCTAACTAGAGAACGAAACCTTGTTCTCCACCAAACTTGGGACTTTTAATCAGCAACTCTATGCTCGATTAAGTTCCCCCTGAATTTCACGCCTGAAAGGGTGTATTTTCAGTTAGAGAGGTTTGGGATGAGATAACTTGATTATAACTTATTCAGCTACAACAAGAAATCTAAGAAACAAAACTTTGAATACTATGCAGTAAACAAGTTTGAATGTTTCTGGTGTCAAGACTTGTTCTTGTTCGAAAGAAAGAACACTTAACTAATTTGTTAGCCGTGTATGTTCTACTTCTTCACAAGTAGTTTTTTCAAGCTTTAAGTCTTGGAACGGATCAATGGCAGTAAAGAGTGTTTGAAGGGTATGTGAGTTTAAGCACAAGTGAGAGTTTGATCACGTTGTTGACACACTTCAACTCTTTGCCGGATGACCTCTATTTATAGTGAATCAAGGGAGCCGTTTGAATTTCAAATTCTAAGGCTTTGTTCCTTAAGATGTCACTATCTTGCTTTTGTACTTTCAGCAGTGTCCTTTATTTGTCTTCTAGTCTTCAAGTCCTTCGCATGCATGCTTTGCATTTAATGTTCATTTGAATGAGATTCAAACATGAACGTTGGAGAGCAAATACAAGTACTTTCAGCAAGGAGGTCACATATGTTTTGCAGCAAGTGGTCAGTCTTAGTTTCACCAAGCACAACCTACTCTGTCGTTTAGATTTTCACTTATGCAAGCTGTTGCTGAAGTTTCCACTTTCTGAGCAACATGTGCCTTTGTAGATACCAGTCTTCAGAAATTTTCTAGTCTTCAGTCTTCGAATTATTCAAGTTTCTGAACGGTTCTAAATGCTTCAATAGTTTGTTTGTGTAAACAAAGTACATCATCAGCAAATGCTTCAATAGGTTGTTTTTCTTTTCAGAAAACAAGATGCATCATAAGCAGTAAAAACACACCTATCTAGCACCTACTCTAAGTCTTCAGCAAACGTTCCTCTTTTACAATGTCCTTTAAAATTCTAAATTCCTATGGACCTTAAGAGTACTAGTTACTGGACTTTCCTTAATTTAGCATGGTTAATTGCTCATCAAAATTACAAGTTTCCTAACAAATTTCCCCCTTTTTGATGTTAGCAATCCATGGCTAAATTAATTGTTACCCTTTTAGAGGTTTCTGATGTTGAATAAATCAGTTGATTAATGCAAGCATACTTGAATAATAAAACAGTAAGCATAACTAGATTGCATAATCAAAAACCAATAAGAGTCAAAAGCTTTATTGCTGATAGTTATCTTTCAGTAAGTTTACAAGAAAGTTCAGAGATAACTACACAAATCAGCAAACAAAACTAAACAGAGCTTTTACAAGGGACTTGAGCTCTTTCAGCAGAAGATTTTCTCAGAATCTCCCTTACACTCTTCTCAGGAAGTGCAGAAAATTCAACACAGTTTCGTAATCTTCAAGTAGCTTACGGACTTCGAGCTGAATGATCCTTACGTTCTTGCAGGCGGTATAATGATGTTTTTCAACATTCATTTCTTTGTAGTGCAACACCCACAAGTGCATGCCCCAATTGCTGGCATGGAGAAGTTGTGTATCTGAAATGCCCTTGTTAGCGTGAATCTTCCTTAACCAGAGAAGATCTTCTTCTTGATCCTTAGCAGTGAGATAGAAATACTCATAAGGAATCAAGCCATATTTCTTCTTTGACTTCTCGGTTAAAGGGTCAAAGTAATAGGCAACATCAATTGGTTTAATCAGATCAGGTTCTTGCTTTATTTGTTTGCAAATTGATGTTCTTCTTACCAAGACTTCCAGATTCAGCCATCTCCCAGCAATGTTTCTTGGGAAGGGAGGAGGATCCCTTTCTTTTCTTTTCACCTTCAATTCAATCCAAGTGTACATTTGATTCAGTACAACAGTTGGAAAGAAACCATTTGCCAATACATCTTCCAGCTTTAAGATCCAGCAACCATGAACATTTCTGATTACATTTTGAGTTGTTTCCTCATTGCTGGTCTTTGTGTATTCAATGTCGGAGCCAATGGAAATGCTGGCTAGCCTCTTTTCTTCCTGTCTTTGCCTTCTTCTTCTTGACTTTGCATTCTCTTGATCTCTTGTTGAAGATCTTGAGTCAGAAGAGAAATGTTTTGAGCTATTGTCTGATTGTCATCATCATCATCATCTTCATTCAGATCTTGATGATTCTCAGTGTGACAGTATTCATGAGTTTTATCAAAAGTTTTTCTCTTTTTCGGATTTGCTGAATTCAACTCAGAATCTGCTTCAACTTGTCTTTTAGAACTTTGCTCTCTTTCAGCAAGAGGTTCTATTGTCAGTGGCACTTCAGCAGGGGTTTTCTTTCTTGAAGATTTTCTTTGTTTATCTTCCCCCTTAGACATGGATTGCATCATTGGAGTAATGTGCAGAGAAAAGAACTCATTGCAATTTTCAGCAAGAGTGCTTAGGCTATTGTACTTCATGATAATTGCCTGATGATCAGAGGTCAACTTTGACAATTCTTGATTGATACTCACCAAGTTCTCCTCATGTCTGCGCTCAGTTTCGACTTTGTCTTCAATGAAAGTCTGAGCCTTTTTCAATGCAGACTTTGCCAGTTTGAGTGCTTGACTGACATCTTCTTCATAGCTTTTGTGGTGTAGACTTATGTCTTTTTGAGCTATGGTAACAGAAGTAGTGCGTTTCAGCACAGTAGCCAGTTTTTGCCGATGTCAAGCGGACTCTCAGCAAGCAGTGCATCGTCTTCTGCTTTGTAGGCTTTGTGGACTTCCATCAGTGCCAAAATTCTTGGAGTAAAATCCTCCACACGTGGGAACGACACTAAAGTCGGGGTCAAGGAATGAACTTTAAGCTCAGTAGCAAATTGATCATCTCTAGTCAGCAAATGACTCCTTATGTCATCATTTTCATCATTGTCATCATCAGGAGGAGGAATTGTGACCACAGTGGGTTCAACTTTCTTTGATTGATCATCCTCATTTGCTGAGAGATCTTCTTCGTCATCAGATTCATCAAGGCCAGCAACCTTGGTTCCTAAATCTGTAGCTTCATTCCCTTTTGGTTGAGTGGTTGCTGATGGCAACGCTTCAGACTCAACAACTAGAGTTTCACCAGTAGTGAGTTTTGATTGAGTAGTTGCTGAGGGCGACGTTTGAGACTCAATAACTGGAGTTTCACCAGTAGTAAGTGGAAGGGAGGGGACTTCCAGAGGCTTCACTCCTGAAGATTGAGCAATGTCTAGATTCTGCGTATGCCTTACATGAATCTGTAGACTGTTTTGAAGTGCTCTTTGATAATCTTTATCCAATTCTTCATCTTCAAGGTTTGGATCAGTGACCTTGGCATCGAGTAAAGATAACTTGGCATCAGAAAGCTTGCTTTTGCCTAGTTTCAATTCAGCGCGCTTTCTGGCGTACTCTTCTTCAGTGCCAGCGCCTTGTTCAGGTGCTGGAGTACTTGTCTCAGCAGGAGCAAGATTGGATTCTTGTTGCTGACTTGGTGTTTGATCAGCTTGCTGATTGTCATTATCATGATGTTCAGTCTCAGCAACTGTCAGTTTAACTCCACCAGCATCAGGACTAGGACCTTGATTATCATCATCGTCATCCTTTTTGTCCTTAGAATCTTTTCCTTCATCATCACTTGGATCTTTAGGAATGCTCTCATCCTCTTCTTCTTCATCATCGTCCGTCAGTATGACCAACTCAAGATGTTTGTAAAGTGCAATACTTGTAACTTCCTCTTCTTCATTGATTTTGTGGAGATCATCCACCACGGGTACAAAGGAACCCTTGAGCATCACAGCTTGTTCAGCTGGAGAGGCACTCTTGAATTTGGCTTTCATAATCTCTCTGATTAGACCAATCAGACTTGAACTCATGAACTGAGAATATGTCAACTCTTCTGGAAGTATTGAGTGCACAAACGTCTCGCCTTTCAGTAGAGAGAGTCTCTTTTTCTCGTTGGAAAGATGAAGGTGAAGGTCAGAAAAGTCCATCCTTCTGTACCTTTGCCAGTTGCTGACAGACTTAGCAACTCTGGTCAAGGTAGTTTTCTTGAAGTCTGAGTAAAGTTCCTCTGAACTCACTTTCGGATCTTCAGTGATGTGAACCACTTCAGTGGTCTCCTTTTAAGCCTGAAAAAGAATAAAATTAAGTTCACGTTGTACACTTGTTTGTGCTGGTACTATTTCAATTGCTTCAAGAGCTTGAGAAGCATCCTTGAATTGTTCATCCTGAAATAATTTTAAGTTAGATACAAGCACTAAGTTTTCAAACTTAGTTGAATTACCAAAAACTTTATCTATCTGCTGAGCAGGAGGTGTTGATTCTGGTGCAGAGGGTTCATCAACCTTCTGACTTGTATCTTGAGAAGTCTGTAAAGAAATCATTATATTAGCAAAACAATGAGTTTCAGATAGTGAAGTTTTGCTTATGGTTGAGATAACTACCTGCTGAAGAAGGACAGGTGGTGACTCAGTCCTTTCAGCAACGACAGCTTCTTCAGTATCTGGGACTTGTTCTTCAGCAGACTTCTTTTCTTGCTCTATTTGAGAAAGCTGTGCGGGTTCAGTAATCTCCCTTGTCTGTGAAATGACAAGTTGAGCAGAGACATCTTGACCCTTGAGTTCACTGCTTGTCATGAAAACATCTACTGATTTGTTGGATGTGTCTTCAATCTCCAACTCCATTTGCTGACTCAATTCTGTCAGCACAAGCTGAACTTTGTCAATGGATGTTTTCGGTGAACTAGGTCCAGTATTCTCAGCATCACGAGATGCGTCGTCGAATAGTGTCTCTTGTGGTGTTTCAGCAATCTCTGGGACTTGAACCATTGCAGTCTCAGCAACTGGTTCTTCAGCAACTTGATGAGTTGCTTGTTCAGCACCATCTTTTCAGCATTAGCAGCATCAACAAGTGCCGCGGTTATTAGATCAGCAGCAATATCATTTGCTGGTTCCAACGTCTGATCATCTAGATTATCTACAATGTAGATATCTGGGATTGAGGCAGGAATTTTATTTCCACTGCCTTGTGGTCTCATCTCAGCAGATGTATCAACATTGAGTTGATTGTTGAAGGCTTCCGCAAACACTTCAACATTGTTGAAGTTGGTTTCAGTAACCACTTCATCAACATCTACTGGAACTTGTGTTTCAGCAACTGCGGGAGTATCATCCGAAAGATCATGGACAACTGGTACTGACTTGCGAGCCAGTGTTTTCTTTCTTGGGTTACTTGTCCGTTTTCTCTTAGGGACGGGGTTAGCTGATGACGCTGCAGTCTGAGTGTCATCATCAGCTTTCCTCTTTTTCTTCTTTGATTTTTCCAGTTTCTCTCCAGCAGTGGCGTCAGTAGTTGCATTTTCAGCAACGGTTATTGTATACTTATCTTGATCACCATCTACAGCAGCTTCATCAACAACTTTTTCAGCTGTTGGAGCCTTGTCTTGATGAGTAGTGGTGTCAACATCTGCAGCTGTTGTATACCTTTCTTGCTGACTTGTGCTGACAACATTTGCAGCTGTTGTCTTCTTTGATTTCTTATCAGCAAGCTTAGGTGCATTTTGCTTGTAGAAGGCTCTTCCCACATTGCATACTGATTTCTTAATCGGCAATGGGTTTCTCAGCTGAATCCTGAAGTGTTCAAGGATATAGCATATTTTTAGTCCATACATGACTGGGAAGGTAGGTGAGACTTTGTTGTCTTCAACCTTAACCTTGAATTTAGTAACACAATCAACAAGTCTGTTGAAAATGTACTTTGCCTAGTTGAGCTCGGTTTTGTTGTCATGGATATGCATCAGCAGCGGCCACCTTCTCAAGCCTACTTGGTCTATCCCTCCGACTTGGGAGTCTAAGACTTTGATTAGTAGCAGAGCTACTAGACCAAGTGAATGGCAGAGATGCTTCCTCTTAACGTGCTTTGTCCAAGTCACCGGAGCAATCTCTCCTTTCTTCATTTTCTCGTTTCAGACATCACTGTAGAAGGCTTCAATTTCTTCATCAGTGGCAGTGATCTCTTCTTCAGTTCCAGTGGTCGGAATCTGAAAAATGTCGGCTTAATCAGTCCATTTCAGGACGATTTGCATACCTTGAACTGTGGTGGAAATCACTTTTTCAGTGACTCCTTTACCATCAGTTAGAGTCTGGATTTCTGCATTGTTGTAAAATTCCATTGTATCTAACATACTCACTTTCTTAGGGCGAGCAGTTATAAAGAGAGTAAGGCCTTGCTGTTTTATCAAGTCAAGCGCCTCCTCATTTTAACCGTCAAGTTCTTGTTCATAGAAGTATCGGATATACTTCTCTTTGGCAAATCTTCCCCATTGCATCATCATCTCACACTTTGCACTGTGTAGATATGCAGGCAGCATAGGTTTTTCGGTTATTTGGTCGTTTTTCAACACAATTTTCATTGTTGGTTGTCGGAGTTATCACCGGAGCAGTGCTTTTTCCAGCACTGTCAACCTTAGATGATTTTGATGTCTTAGAGGACTGTCTCTTTGGTGCTATTTCTTATATAGGGTGAGAAATGTACGAAAAAGATTACTTTGCTTTTTGACCGGAGGTACAGTGAATTCAGGCTAAAATTTGCAGAGAAAGGAAATATGAGTTAAAGAATTTGTCTTTCTCTAACTCCTTGTTTATATATTGTCTCTGATGTGCAAGAAGCTCAATCGATTTTGAGTTCTCAGCAAGGGTATATCAGAGATTCAACAGCGTTAGTGGAGCCTTTGCATTAAATGCGTAGTGGCCCACTAACAAAAACCGTCGGAGCACTCTTTCTCTTTGCAATATTAACCGGCAGATCATAAACATCTTTAAACCAATGGACACGATTGTATTTCATGTCATGATTATTAGCGAGTTTATTTGTGCCCGATTAACGTCACAAATTGATTTTACCTAGATTTATGGGATTTGATTGCTTGCTGAAGTAAACAAGAATATTTTCAGCGAGTTTGTGTAACCAGCCTTGTTACTTGCTGAAAGTTCCCCCTTAATCAGATATCTCATATTTTCTTAAGTTAAAAGACATTTCTGAGTTCCCGTCTCAGCAAATTCTTTTTGTCTTGAGATATCTTTTGGTAAAATCTGAGAAGTGAGATTGCTCTTTTCTGAGTTCCCGTCTCAGAATTTTCCTTTGATACTTGAATACCTGTTTCAGTATCTTTGATTGTCTGAATGCCTGTTTCAACAATCTTTAAGGTTTTTCTCTTACTGAGTGCCCGTCTCAACAAGTGATCAAGTTTCCTAACAAATACCCGTTTTGAAGGAATTACTTGCTGAATGCCTTTTTCAGCAATCATGTAGTGACCTATCATTTCTTTTTAGAAGAAATCAGTGGAAGAAGCTTTTATTCAAGTAAGAATACTTTGGCTTGCTGAATGCCTGTTTCAGCAATCTGCCAATTGTATCCTTTATTGAGGTAATTCGATCAATCCAAGGTTATACCTTAGCATTGCGAATCTATTATCTGGTAGGGGCTTGGTAAAGATGTCGGCAAGTTGATCATCAGTGCCTACTTTTACAACCTCAATATCTCCCTTCTCCACATGATCTGTAATGAAATGATGTCTAATATCAATGTGCTTTGTCCTTGAGTGGAACTTAGGATTTTGCGTGATAGCAATAGCACTTGTATTATCGCAAAAGATTGGTGTTTTCTTTGCAGAAATACCATAATCTCTTAATTGTTGCTGAATCCATACAATTTGAGCTGTGCAACAACCAGCCGCAATGTACTCAGATTCAGTGGATGAATTGGCAACACAGGTTTGCTTCTTGCTGAACCATGATATTAATCTAGTACCTAGAAACTAACAAGTTCCAGAAGTACTTTTTCTATCAAGAGTTGATCCTCCATGATCACCATCAGAATAACCAACCAATTCAAGTCCAGAATCTTTAGGATGCCATAATCCAACATTGACTGTACCTTTGACATATTTCAGTATCTTAAGTTCCTTTTTGTAGTGTGATTCTCTTGGATCAGATTGGAATCTTGCACACACACAAACAACATACTGAATGTCAGGTCTACTTCCTGTTAAATACAACAAGGAACCAATGAGCTTCCTATACTTGTGTTCTTCAACACTTTTATCTTCTTTAGTATACCCCAATTTGGTACCAACACTCATAGGGATCTTTTCAGGTTTTTCTTCCTCTTTGATACTAAACTTTATGAGCATTTCTTTTGCATACGTTGCTTGATTTATGAATATTCCATCTTTGAGTTGCTTGACTTGCAATCCTAGGAAATAATTCAATTTTCCCATCATACTCATTTCAAATTTATTTGTCATGAGTTTGGAAAAATCATCACAAAGTTGCTTGTCGTTAGATCCAAATATTATGTCATCCACATAAATCTGAACTAAGAGTATTTTACCATCATGGTTCATGGTAAACAAAGTTTTGTCAACTTCACCTTTCTTGAAACCATTATCCAGCAAGAACTTAGCTAATGTATCATACCAAGCTCTAGGTGCTTGCTTTAGACCATATACAGCTTTTTGAAGCTTGTATACCATCTTGGTTTCTGAGGGAAGTTCAAAGCCAGGGGGTTGTTCTAAGTAGACTTGTTCAGCAAGTTCACCATTCAAGAATGCACTTTTAACATCCATCTGATAAACAATGAAGTCATTGTGAGCAGCAAAGGCCAAGAAAAGTCTAATTGAGCATAAGACTCATCATAGTCCAATCCTTCAGTCTGACAGTAAACTTGAGCAACCAAACGTGCTTTGTTTCTTGTTACTTCACCAGACTCACTCAGCTTGTTTCTGAACACCCACTTTGTACCAATAGCTTTCTTGCCTTCAGCAAGAGGTACAAGTTTCCAGACTTTGTTCCTTTCAAATTGATCCAGTTCTTCTTGCATTTCCTTGATCCATTCAGAATGCTTTAGAGCTTTTTCTATGGTCTTGGGTTCAATTTCTGAAACAAAGCAAGAGAACAAAGATTCTACTTCTACGACCTTTGCTTCTTCAACAAGTCCATGAGTAGCAGAAACTTTGGATCTAGTCACTTGGCGTTTGTCAATATCACCAATCATATCCGTAGAGGGATGATCTCTAATCCATTTGTTAACAGGCTTTCTGCTCTGTGGATCTGGATAGGTTTGCTCATCAGCATGTGACTCTTCAGCATGTACTTGTTCAGTACTACTGGCATTTTGTTGTGTCTTTGCTGAGATCGGTTCATCAGCAACTGCTTGTTCAACATTGCTAGATTGTGGTAACTCATCAGCAGGCACGGGAGGTTGCATAGTTTCAGAAACATCCGGAGCAACTGCATCTTTTGTTGGAAATTCTTTGTCATGAACTATATTTGTCTTGTCATGACTTGGGGGAGGAGAGTCATTGTCAGAATCATCATTTTGTTTGATTGACTTGATTTGCCTAGCATTAGATTCAGTTCTTTGCTCATGTATGATTAGCTTTTTCATACATTCTGATATTTCTTCTTCAACAGGCACTCCTTGTGTCTTTTCGTAGAATACAACATGCACTGATTCTTCGATCTTTTGTGTCTTTTTGTTGTAAACTCTATAAGCTTTACTATGCAAGGAGTAACCAAGAAATATCGCTTCGTCTGCCTTTGGTTGAAATGTTCTTAGGTATTCTCTACCGTTGTTAAGAACGAAACACTTACAACCAAATACTCTTAGATGAGTGATATTAGGAGGTCTTCCAACAAATAACTCATAAGGAGTTTTGTTGTATTCCTTAGTAATCAGATATCTGTTTTGAGTGTAACAGGCGGTATTAATCGCTTCAACCCAGTAAGCCTCACTTATTTCATTGTCAGCAAGCATTGTTCTTGCGGCTTCTTTTAGGGTGCGATTCTTCCATTCAGTTATGTACTGGTTTACAAACTCAGTACCATGGTCTGTCTGATGAACGTGTATTTTACACCTTCATTCGAGTCTTTTTTCACCTATTTAGCTATCCTCTGTGTTAATTTAGCTATATTATAGTGCATTTTATTAGAATAGTGTCACGTTTCCCTTTAGTTTGCATTTTTCAGATTTTAGGTGAAGAACGTGATTTTCCGGGCAATTATATTGAAGAGAACGAAGAATCGATGTTTCGTGGTCATCCATTGTGTATCTAGAAGGTTCCGGATGAGATTTGAGGTCTAGGGGTCGAGTTTCAAGGCTCAAAGGTCACTAGAAGGCAAAATCCGAGTCCGAAAAGGAAAAGAAGACCAAAAACACATCAAAAACACGTTTCCGCCGACTGGAGCTCCCGGGTGGTTCGCCTGGGATGTGGGGCGGTTCGCCCGGTGTCTGGGGCGACTCGCCCCACGCGTTCTGAACTCCTATATATAGTTGCTTCTGTTTCTACGTTTTTCATACTTTCTCAGACCTTTTTTCATACCTTTCACATTAGTTTTAGATAGGAATTCTCCAGAGCCTGTTCTGGGAATTCTTAGCATAGGAGACTATTTTTCTTATCAATTTGGAGGATTATCTTGCTTGTGAGTTCGCAATTCTTCGGAGATTGACAACCTTCGTCGGTAACATTGTATCTCACGATTTTTCTGTTTATATTTATATCTTTCAACATGTTTTCATTCAATCTTGCTTTGATTTTTGTTGATTGCATGACATCTATGAGTAGCTAAATCTATCGTTGCTGATAGTATGTGATTTCTTAGCTAGGGTTCTTAATTATGCATGATGGCAGTAACGCGAATCAGACCTGAGTTATTACTTTATTTCTTTGATCTATCTAAGCCCTCTATCTTCGTAGTGTTGAATTGAACGGAACACATTGGACAATTCATGATCTTAGATTTCTATGCAAAACGATCGGGTACTTCATGCATGATTATTAACCTGATGCTTTGAATGATCATACTATCACTAACTTCCATTATCTTTAATAAGAAAAATCTGTGCTAAGTCGTTTGTTGAGATTATAGTTTAAGTTAAATTAGATAAAGCTAGTTATAGTCCTTAGAGATCGACACTCGAGGTTATTTTACTGCTACACTACGGTTTTCGTTGTAGTGGTGAATTGTCTTTGGCTAAAAACAAATTCATTTGATTAATTGAGTCTGACAAATCCGGTTCATCAAATTGGCGCCGCTGCCGGGGACTATACTCCTTTTTTCCGTTTAGCTTTTATATATTTTCAGCATTCGATTCCTAGTTTTAGTACTTTTCTTTAATTTGATCTCTCTGATACTCTCTTCTTAGCTTGTTACAGATAGTGTATGCGAAGTACAGGATCTAGGAGAACACCGCTTACTGAACCAATCGCTGAAATCGACAGAGTCTACCACCAAAGAAGGCGACTACTTCTACGACGTGAACTAGAGGAAATAGAGGATACTGATTTCTCTGAATCTCTACATAGTCTTTTTAAGGAAATCGTCATAATGGCAGATGCTAGACCACTGAAATCATGCGTTCAACCCACCAAGGATCGTATGAGGAGACCGGCGATTGTTCTTTCGCCTGCAACTCGAGATCTGGAAATAAAAAACCACGCGTTCCAACAACTTCCGAGGTTCTATGGCTTGGCAAGGGAAGATGTGATGGGGTACTTGCACGATATCGATGACTTCGTCAACCAACTCCCACGACCCGGAGCTGAAATAACAGCGAATGAGTTGAGAATGAAAGTTTTTGCGATGGGGCTTGGCGATAGGGCCAAGTCATGGTTGAGTTTTCTACCGGCAGGTTCGCTTGACACATGGGAAAAGGTTTTTTCAGCATTAATGGAGAAATACTTTCCTCACACCTTGACTACCGCGCTTAAGGCGCAAATCACTGGATTCAAACAAGACTATGATAGACCATCTACACCGCGTTTGAGAGGTTCCAAGACCTCATGAACAAGTGTCGTCACCATGGTTTTGAGCTTTTGGATCTTGTCCAACACTTCTACAATGGACTAACCTTTGAGAATCAGCAAGTGGTGGATTTCCAATGCCGCGGCAATATTTGGGAGGAAATCGCGGAAGCCGTTTCGGCGGTTTTCGAAAGGCTTGCTAAAGGTTTGCAATTCAAGCATCCAAGAGCAATGGTTAGGAGACGTGGACCTGAAGCTCCACCTAATCAGGAGGCCCCTATGTATGGGGGGAATGGGGATCGATTTGAATGCTTTACCAATGAGTTGAAACAAGTCCTCAAGAGCTCCACTGGAACAGCTATGTCCAATGAAGTTTGCCGAATATGCAAGAACTATGGGCATGGATCTTGCATATGATGATGGCAATTGGGTTCAAGGAAGCAAAGAGGAAGCTTTTTCTATGGAATTTGGTACTCAAGAAGCTAGCTACGGACAAGATGGTAGGAATCCTCGAGGTGGATTTTGGAGAAGAGGGTTCCGGAACAATCAAGGATACGCACCGGCTAGCCAAACTTATGGCCCTAACCAAGACCGTATTAAGCTTAGCTATGATAATGATCACTACGAGAACCCTTCTCTCAAAGAGCAACCGAAGTCGAAGACGGCTCTACTGATGGAAAACTTGCAGAAAATGGTTGATCACACCCAAAGTTTTCTTAAGTGTTATGAAGAAGACTAGGGCGAGGCTGGATCGTTTGGAAGAGAGCACTAGGCTTTCCCATCAAAAGATGCAAGAGTTGATTGACCGTGGAGCGAGTAGGGAGCAAGGGAAGTTGCCTAGCAACACTGAGAAGTCGATGTCTATTACCTTGGTGGGTGATCTTCCTGTTTAAATCACCATCAAGAAGGTTGCTAAATGTGAGCGTGCCAAGGATGAAGAACCCCCTCTAGCCAAGGAAGAAGAGAAGGACCTTGGTTCTTATGTGAGTGATGAGGAGCGAGAGGATCCCGAGCCAATTCCTGAGAGTTTCGATGTTAAGGTTGGGATTGGTGAACTTGAAGATTTGTTCGTGCTACACTGGATACTGGATCTTACTCTAATGTGCTCCCAATGAATGTGTTTGAGAAGAGTGGCCTTGGAAAACTATCTGAGCATAAGGCTATTGTGCAATTGGCGGATGGATCCTTTGTGAGACCCGAAGGCGTTGTGAAGAACGTGTTGGTTAAGATTGGTGAAGCTTTTGTGTACACCAACTTTGTAGTTATGCCGGCGTATACACCTGAGATGGGGGATGTTGTACTCTTGGGGCGAACATTCTTGACTAAGCTACGCTCCGTGATAGACATCTACCGAAGAACTTGCACCATTGAGGTGGATGGCAAGCAACATGTGTTGCGAGCCATATCTGATCCAAATATTCACTTCAATGCTTCTCACACAATTAACTACTTTGGTCTTGCTGTCTATGTTCATTCTCATTCACACGTTCGTGGCATGAGGAAAAGATCCATGAATGGGAAGTCTAGTACCCTCAAAAATAAGAACTAGGAGCAAGAAGAAGTCGAGTCAAAGACTATAAACAATGGCGCTATCCGTGAGGCAACCCGGAGTTTTTATCACTTTTTTATAGCTTTATTGCATTGCATGCATTCTTACATTGAACAATTAGCCTTTCTTTATGTGAATTTGTTCGTTTATGTGTTACTTTGTGCTTATGTTTATGTTTGAGTGAATTTTTTTCCGAGTGTTTTTCTTGAGGGAAATGGTTTTCGGGGATAAAAACTGAGTTTTTCGAAAAAAAATTCGTCTCCCCACCTCTGGCGGTGTGGGGCGAATCGCCCCACGCACAGGGCGGATCGCCCCACACCATCAGACAAGAGAAAAACGGGAGTTCTTCCCTTTTTCCTCATTTTCCCATCTTCTTCACTCTCTTACTCCCAAAATACGCAAAAACTCAAAAATTCTTCAATCCTTTATAAAATCTTCAATTCTCCATCAAATTTTGTGTTCTTTAGCTTCAATCGAAGCCCATTACGTGCTCTTTCTTTTCATCCAAACAAATTTCATCCTAGTTCATTCATTCTTCGGATCTGAGGTAACTTCACATGAACCCTAATTTTTCAAATTTGGGGTTTTTTTTATTTATGCTTCAATTGAGCTTATATGATGTATGGGTTGATTGTTTGTGTGATTAGTTTCGTTATTCACTATCAATTGCATGTTCAATTATGCTTGGTTTGTCGGTTTGAGAATTTTGCCTACTAGATGTTTATGTCTTAAGGTGCATTGTTTCTTTTCCTTTCATTCCATGTCTATGGGTGTGCTTATTGATATGATAATGATGGACATGATGGTGGAACGCATGATTGATGAGTTTGAGGATTTATGATGCTAGATTTTTTTTGCAACTATGGTATGATTTGAGCCTTATGATTTAAGGCTAATTGTTGTCTAGCAAGAGCTTAATGTGATATGTTACATGTCTAAGATATGTTGGTGTGTTGCATTTTAGTTCTAGAAATGGCTAGATTAGACATGGAGGTTTTGAGGAGTGCGATTGTTGTTGTAATCAATCGTGTGTTTCACTCTTGCATTTGCATATGCATAAATCTGTTTTATGTCATACAAGATACTAATTGCTGGTTGTAGGAACCATGCCTCCACGAGACAAGAAGAAAGCTGGCTCGTCTAAGAGCAAGAAGGGTAAGGGGGCAGCTTCAAGCTCCCAACCTTCCCATGAGTTATTTGAGTTGTCTCTTGCTGCAATTGGCGTCCGTCAGAGGCTCCAAGCAGAGCTTGCTCAAGGTGGATGATCAACCATTCCGGATAGAAGGATCGAAATTCCAGACGACCTTGCTAACCGGCCAGGTTACAGGGTGCTCTCTCGTTTGGCAAGAAAGAGGAATTGGGGTTGGTTTACTTCCAACCGATTCAAGGGGTACGATACGAGCCTCCTCCATGAGTTTTATGCTGGGTACACGGATCTTGAAGAGAAGGAGGGGGTACTCGTTAGAGGCGTAATTGTGCCATGGACGCCGGCCTCAATTTCTGCATTTATCCATTTTGGGGAACGAGAGTTCACCGGAAGTAACCATTCCTACGTGTATTCAAGGGCCACTAGGGGAATTGGAAATGACATCACAGATGTGATTTGCAACAGGGAATATGTGTATCCAGATACCGGGGCACAACCTGAACGGATCGATCAGAGTGACCTTAGTATTGAGGCTAAGGTGGTTATGAAATTCTGTATTTTCAACTTGATCCCTAGGATGAATGGCACGTGGATACAGCCGAATTATGCTGAGTGATGAACCGCGGATGTCGTGCTCCGAATTCAATCAAATAATATTTGTAATTTAGCCAAAGGCAATCTACAACTACAACGAAAACCGTAGTGTAGCAGTAGAATGACTAGAGTGTCGTTCTCTCAGGACTATAACTAGCTTTATCTATTTAACAAGAGAATATAAACAGCAGACAGATAGCAAAGGGGTTTTCTAACAGATAATGGAGATTGGTGATAGTATGATCCTTCTTAGCATAACGGGTCGATAATCATGCATAAATTTCTCGGTCTTGCATAGAGATCTTTGAATCAATCTAATGTCCTGTTGCAAATATTAAGCACTACGAAGATAATTTGTCTGACAAGTCAATCACTACTGTCCTATTGTGTTCCGTAATTATTCAACACTACGAAGATAAACTCGCACACAGGTCGACAACTGTCCAATTGTGCATAATAAATAATACAACATACGAGAATTTAGGTTGTGCCTGATCAACGAAATAAAGCAATGACACGGAGTATAATGCGCGATATAGCCATTAGCATGATTATCTTCCCTTTGCTAAGAATTCACATACTACCACCAACGATAAGTTTAGCTACTCATAATAGGCATGCAATCAACAGAAATCATAGAAGAAAACATATTGAAAGATATATAAAATAAGTAGATTAAACTTTAAGATACAAGTTACCGAAGGTTGTCAATTTCCGAAGAATTGCGATCCTACGAGCTCCAATCCGCTATGAAAAAGTATCCCCTAAGCTACGGAACTCCCAGGACAGGCCCCGGGAAGTTCCTACCTAAAGCTATAGAGAGAGGTGAGAAAGTAGGTCTGAAAAGATATAATTTTCGGAGAAAACTGAGCAACTATATATAGGCCTCGAATTAATGTGGGGCGGTTCGCCCCACACGCGCGACGGTTCGCCCGGTGTGGGGCGGTTCGCCCCACATCTGGGGCGGTTCGCCCCGGAGAAAAACTGGCGGAATTCCGCGTTTTCGACGCGTTTTTGGATTTCTTCCCCTTTTCGGACTCGGTTTCTGACTTCTAGTAGCCTTCTAACCTCCAAATTCGGCCCCTAGACTTCAAATCCTATCCGGAAACCTTCAGATACTCCAAATAGGCTTCTGGAACACCAATTCCTTGTCAACTTCAATATAATTGCCCGGAAATCTTCGAATTTCAACCAAAACCTGTAAAATAAAATCTAAAGGGAAACGTAACACTATTCTAATAAAATGCACTAAAATATAGCTAAATTAACATAGAGGACAGCTAAAATAGGTGAAAAAGACTCGAATGAAAGTGTAAAATACACATTCATCAAACTCCCCAAACCGAACCTTTGCTTGTCCTCAAGCAACTATGCTAGACTCTAATGCAAAAAACCATGCAAGACACAAAATGGAGTCTCATGCCAAATAAAATGAACTAGTCTACTGATTCTATCAAATAACATATGAACAAAAACCATATAAATCAAAGCATGAATATAGGTTGAAGAATACCTCGATTGACTTATACACATCCACATAAGCACTTATGTCAAGACAAGATAGTCTCTCGTAACATTCTCTACCTGGACCTAGTCAGTGACGACTTTATGAAGCATGCTAAGATACGAATGGTTGCCCCGTGGAAACTGAGGACTTACTGCTGTTCCACCATGTTAAGATTTTCCCTCAAAGAGGTCGAACCAGTACTGGCTCTCATCAAACGAAGGAGGGTTCCCTATAAAAGATAACACTCCCCTATTCTACCCATCTCTAAAGTAAAGTCTTAAGCTATTCACCACTTTCTGAAAGGAAGGACGAGGGTGGTCTAGAACAGATGACACTCAAGACAAAAAAGATAAAAAAATAGAAAATTACATCACGATTACGAACATTACAAGAATGGAAAATAAGACTCAACACTTTGCTAAACTGCTATTTGACTTTCTTTTTTTGGACCCTTCTTTTGCTTTTTTGGGGTCTTTTCTTTCTTTTCTTTTTTTTCTTTCCATATTCTTTTTTCTTTTTTTTTCTTTTTTCCTGGAATCTTTTCTTTCTTTTTTTTGATTTTTTCTAGCCAGTAGTAGCATAACAAAAAGAAACAAAATGACTCACACGACTTCCCCAAACCTATTCGAAAGAATAGGTTGGAGTACAAAACTTACGGAAAAGGAAAAACAAACTCACGATACGGAAATGAAAAACGAAAACAAGTCTATGATGGTGCAACCCCCTCCCCAAACCTATTCTGAAGAATAGGTCATAAAAAAAGGATCACACAACCTCACACTACCTCCTTCCTAGGCATTTAGCAATCTCAAAGCATGGTGAAGACTTGTTGCCTCTTAGGTACATAATTACTCGGGAAAACAACCATAAGACCCTAACATGCATCATCCTATTATAAAGGCCTTCGTGAACCGCAGTAGAGAAAACACCACTAAGTGATGTCGAGACTACCAAGCTTAACTAAGTGCAATACATAAATGTGACAAGCCAAGCGAGAAAAACCTCAAACAAATTCATAGAGATGAAGCATACGATTAATGGCATAGTTGGCTGATCTACCCAATAAAAAAGTTCAAAAAATTCGGCAATAAACTCCATATAAAAAATACAAGACTATCCTAGGAAAGCAGTAAACGTGCAAATGAAAAAAATTTCACGAGTTTATCATAAGAAAGATAAGTATAGAGATAACCAGCGATAGCCTCCTCCCCAAACCTGAACGTCGTCGCTCGTCCCGAACGTCGAAAGTGGATCCAAGGTGAGAGCTAATGCATGTATAAGTGACCTATAATACTCAATCAAACTCGTGAGATAAAATCTAAAGCGGTAAAGAAAGCGATTAAAGAAAGCGATAAAATCTCCGGGTTGCCTCCCGGATAGCGCCATTGTTTAAAGTCTTTGACTCGACTCCTGTCCGCGCCTATCTCTTCTTTCTGCGGGTACTAGACTTCCCCTTCATCGATCTCCTCTCCATGCCACGAACCTGTGAATAAGAAAGAATATAGGCTGCAAGACCACAGTAGTGAGTAGTGAAATAATTATCAGGCGGATCAGGTGGATCAGATATGGCTTGCAACACATGTTGCTTGCCATCCACTTCAACAGTGCAAGTTCTTTGGCAGATGTCCATCACGGAGCGTAGCTTAGTCAAGAACGTTCGTCCCAAGAGAATGACATCCCCCGTCCCAGGTGCAGACGCCGGCATAACTACAAAATTGGTGTATACAGATGCTTCACCAATCTTGACCAACACATTTTTCACAACGCCTTCGGGTCTCACAAAGGATCCATCCGCCAGTTTCACAATAGCCCTATGGTCAGATAGTTCTCCAAGGTTACTCTTCTCAAACACATTCAAAGGAAGCACGTTGGAGTAAGATCTCGTGTCTAGTGTGGCACGGACATCTTCAAGTTCGCCAATTCCGACCTTAACATCGAAACTTTGAGGGAGTGGCTCGGGATTCTTTTGCTTCTTTCCACTCTCATCAGTACCAAGGTCCTTCTCTTCTTCCTTGGCTAGTGGAGGCTCTTCATCCTTGTAACACTCGCACTTAGCAACTTGCTTAATGGTGATTTCCACTGGTTGATCTCCCACCAAGTTGATCGACATGGACCCCTCAGTACTTCTATGTAACTTCCCTTGCTCTCTACTAGCTCTAGCTTCCAATTGATCCAGACGAGCATTGATCTTTGCCGAATCCTCCTCGTATCTCTTCAAAAACACTTGGGTGAAATCCACCAATTTCTGTAAATTATCCAAGAGAGTTGCTGACTTGGTTGTAGATGCTTCGTCCTTAGGAGTAGGATTACTACGGTTTCCCAAGTGAACATCTTCTCGTGCTAGATTTGATCTACACATATGAGCTCCATGCCCATAATTCTTGCACACCCTACATACCTCGTTGGAGAGAGAATTCCGATTAGGCCACTTAGAGCTTGCCTCATCTGATTGGCGAAACCTTCGAACCTATCGGCACTCACACCATTCACTTCATGCATTGGGATCTCCTGGTTTGGTGGGGCCTCAGGTCCACGCCTTCTAACCATTGCTCTTGGATCCTTGAACTGCAAACCCTTAGCAAGCCTTTCGAAAACTGCCCAGACGGCTTCTGCGGTTTCCTCCCAAATATTGCCTCGGCATTGGAAATCCACCACTTGTTGGTTCTCGAAGGTTAGTCCATTGTAGAAGTGTTGGACTAGGTCAGAAAGTTCAAAACCATGGTGAGGGCACTTGTTCGTGAGATCTTGGAACCTCGCAAACGCGGTGTAGATGGTCTCATCATAGTCCTGCTTGAATCCAGTGATCTACGCCTTAAGCGCGGTAGTCAAGGTGTGAGGGAAGTATTTCTCCATGAATGCTGAAAAAACCTTCTCCCAGGTGTCCAGCGAGCCTGCTGGAAGAGAACTTAACCATGACTTTGCTCTGTCGCCAAGTCCCATAGCAAAAACCTTCATTCTCAACTCGTCCGTTGTTATATCAGCTCCGGGTCGTGGGAGTTGGTTGACGAAATCATCGATATCGTGCAAGTATCCCATCACATCTTCCCTTGATAAGCCATAGAACTTCGGAAGTTGTTGGAATGCGTGGTTCTTGATCTCTAGATCTCGGGTTGCAGACGAAAGAACAATCGCCGGTCCCCTCATACGATCCTTGGTGGGTTGATCCCATGCCTTCAGTGATCTAGCTTCTGCCATTCCGTCGGTTTCCTTGAAAAGACTGAGTAGAGATTCAGAGAAATCGGTATCCTCTATTTCCTCTAGTGCGCGCCTTTCAAGTAGTCGCCTTCTTTGGTGGTAGACTCTGTCGATCTCATCAATTGAATCAGCAAGCGGTGTTCCCGCAGAACGTGTATGCGGCATACACTATCTGCAACAGACTAGGAAAGCAGTATCAGAGAGAGATTAAAAAGGAAAACTAAAACTAGTAGAATTAGGAATCTAAAGCTGAAAGTATAAACAAATTAAACAGAAAAAAGGAGTATAGTCCCCGGCAACGACGCCAATTTGATGAACCGCGGATGTCGTGCTCCGAATTCAATCAAATAATATTTGTAATTTTGCCAAAGGCAATCCACAACTACAACGAAAACCGTAGTGTAGCAATAGAATAACTCGAGTGTCGTTCTCTCAGGACTATAACTAGCTTTATCTATTTAACAAGAGAATATAAACAACAGACAGATAGCAAAGGGGTTTTCTAACAGATAATGGAGATTGGTGATAGTATGACCCTTCTTAGCATAACGGGTCGATAATCATGCATAAATTCCTCGGAATTTCATAGAGATCTTTGAATCAATCTAGTGTCCTGTTGCAAATATTAAGCACTACGAAGATAATTAGTCTGACAAGTCAATCACTACTGTCCTATTGTGTTCCGTAATTATTCAACACTACGAAGATAAACTCGCACACAGGTCGACAACTGTCCAATTGTGCATAATAATTAATACAACATACGAGAATTTAGGTTGTGCCTGATCAACGAAATAAAGCAATGACACGGAGTATAATGCGCGATATAGCCATTAGCATGATTATCTTCCCTTCGCTAAGAATTCACATACTACCACCAACAATAAGTTTAGCTACTCATAATAGGCATGCAATCAACAGAAATCATAGAAGAAAATATATTGAAAGATATATAAAATAAGTAGATTAAACTGTAAGATACAAGTTACCGAAGGTTGTCAATCTCCGAAGAATTGCGATCCTACGAGCTCCAATCCGCTATGAAAAAGTATCCCCTAAGATACGGAACTCCCAGGACAGGCCCCGGGAAGTTCCTACCTAAAACTATAGAGAGATGTGAGAAAGTAGGTCTGGAAAGATATGATTTTCGGAGAAAACTGAGCAACTATATATAGGCCTCGAATTATTGTGGGGCGGTTCGCCCCACACGCGCGGCGGTTCGCCCGGTGTGGGGCGGTTCGCCCCACATCTGGGGCGGTTCGCCCCGGAGAAAAACTCGCGGAATTCCGCGTTTTCGACGCGTTTTTGGATTTCTTCCCCTTTTCGGACTCGGTTTCTGACTTCTAGTAGCCTTCTAACCTCCAGATTCGGCCCCTAGACTTCAAATCCTATCCGGAAACCTTCAGATACTCCAAATAGTCTTCTGGAACACCAATTCCTGGTCAACTTCAATATAATTGCCCGGAAATCTTTGAATTTCAACCAAAACCTGTAAAATAAAATCTAAAGGGAAACGTAACACTATTCTAATAAAATGCACTAAAATATAGCTAAATTAACATAGAGGATAGCTAAAATAGGTGAAAAACACTCGAATGAAAGTGTAAAATACACATTCATCACTGAGCTCCTCTACTGCTTGTTGGGCAAGCATCGTATAGACATCGGTCAGATCATCTATGCAGAATATGAGCGTCATTGGGAGAAGAAGAAGAAGCCCTTCATTTTTCCGAGCTTCATCACAGCATATTGCAAATATCACGGGGTCGAGGACATTGATGAGGGGGATTGTGAGGGCGCTGCTCTTTCCCCTTCAACCATGGATGTGCAACTGAGTAGGTATCGTATGAAGAACCCCACGGCTGCTGCTGCTGATGTTGAAGCTTCCCTCCAACAGACTGATTTTGATGATGATAATGATGATGAGGAGGATGAGGATGCTATGGAAACTGACGATGGCCGAGTTCCTATTCCTGATATCCCCCTTCTGTCCGTAGAGCACCGCATGCACCGCCTCGAGTACCACAAGGGCCTAGAGGTATTGACTTCTCTGATTTCCGGGCTTACTTCGATGACCATTTCGGTAGAGTTGATGCTAGTGTTGCAGCCTTGACCACTTCCGTCCAAGGGTTGCAGCACAATCTTGATGGACACATAGCCCAACGCAACCGCGATTGGGAAATAATTGAGGAGCATCGCCGGAATGAGAGAGAAATAATGAGGGAGCAGCAGCAGCTCATCCGCCAGCAACAGGAGGCTCTACAGCAGTCCAATGATCTCCTGTCTGACATGTGGAGGGACTATTATGGAGATTACGATCCCAATAATTAGTCTTTTCGCAAGTCCATTCTGGTATACTCAGCCGACCGAGGCCAAGCCATTCGGTAACATCTAGTATCACTTTTTATTTACTCATTCTCTTTTGCTAGGGACTAGCTTAAGTTTCATGAGGGGGATGGGATCTGAACCATGATGTTAAGTATTGTTTGGCTATATGATGTTGAGTATGGTATCTTGTATTTTGTTTGTATTTGCACGTTTACCACTTTCTTAGTATTTAGTTGCAAACACTACATTCATTCTAGTCTAGTCTTGCATATTTTATGTGGAGTTTATTGCCAAATTTTTTGAACTTTTTTATTGGGTAGAGTAACTAGTTATGACATTAATCATATGCTTCATCTCTATGAATTTGTTTGAGGTTTTTCTCGCTTGGCTTGTCACATTTATGTTTGCACTTAGTTATGCTTGACTGTCTCGACATCACTTAGTGGTGTTTTCTCTACTGCGGTTCACGAAGGCCTTTATAATAGGATGATGCATGTTAGGATCTTATGGTTGTTTTCCCGAGTAATTATGTACCTAAGAGGCAACAAGTCTTCACCTTGCTTTGAGATTGCTAAATGCCTATGAAGGAGGTAGTGTAAGATTGTGTGATCCTTTGTTTTCAACCTATTCTTTCGAATAGGTTTGGGGAGGGGGTTACGCTATCATTAGACTTGTTTTTTGATTTGAGTGTGTGTTGTGAGTTTGTTTTCCTTTTTCGTAAAGTTTGTGCTCCAACCTATTCTTTCGAATAGGTTTGGGGAGGTCGTTTGTGTGCATTGTAATTTCTTTTTCGTTGTGCTACTGTTGGCTATAAAAAATCGAAAAAAAAAGAAGAAAAAATTCCAGGAAAAAGAAAAAAATCTGGAAAAGAAAAAAAAAGAAAAGACCCCAAAAAAGCAAGGAAGGGTCCAAAAAAGCCAAAAAGCAGTTTAGCAAAGTGTTTGTCTCGTTTTTCAATTCATGTAATGTTCGTAATCGAGTTGTAATTTTTTGCCTTTTGATTGTTTGAGTGTCATCTGTTCTAGACCACCCTCGTCCTGCCATTCAGGAAGTGGTGAATAGTTTAAGGCTTTGCTTGAGAGATGGGTAGAATAGGGGAGTGTGAACTTTTAGGGAACCCTCCTTCGTTTGATGAGAGCCAGTATTGGTTCGACCTCTTTGAGGAAGAGTCATAACTTGGTGAACAACAGTAAGTCCTCAGTTTCATAGGCACGGGACAACCATTTGTATTTTAACATGTTTCATTACGTTGTCACTGACTAGGTCCAGGTAGAGAATGTTACGAGAGACTATCTTGTTTGAAATAAGTGCATATGTGAATGTGTATGAGTCAATCGAGGCATTCTTCAACCAATATCCATGTTATGATTTGTATGGTTTTTGTTCATAAGTTTTTGATAGATTCAATAGATTAGTTCATTTCATTTGGCATGAGACTCCATTTTTTGTGTTGCATTGATTTTTGCATTAGAGTCTAGCTTAGTTGCTTGAGGACAAGCAAAGATTCGGTTTGGGGAGTTTGATGAACGTGTATTTTACACCTTCATTCGAGTCTTTTTGACCTATTTAGCTATCTTCTATGTTAATTTAGCTATATTATAGTGCATTTTATTAGAATAGTGTCACGTTTCCCTTTAGTTTGCATTTTTCAGATTTTAGGTGAAAAACGTGATTTTCCGGGCAATTATATTGAAGAGAACGAAGAATCGGTGTTTCGTGGTCATCCATGGTGTATCTAGAAGGTTCCGGACGAGATTTGAGGTCTAGGGGTCGAGTTTCAAGGCTCAAAGGTCACTAGAAGGCAAAATCCGAGTCCAAAAAGGAAAAGAAGACAAAGAACGCGTCAAAAACGCGTTTTCGCCGACTGGAGCTCGCGGGCGGTTCGCCCCACACCAGGCGGTTCGCCCGGTGTCTGGGGCGACTCGCCCCACGCGTTCCGAACTCCTATATATAGTTGCTTCTGTTTCTACGTTTTTCATACTTTCTCAAACCTTTTTTCATACCTTACACATTAGTTTTAGATAGGAATTCTCCATAGCCTGTTATGGGAATTCTTAGCATAGGAGACTATTTTTCTTATCAATTTGGAGGATTATCTTGCTTGTGAGTTCGCAATTCTTCGGAGATTGACAACTTTCGTCGGTAACATTGTATCTCACGATTTTTCTATTTATATTTATATCTTTCAACATGTTTTCATTCAATCTTGCTTTGATTTCTGTTGATTGCATGACATCTATGACTAGCTAAATCTATCGTTGCTGATAGTATGTGATTTCTTAGCTAGGGTTCTTAATTATGTATGATGGCAGTAACGCGAATCAGACCTGAGTTATTGCTTTATTTCTTTGATCTATCTAAGCCCTTTATCTTCGTAGTGTTGAATTGAACGAAACACATTGGACAATTCATGATCTTAGATTTCTATGCAAAACGATCGGGTACTTCATGCATGATTATTAACCTGATGCTTTGAATGATCATACTATCACTAACTTCCATTATCTTTGATAAGAAAAATCTGTGCTAAGTCGTTTGTTGAGTTTATAGTTTTAATTAAATTATATAAAGCTAGTTATAGTCCTTAGAGATCGACACTCGAGGTTATTTTACTGCTACACTACGGATTTCGTTGTAGTTGTGAATTGCCTTTGGCTAAAAACAAATTTATTTGATTAATTGAGTTTGACAAATCCGGTTCATCACTGTCCTTATGACTTTTACCTTGTCATTTTTCATGACTTCAAGCTTATTCAGCAAGTTAGGTATTTCAGTCCTTGTTTTAGATTTGTGTTTGATAAATACTACCCAAGTGAATCTTGAATAGTCTTCTAACTCCACCAGACCATACTTCTTACCAGCATAGCTTGTTGAAGAAGATTCAAACAAGTCCATGTGCAAGAGTTGTAAAAGTTTTGTAGTTGACGGTACTGCCTTGTTCTTAAAAGAAGATTTGGTTTGCTTTCCTTGCTGACATGCATTGCAAACACCATCCTTCTTGAAAGTAACCTTAGGTAATCCAACTACAAGTGCCTTTTTTAGACAGCTTATTCAGCGTCTTGAAGTTTAGTTGACTTGTTAGTTTATGCCATAACCATGCTTTTTCAGTAAGGCAATCGTGATCTGAGACAAGGAATTTTTCAACGATTGCTGAAGACCAATCTACGGTGTACAAGCCTCCTGATCTTCTAGCAACCATAATAACCTTCTTTGTCTCAAAGCCTATAAGTTTACATTCATCACTTTTGATTTTGATAAAGTATCCTTTATCAGCAAATTGACTCATGTTGAAAAGGTTAAACTTAAGATTTTTGACATAAAGAACTCCCGTAATGGTAATGCATCCTAACTTCACGTCACCGTAGCCTTTTGTAGAACCAGAGCCTCCACCAGCAAACCTTATTGTTGGACCTTTAGACCACCGTCTATAGTTTATAAAGTTTTTCTTGTTGCCCGTCATGTGCTTTCCACAACCACTGTCAAAGTGCCAGATTGCATCGTTTGTCTCCGTGGCTGAAGTCTGCACAATCAAGAGCAAACAGGTTAATTATCCAATATTGGATGTCCATTAACATGTTCAAGAATGCGTCCAGTGGAAACCCAAGTTTTAAGTTTTTCAACTTTGACTTGTTCTCTACTTGCTGAGGAACTAGGAGGTTTTGAGCCGAAAGACTTTTGATTCGTGCTGATCAAGTCCACTTTCTGATGTGGTGTCTTGCTCTGTTGACCTTTTTGCTGAACATACTTTTCCGTAAGTTCTTTTCTAGCAAGGTTCCTTCTAGCCCTGCATTTTGAGTTTTGTCAGAACTCTTAGGCTTGGTTTTGTTCATCTCTTTAAAGTATCTTTGCTGACTTTGCTTATACTCGTGAAAAAGTTGACTTTGCTTGGTTTTAAAACCGAGTCCACTTTTCGGAGAATGTTGAGCTTTTGTCTCAGCAACCTTACTTGATTCAGGTTTGTCATCAAAGGTCTTCTGATTACTTTTAGTAATCTTGCCTTTTGACTTAACAAATTGCTTTTCAGCAACTTGTTTGGCAGGATGCTTTACAGCATCCTTTTTCTTTAGAGTTTGCTTTTCATCAACCTGTTTTCCTTTTAAAGTCTTGTTACTTTGAGTAGCAACAGAGGGCTTTACGGTCGTAGGTACTTGATTGCATTTTCAGCAACCTTAGATTGACCAAACTGATAGAGTTCTGGTTGACCACTATCAGTAGCACGTACAAAGGAAATCGGTGATTTATCTTTACTCAAGATTATTACGTCATCACCTTCATACGTTCCACCTAAACCTTCTTTCTGAGATGGATCTCTCAGATAAGAGTTTAGTTCAGTCAGCGTATTACTTGCATCAGCATAAGATTTGAAATTGATTTTCATCTTTTTCATTTCTTGGATTTCAGCAAGTAACTTTAGAATTGAGGACTGATACTCTTCCAATTATATTGCCATCTGAGAATTCTTCTCTGTAGCTTCAACAATCAACTTCTTGAGATGCACTATTTCAACATCTTTCTTTTCTGTCTCTTCCTTCAGCAAGACATACTTTTCAGTAGTCTGCTTGGTCAGAGTCTCAACAATATGTAGTTTCTCTTGCTGTTTGCTCAGAGTTTTCTCAAATCTTTCGATTTCTCCTTGAATCTTGTCAAGGTCAATCTCGTCTTCACTTTCTGAGTCAGAGACAGAGGTAGGACTGTTTACCTGACCGGCCATGAGGCAGAACTCGTAGTTTGAGCTTTCTACGTCAAGAGTGGCTTCTTCATCGTCACTGTCTGAGCTTTCTTCCTCACTGTCTTCGGAGCTAGTATCAATGCACAACGCATCGATTTTTGCTTGAAGCTTCTTCTTTTCTTCAGCAATAAAAGCTCTTTTGAACTTCTTCTTCTTTTCAGCAGATTTGCCTTTCAGCAAAGGACAATTTGCTTTGAAGTGTCCAGGCTTTTTGCAGTAAAAGCAGAGATCATTTCCAACTGCTGGTTCTTCTGATGAGTTTGCTTGCTGAGCTTGCTTGTTTAGCGAGCTAGCCTCATTCTTGTACTTGTGGTAGTTGTTACCAAGATGCTTTTTCAACTTCTCTTTTGCTTTTCGCCGTTCATGTTCCTTACTAATGAATTTCTTCATGTTTTTAACAACTAAAGAATTTTCATCAGCAGGCTCTTTATCATTCTTCTTTTGAGAAGATGACGGCTTTGCAGCAAGAGCAATGTTTTGCGATTTTTCAGCAAACACATTTTCTCTTTGCTTTGTCTCGTAGTTGACAGTAGCAAGATGAGAGAACAGCTCTGTAGGTGTGATGTCTGGCATTCCTTGATTGTAGTAGAAATTCTGAGTATGGATCCATTCTTGGTTCAAACTTCTGATGATGGTTTTCACCTTCTCAGAATCTGAGTAAAGATTTCCAACTCCCATGGCGGCCATCTCACTAACTAGAGTTGTCAATCTGAAGTCCAAGTCTTCCAGTGACTCATTTGTACCTTGTTTAATGTTCTGGAACTTTAACTTCAGCGCTTCGAGTTTGTTTTCCTTGGTTTTGTCAGATCCAGCACAAAGATCTTGAACCATTTTCCAAGCTTCCTTAGCAGTTTTGGCACCCCATAGTTTGCACTGTATAGTATCCGGAGTTGATCGAATGATGATGTTTCTTGCTTGGCCATCAAGACGGAATCTCTTGGCTTCGTCGGAAGTTCATTCCTCTCTTGGTTTTGGAACGACAGTATCAACTGGTTCGCCTGAGATAGTTTCCTTTCCAGCTTCTGTGGTTTTGTGAGGAAAGCTTCTTTCAACCTTAGTGATCTTGATAGGTCCATCATTAATTACAGTAACCATCTCATCACTAATGGCCTCAAGATGTAGCATCATGTCTTTTCGCCATTTTTCGTAGTTTTCCAGCTTCAGCAAGGGAGCGTCTTCTAAAGACATCCTGTCAGCAAAAGACTACCAAACTGATCAAGTGAGAGTGATTTACGGAAAGCACCTAAGGGGATCTAGGTTCAGTGCTTAAGGTTAAAGAACCTCCTGTTCTGATACCACTTGTTGGTCCCTTTAAACAACAAGAAAAGACTAGAGGGGGGGGGGGGTGAATAGTCTTTTCAAACTTTCGTCGTTTAAAAACTTTCTCAGCAAGGACTTATTACTTTTCAGTAATGAGTTTGTTGATACTTAACTTTCTCAGCAAGCGCAAGTTACTTTTCAGTAACGAATTTTGCTGATACTTAAAATCAGAGAGCGGAGTCTTTGATACAATAAGTGCTTTGTCAATAAGTGATAGTTTCACCAAGTGAACAGAGTGACTGTGTACAGATAGATATGCTTTGCTGAAAACTAAATGCAGTAAGTAAAACACACAAACACTTTTATAGTGGTATCTGAAAGTGGCGTAATCTCTCAACTAATCCACTTTGTCCTTTCTAGGACTGAACCCACTAAGACAAGTTTGAGGTTCCTTACAACACCTATCTAGAGCGATTCAAACAGAAACCAAAGCACACTTGCTTCGTTTCCAACCTAACTAGAGAACGAAACCTTGTTCTCCACCAAACTTGGGACTTTTAATCAGCAACTCTATGCTTGATTAAGTTCCCTCTGAATTTCACGCCTAAAAGGGTGTATTTTCAGTTCGAGAGGTTTGGGATGAGATAACTTGATTATAACTTATTCAGCTACAACAAGAAATCTAAGAAACAAAACTTTGGATACTTTGCAGTAAACAAGTTTGAATGTTTCTGGTGTCAAGACTTGTTCTTGTTCGAAAGAAAGATCACTTAACTAATTTCTTAGCCGTGTATGTTCTACTTCTTCACAAGTAGCTTTTTCAAGCTTTAAGTCTTGGAACGGATCAATGGCAGTAAAGAGTGTTTGAAGGGTATGTGAGTTAAGCACAAGTGAGAGTTTGATCACGTTGTTGACACACTTCAACTCTTTGCCGGATGACCTCTATTTATAGTGAATCAAGGGAGCCGTTTGAATTTCAAATTCTAAGGCTTTGTTCCTTAAGATGTCACTATCTTGGTTTCGTACTTTCAGCAGCGTACTTTATTTGTCTTCTAGTCTTCATGTCCTTCGCGTGCATGCTTTGCATTTAATGTTCATTTGAATGAGATTCAAACATGAACGTTGGAGCGCAAATGCAAGTACTTTCAGCAAGGAGGTCACATATGTTTTTCAGCAAGTGGTCAGTCTCAGTTTCAGCAAGCACAACCTACTCTGTCGTTTAGATTTTCACTTATGCAAGCTGTTGCTGAAGTTTCCACTTTCTGAGCAACATGTGCCTTTGTGGATACCAGTCTTCAGAAATTTTCTAGTCTTCAGTCTTTGAATTCTTCAAGTTTCTGAACGGTTCTAAATGTTTCAATAGTTTGTTTGTGTAAACAAAGTACATCATCAGCAAATGCTTCAATAGGTTGTTTTTCTTTTCAGAAAACAAGATACATCATAAGCGGTAAAAACACACCTTTCTAGCACCTACTATAAGTCTTCAACAAACGTTCCTCTTTTACAATGTCCTCTAAAATTCTAAATTCCTATGGACCTTAAGAGTACTAGTTACTGGACTTTCCTTAATTTAGCATGGTTAATTTCTCATCAAAATTACAAGTTTCCTAACAGTCTGGAAACTTGTACCCCTTGCTGAAGGAAAGAAAGCAATTGGTACAAAGTGGGTGTTCAGAAACAAGCTGAGTGAGTCTGGAGAAGTAACAAGTAACAAAGCACGTTTAGTTGGTCAAGGTTACTGCCAGAGTGAAGGATTGGACTATGATGAGTCTTATGCACCAGTTGCGAGATTGGATGCAATTAGACTTTTCTTAGCCTTTGCTGCTCACAATGACTTCATTGTTTATCAAATGGATGTTAAAATTGCATTCCTAAATGGTGAACTTGCTGAAGAAGTCTACCTAGAACAACCCCTTGGATTTGAACTTCCCTCAGAAACCAAGATGGTATACAAGCTTCAGAAAGTTGTATATGGTCTAAAGCAAGCACCAAGAGCTTGGTATGACACCTTAGCTAAGTTCTTGGTGGATGATGGTTTCAAGAAAGGTGAAGTTGACAAAACCTTATTTACCATGAACCATGATGGTAAGATACTCTTAGTCCAGATTTATGTGGATGACATAATATTTGGATCTAAGGACAAGCAACTTTGTGATGATTTTGCAAAACTCATGACGAACAAGTTTGAAATGAGTATGATGGGCAAATTGAATTACTTCCAAGGATTGCAAGTCAAGCAACTCAAAGATGGAATATTCATAAATCAATCAAAGTATGCAAAGGAAATGCTCATAAAGTTCAGGATCAAAGAGGAAGAAAAACCTGAAAAGATCCCCATGAGCGTTGGTACCAAATTGGGCTATACTAAACAAGACAAAAGTGTTGATGAACACAAGTATAGGAAGCTCATTGGTTCCTTGTTGTATCTAACAGCAAGTAGGCCTGACATTCAGCATGATGTTTGTGTGTGTGCGAGATTCCAATCTGATCCAAGAGAATCACACTACAAAAAGGAACTCAAGATACTGAAATATGTTAAAGGTAAATTCAATGTTGGATTATGGTATCCAAAATATTTTGGATTAGAATTGGTAGGTTATTTGAATGCTGATCATGGAGGATCAACTCTTGATAGAAAAAGTACCTCTGGAACTTGTCAGTTTCTAGGTACAAGATTAGTATCATGGTTCAGCAAGAAGCAAACCTATGTTGCGAATTCATCCAATGAATCTGAATACATTGCACAGCTCAAATCCTATGGATTCAGCAACAATTAAGAGATTGGTATTTCTGCAAAGAAAACACCAATCTTTTGTGATAATACAAGTGATATTAGACATCATTTCATTAGAGATCATGTGGAAAAAGGAGACATTGAGGTTGTAAAAGTTCGAACTGATGATCAACTTACTGACATCTTTACCAAGCCCCTACCAGATAATAGGTTCGCAATGCTAAGGTATAACCTTGGATTGATTGAACTACCTAAATAAAAAGGGACACATTTGGTGGATTGCTGAAACAGGCATTCAACAAGCAAATGGTTGCATAAAGTGTATTTGTTCCTTAAAAAGTCCCTTCCACTGACTTGTCTAGAAAGACATGGTTGTACACTAAAATGTTTGCTGAAACAGGCATTCAGCAAGTAATTCCTTCAAACTGGGTATTTGTTAGGAAACTTGATCACTTGGTGAGACGGGAACTCAGTAAGAAAACTTCAAAGATTGCTGAAACTAGCATTCAGACAATCGAGGATACTGAAACAGGTATTCAAGTATCAAAAGAGAAATCTGAGACGACAACTCAGTAAAGAGCGAAAATACTTCTCATATTTTACCTAAGGATATCTCAATATAAAAAGAATTTGCTGAGACGGGAACTCAGAAATATCTTTGACCCTAAAGAAAAATGAGATATTTGATTAAGGTGGAACATTCAGAAAATACAAGGCTTGTTACTTGAAAAGATAATTGCTAAAGTCACATTGGATAAAATCGCTAAAAAGATTCTTATATACTTCAGCAAGCAATTAGCGTTGAAGTAAAAGAGATCAAATCCCGTGAATCAAGGTAAAATCAATTGTGACGTTAATCATGGCACAGATAAACTCGTTGTAAATCATGACATGAAATACAATCATGGCCATTGATTTTAAAGCAGTTGATGATCCAACGGTTAATATTACAAAGAGAAAGTATGATCTGACGGTTTCGTGTTAGTGGTCCACTACGCATTTAATGCAAAGGCTCCACTAACTCAATGCATCTCTGTTTTACCTTTGCTGAGAACTCAAAGCCATTGAGCTTCTCACATAATAGAGATACTATATAAATGAAGAGTTACAGAAAGATAAAATTCTTTAACTCACATTTCCTTTCTCTGCAAAAATTTCTAGCCTGTGCTCTGAATTATTGTACCTCCGGTAAAAAAGAAACATCTCTTTTTCGTACACTCTCAACCCTTACCTACTATATAAGAGATGGCTCCCGAGAGACAATCATCTAAGACAACCAAGTCCTACAAGGCAGGCAGTGCTGGGAAAAGCACTACTCCTACTCCGGCTGAAACTCCGGCGAAAAACACGGTGAAAATCGTGTTGGCCAATAACCAAATATCTTTGCAATGAGGAGGCTTTGCAAAAGAGAAGTATATCAGATACTTCTATGAACAAGATTTGGACAAAGAAAATGTAGAGGCATTGAATTACATAAATCAACAAGGCCTACTTTTCTTCATTACTGCTCGCACTAAGAAAGTGAGCATGCTGGACACAATGGAATTCTACAGCAATGCAGAAATCAAAACCCTTACTGATGACAAGGAGTCACTGAAAAAGTGATTTCTACCACAGTTCAAGGAGAGCAAATCATCATGAAATTGATTGATTTAGCTAACATCTTTCAGATTCCAACTACTGGAACTGAAGATGGCATGACTGCTACTGATAAAGAGATAAAAGCTTTCTACAGTGATGTCAGAAACGAAAGGATGAAGAAAGGAGAGATTGCTCCCGTGACTTGGAATAAGCACGTAAAAAGGAAGCATCTCTGCCATTCACTTGGTCTAGTAGCTCTGCTACTCATCAAAGTTCTTGACTCCCAAATTGGAGGAATTGACCAGGTAGGCCTTAGAAGATGGCCTTTGCTGATGCATATCTATGAGAGCAAAACTGACATTAACTGGGCTAAGTACATTTGCAACAGACTTGTTGATTGTGTTACAAAGTTCAAGGTCATGGTTGAAGACAACACAGTCTCACCTTCCCTTCCAGTAATGTATGGATTAAAAATATGCTACATCCTTGAACATTTCACGATTCAGCTGAGAAACCCATTGCTGATTAAGAAATCAGTATGCAATGTGGGAAGAGCTTTCTACAAGCTGAATGGACCTAAGGTTGCTGACAAGAAGTCAAAGAAAGCAACATCTGCAAATGTTGTTGAGACTGATAACCAGTCTAGGAATACAACAGCTGCAAATGTTGCTGAAACTGATCAGCAATCTCGGAATACAACAGCTGCAAATGTTGATGAGAATGCAACAGCTGCAGATGTTGCTGCTGATACTGCTGCGGTTGCTGACACTACTGCACCCAGCAAGAGATCCAAGAAAAAGAGGAAAGCTAATGATGACACTCAAACTGCAGCTTTATCAGCTGATCCTATTCCTAAGAAGGCAAGGACAAAGACCTTCCCAAGACAGAAAACAACGGCAAGAAAGTCCGTTCCAATTGTCCATGTCATTTAGAATGATGATATTCCAGTGGTTGCTGAAACGCAAGCCGATGTAGTAGATGTTGCTGAAGTGTTTGCAGAAGCCTTCAGAAATCCAATTAACTTGGATCCATCTGCTGAAGAAAGACCACAAGGCAGTGGAAATGAAAATCCTGCCTTAGAACGATTATAAGATGTCTACATAGTAGATAATCTTGATGACAACACTCTGGAACCGACAAGTGACATTGCTGCAGATTTAAGAAAAGCTGCACTTGCTGAAAGTGTTGCAGAAGAGACAGTTGCTGAAATAGCAACTAATCCAGTCCGAGAAATTGCTGAAGCTGCAATTGCTGAAGAACCAGTTGCTGAGACTGTAATGGTTCAAGTCCCAGAGGTTGCTGAAACACAACAAGAGACATTGTTCGACGACACATGTCATGATGCTCAGAATATTAGACCTAGTTCACCGGTAACTTCTATTAACAAAGTCCAACTGGTGTTGACTGACCTAAGCCAGCAAATGGACATGGGGATTGATGACAACTCCAATAAGTTAGTAGACCTGTTCATGACAAGTAGTGAACTTAAAGGTCTAGATGTTTCTGCTCAACTTGTCAATTCAGAGACAAGGGAGATTGCTGAATCTGCACAGCCTTCTCAGTTAGAGCAAGAGAAGAATTCTGCTGAAGAACAAGTCCCAGATAATGAAGATGTTATCAATGCTGAAAGGACTGAGCCACCACATGCCCTTCTTCAGCAGGTAGTTAACTCAGATATAAGCAAAAGTTCACTTATCTAAAACTTTATCTTTAGCTAATATAATTATTTCTTTACAGACTTCTCAAGATACAAGTCAGAAGATTGCTGAAACTTCTGCACCAGAATCCACAACTCCTGTTCAGCAGGTAGATGAAAATTTTGGTAAATTTACTAAGTTTGAAAACTTAGTACTTGTATCTAATATTGAGTTATTTCAGGATGAACAATTCAAGGATGCTGCCACAGCTCCTGAAGCAATGGAAATAGTATCCGCACAACTCAGTGTGCAACATGAGCTTGCTGAAAGTTAGCAGGTAATTCATGTTACAGTTTTAGACTCTAAAACTATTTTCCAAAACCTTCCTGAAATTAATTTTACTTTTATTCAGGCTCAAAAGGAGAATGATGAAGTGGTTCACATCACAGAAGCTCTTGAAGTTAGTTCTGAAGAACTATACTCAAACTTCAAAAAGAACACTTTGGCCAGAGTTGCTAAGTCTGTCAGCAACTGGCAAAGATACAGAAAGATGGACTTTTCAAATCTTCACATCCATCTATCCAATGAGAAGAAGAGAAACTCTCTACTCAAACTCGAGACGTTTGTAAACTCTATACTTCCTGAAGAACTCTCATATTCTCAGCAAATGAGTTCAAATCTGATTGCTACAATCAGAGAGAATATGAAAGCTAAGTTCAAGAGTGCCTCTCCAGCTGAACAAGATGTGATGCTCAAGGGTTCCTTTGTACCCGTGGTGGCTGATCCCCACAAAATCAATGAAGAAGAGGAAGTTACAAGTGCTGCAAAGTACAAACATCTAGAGTTGGTCATACTGACGGATGATGATGAAGAAGAAGAGGATGAAAATATCCTTAAAGATACCAGTGATGATGAAGCCAAAGATTCTAAGGACAGTAAGAACGATGATGATGATAATCAAGGTCCTAGCCCAGATGCTGGCGGAGTAAAAATGACAGTTGCTGAAAATGAAAATCAAGACAACACTGAGAATCAGCAAGCTGAACAAACTCCCAGTCAGCAACAAGAATCTACTCCTACTCCTGCTGAGAAAAGTACTCCAGGAACTGAACAAGTTGCTGAGACTGAAGAAGAGTACGCCAGAAAGCGTGCTGAAATGCCTAAAGGCAAAGCAAAGCTTTCTGATGCCGAGTTAGCTTTACTCGAAGCTAAGGTCACTGATTCAAACCTTAGAGAAGAAGAAATGTTTGAAGATTATCAAAGAGCATTACAGAATAGTCTACAGATTCATGACAGACACACAAAGAATCTTGATATTGCTCAATCTTCAGGAGTGAACAACAAGGAAGTCTCCTCCCTTCCACTTGCTACTGGTGAAACTCCAGTTGTTGAGTCCAAAGAGTTGCCTTCAACAACCACTCAACCAGAAGTGACTGAGCTAAAGATTTAGGAATCAAGGTTGCTGGCCTTGATGAATCTGATGAAGAAGAATATCTATCTAACTTCTCAACAAATGAAGAAGAAAAGACAAAGAAAGATGAACCCACAGTGGTAGAAATTCCTCCACCATCTCTCATAAATGCTGAGAGAAGTCGCTTGATGAGAAACGATGATCAGATCGCTACCGAAATCAAAGCTCACTCACTCACTCCCTCTCTAGTGCCGTTCCCAAACATTGAGGAGTTTACTCCCAGAATAAAAGCACTAATGGTTGTTCACAAAGCATGCGAAGAAGAGGATGATGCCTTGCTTGCTGAGAGTCAACTTGACATTGGCAAAATACTGACTACTGTGCTGAGACGCACTACTACACTTACCATACATCAGAAACACATAAGTCTACATCACAAAAGCTATGAAGAAGATGTCAGTCAGACACTCAAGCTTGCTAAAAGCGCATTGACAAAGGCTCAGGCTATACTTGAAGAAAAAGTCAACAATGAGAGCAGACATGAGGAGAATCTGGCTTTTATTAAAGAAGAATTCTCTAAACTAACTACAGATCAGCAAGACATGATTCTGAAATACAACAGCCTAAATACTCTTGCTAAAAATTGCAATGAGTTTTTCTCTTTACACATCAGACCAATAATGCAATCCATGTCTAAGAGGGAAGATTCTAGAAAAAGAAAGTCTTCAAGAGACAGATCAACTAATCCCTCTGAAGCTGAAGCTCCATTAAAGCTTCCTGGACCACCTCCCAGAGAACCTCTTGCTGAAATAGAGCAAAGTTCTAAGAGCTGAAACAGATTCTGAGAGAAGTTCAGCAAATCCTAAACGGAGAAGAACTTCTGCTGAAACTCAAGAATTTTGTCACAGTGAAAGTCATCAAGACATGAATGAAGATGATGATATTGATGATGACCGTTTAGCTCAAGCTATAAGGGCCAAGCCTCTTTCTGCCTTAACTCCATCTGGCCAATCCAAACACTTCTCTTCTAACTCCAGATCTTCAGCAAAAGATCATTAAAATGCTAAGTCAAGAAGAAGAAATCAAAGACAGGAAGAAAGAAGGCTAGCTAACATAGCAGTTGGCACTGGCATTGATTATACTAAGACCAGCATTGAGGAACCACTCAGAATGTGTCAGAAACCTCCATGGTTGTTGGATCATAAAGCTGGAAGATCTTTTGGCCAATGACTTCTTTCCAACTGTTGTACTTAATCAAATGTACACTTGGATTGAATTGAAGGTTGCAAGAAAAGAAAGGGATCCTCCTCCCTACCCAAGGAACATTGCTGTAAAATGGCTGAATATTGAGATCTTGGTAAGAAGAACTTCCATCAGCAAGAAGATAAAATAAGAGCCTGATTTAGTCAAGCCGATGGATGTTGCTTACTATAGTGATCCTATAACCAAGAAGTCCAAAAAGAAATATGGCTTGATTCCTTTTGAGTATTTTTATCTCACTGTTAAGGATCAAGAAGAAGACCTTCTCTGGTTAAGGAAGATTCATGCCAACAAGGGTATTTTAGACACTCAACTTCTACATGCTAGCAATTGGGGCATGCACTTGTGGGTAATTCACTACAAAGAGATGAATGGTGAAAACCATCATTATACTGCATGCAAGAATGCAAGAATTATTCAACTTGAAGTCCGTAAGCTACTTGAAGATTACGAGAAGGACTATGTTGAATTCACTGCTCTTGCTGAGAAGAGTGTAAACAAGATTCTTAGAAAATCTTCTGCTGGAATAGTCTAGTCCCTTGTAAAAGCTTTGTTTTGTTTGCTGAATACTTTAGTTATCTATGAGCTTTCTTGTAAACTTAGTGAAAGATAACTATCAGCAATGAACTTTTTGACTCTTATTGGTTTTTCATTATGCAAACTATTTATGCTTACTATTTTATTAATTCAAGTATGTTTGCATTAATCAACTGATTTATTCAACATCAGAAACCTCTAAAAGGGTAACAATTAATTTAGCCATGGATTGCTAACATCAAAAAGGGGGAAATTTGTTAGCAAACTTGTAATTTTGATGAGCAATTAACCATGCTAAATTAAGAAAAGTCCAGTAACTAGTACTCTTAAGGTCCATAGGAATTTAGAATTTTAAGGACATTATAAAAGAGGAACGTTTGCTGAAAGACTTAGTGTAGGTACTAGTTAGGTGCTTTCGTTTGCTGAAAGACTTAGTGAAGATTCGAAGACTGAAGACTTAGAAGAATTCTGAGAAAAGGTTTCTACAAAGGCACATATTGCTCAGAAAGTGAGATTTTCAGCAACAACTTGCATAAGTGAAAATCTATATGACAGAGTAGGTTGTGCTTGCTGAAACTGAGACTGACCACTTGCTGAAAACATTTGTGACCTCCTTGATGAGAGTACTTGAATTTTGGATCCAACGTTCACATTTGAATTTGATTCAAATGAACATTAAATGCAAAGTAGGCACGCGAAGAACTTGAAGACAGGAAGACAAATGAAGGACGCTGCTGAAAGTACAAAAGCAAGATAGTGACATCTTAAGGTGCAAAGCCTTAGAATTTGAAATTAAAACGGCTCCCTTGAGACACTATAAATAGAGGTCATCCGGAGAAGAGTAGAAGGGTGTCAACAACGTGATCAAACTCTCACTTGTGCTTTAAACACTCAAAACCTTCTATACTCTTTACTGCCTATTGATCCGTTGCAAGACTTAAGCTTGAAACAAAAGCTACTTGTGAAGAAGTAGAACATTCACGGCTAAGAAATTAGTTAAGTGTTCTTTCTTTCGAACAAGAACAAGTCTTGACACCAGAAACAACTTAACTTGTTTACTGAAAAGTATTACAAGTTGTGTTTCTTTAGATAACTTGTTATAGCTGAAAAGTTATACTCAAGTCATCTCATCCCAAACCTCTCTAACTAATAAACACCCTTTTTCAGGAGTGAAATTCAGGGGGAATTAATCAAGCTTAGTGTTGCTGATTCTAAGTCCCAAGTTTGGTGGAGAACAAGGTTACAGTTCTCTAGTTAGGTTGGAGACGAAGCAAGTGTGCTTTGGTTTCTGAGGAATCATTAGTGATAGGATTTGTAAGGAACCTCACATCTTATCTTAGTGGATTCATTCCTAGAAAGGACAAAGTGGATTAGTTGAAAGACTACGCCACTCTCAGATATTGTGTGATTTACTTTAGCGCATTTAGTTTTCACAAATCTACACTTATTGTACACTGACACTCTGCTCACTTGCTGAAACTAGCACTCTCTGAAAAGCACTTATTGTATAAAGACTTCCGCACTCTGTTTTTAAAAGTACGAGCAAACTCATTACTGAAAAGTAACAAGTACTTGCTGAGAAAGTTAAGTACCAGCAAACTCGTTACTGAAAAGTAACAAGTACTTGCTGAGAAAGTTAAGTACCAACAAACTCATTACTGAAAAGTAATAAGCACTTGCTGATAAAGTTTTAAGCGACGAAAAGTTTGAAAAGACTATTCACCCCCCCTATAGTCTTTTCTTGTTGTTTAAAGGGACCAACACATGTCAAGAAGAGGATGATGCACTGCTTGATGAGAGTCCGCTCAACATTGAAAATATACTGACTACTGTGCTGAAACGCACTACTACTCTCACCATAGCTCAGAAAGAAATAAGTCTACATCACAAGAGCTATGAAGATGATGTCAGTAAAGCACTCAAGCTTGCCAAAAGTGCATTAACAAAGGCTCAGGAAATTATGGAAGACAAAGTCAACAATGAGCGAAGACATGAGGAGAATCTGGATTTTATCAAATAAGAACTGTCTAAGCTTACAACTGAACAGCAAGACATGATTCTTAAGTACAACAACCTTCATTCTCTTGCAGAAAATTGCAACGAGTTTTTCTCTACTTACATCAAACCGATGTTGCAATCCATGTCTAAGGGGGAAAATACACAAAAGAAAATGGCAAAAGACTTATCCTCTGCTTCTCCCTCTCCTGCATTGCTGAAATTGCCTGGACCACCACCAATGGAACCTCTTGCTAAAACAGAGCAAAGTTCTAAAAGAAAAGCTGAAACAGATTCTGAAAGAAGCTCAAAAAATCCAAAAAGGAGAAGAACTGTTGCTGACACTTCAGAAACATGTCAACCTGAGAGTCATCAAGGAAATAATGATGATGACAGAACTATTGCTCAGGTCATTAAAGCAAATCCCCTCAATGCCAAGACTCATTCTGGCAATACAAAATTATTGTCCTCTGGTTCCTCAGCAAGGAACAAAGATAGTAATTCTAAGGAAAGAAGAAGACAAAGAAGGGCTTGAACAAGAAGCTAATAGAAGAAAAACTCAAGAAGCTGTTGGCTTGGGTGTACAATACACCAAAACAAGTAACAAACAGACCACTCAAATTGTGATCAGAAAAAGACAAGGCTTTTTCATCCTAAAGCTTGAAGATCTCCTTGGCAATGATCACTTCCCAAAACCAGTCCTAGAGCAAATGGAAAAATGGAATGTGATTAAAGTTGCGAGCAAAGAAAGAGATCCTTGTCCTCTAGACACTTTTGATGACAGAAAACTTTGGCTTGATGTTGAAGTTAAAACCAGAAGGATGGCTTTGTCAAAAGACATGAGAGACTTGCACCTTACTTTTAGCCAATAGAAGTCTCTCAGTTTTATGATGATATCATTAGAAAGGTAAGACCAAGACTCATGGTGACTCCATATGAGCTCTTCTATCTGACAAAAGAAAATGCTGATGAAGACGAAAGATATCTAGCGAAAATCTATAAGAACTACAATCTGAGTGACCTCCAAATTCGTCATGCGTGCTGCTGGGGACTTCACATTTGGACTGAAGTCTTGAAAAGGCAAGATCCCTCAGCAAACCACAAGCTAATTTGCAGACTTGCTAGGGATATGCAACTTCAAGTTAGAAAGCTTCTTGAAGACAATGAAGTTGACTGTGAAGAATTCCCTAAGCTTGCTGATGAAAGCGTGAACGATGTATATCAAGATTGCTTCTAGATTTCTCTTAGATAGTCTAGTCTTTATTATTAAACGTTGCTTGTTGAGGTATCTCATGCTTTCTTGTAAACTTACTTTGAAAGATAACTTTCAACAATCAATTACTTTTGCTCACTCTTATTCGTTTTTCTGATTATGCAAGATACTCATGCTTACTGTTTGATTACTTCAAGTATTTTTTGCGTTATTCAACTGATTTATTCAACATCAGAAACTTATAAAGAGTTGTAATTAATTTAGCCATGAATTACTAACATCAAAAAGGGGGAAATTTGTTAGGAAACTTGTAATTTTGATGAGCAATTAACCATGCTAAATTAAGTAAAGTCCAGTAACTAGTACTCTTAAGGTCCATAGGAATTTAGAATTTTAAGGACATTGTAAAAGAGGAACGTTTGCTGAAGGCTTAGTGTAGGTACTAGTTAGGTTCTTAAGCTTGCTGATGATGTACGTTGTTTTTACAAACAATCTATTGAAGACCTAGAACCGCTCAGAAAGTTGAAGATTCGAACACTAAAGACTTCGAATAATTCTAAGAAAGGTATCTACAAAGGCACATGTTATCTCAAAAAGTGAGAAACTCAGCAACTCAGTACACATAAGTGAAAATCTATATGACAGAGTAGGTTGTGTTTGTTGAAGATGAGATTGACCACTTGCTGATAACATTCGTGACCTACTTGCTGAAGTACTCTGCATTTTGGCTCCAAACGTTCACTTTTGAATTTTCAAAGAGCATTAAATGCTACAGCACGCTAAAGACATGAAGACAAGAAGACAAAGGAAGCACGCTGCTGATAGTACTGTTCTGGCAAGCGATAGTGACATCTTAAGGTACAAGCCTTCGAATTTGAAATTCAAATGGCTACCTTTAGACACTATAAATAGAGGTCCTTAGGCAGAGTAGAAGGGTGTGTCAACAACGTGATCAAACTCTCACTTGTGCTTTAAACACTCAAATCCTTCTCTACTCTTTACTGCCTATTGATCCGTTCCAAGACTTAAGCTTGAAACAAAAGCTACTTGTGAAGAAGTAGAACACTAAAAACTAAGAAATTAGTTAAGTGTTCTTTCCTCTAAATAAGAACAAGTCTTGACACCAAAAACAACAAACTTGCTTACTGCAAAGTATTACAAGTTGAGTTTCTCTAGATTAGTTGTTATAGCTGCAAAGTTATATTCAAGTCATCTCATCCCAAACCTCTCTAACTGATAAACACCCTTATTCAGGCGTGGAATTCAGGGGGAACTAATCAAGCATAGTTTTGCTTATTAAGTGTCCTATGTTTGGTGGAGAACAAGGTTACAGTTCTCTAGCACAAAGTTGTATATGGTCTAAAGCAAACACCTAGAGCATGGTATGACACTCTTGCTAAGTTCTTGCTGGAAAATGATTTTAAGAAAGGTGAGGTTGATAAAACTTTGTTCACCTTGAATCAAGATGGAAAATTTCACTTAGTCCAGATTTATGTGGATGAAATATGTTAGGAAACTTGAAATTTTGATGAGCAATTAACCATGCTAAATTAAGGAAAGTCCAGTAACTAGTACTCTTAAGGTCCATAGGAATTTAGAATTTTAAGGACATTGTAAAAGAGGAACGTTTGCTGAAGACTTAGTTTAGGTGCTAGATAAGTTATTTCTTTTGCGTATGATGTATTTTATTTTCTGAAAAGAAAATAACTTATTGATGTTGAAGCTTATGATGTATCTTATTTTCTGAAAAGAAAATAACCTATTGAAGCATTTGCTGACGATATACTTTGTTTTTACAAACAAACTATTGAAGCAAATAGAAACCGCTCAGAATCTTGAAGATTATTGAAGATCTGAAGACTTGAAGACTTAGAAGATCTGAAGACTTGAAGACTTAGAAGATCTGAAGACTTGAAGATTGCTGAAGACTGGTATCTACAAAGGCACGTGTTGCTCAGAAAGTGGAAACTTCAGCAACAGCATTGCATATGTGAAAATCTGAAAGACAGAGTAGGTTGTGCTTGCTGAAACTAGGACTAACCATTTGCTGATGGAACATATGTGACCTCTTGCTGAAAGTACTTGAATTTGCGCTCCATTGTTACTGTTTGAATTCTATTCAAATGTGCATTAAATGCAAAGCTTACACACGAAGGACATGAAGACTAGAAGACAAACAAAGACGCTGCTAAAAGTACAAAAGCAAGATAGTGACATGTTAAGGATCAAAAGCCTTAGGATTTGAAATTCAAACGGCTCCTTACTTGCACTATAAATAGAGGTCATCCGGCGAAGAGTTGAAGTGTGTCAACAACGTGATCAAACTCTCACTTGTGCTTAAAACTCACATACCTTCAAATACTCTTACTGCCATTGATCCATTCCAAGACTTAAAGCTTGAAAAAGCTACTTGTAATGAAGTAGAACAAACTCGGCTAAGAAATTAGTTAAGTGTTCTTTCTTTTGAACAAGAACAAGTCTTGACACCAGAAACAATCAAACTTGTTTACTGCAAAGTATTCAAAGTTGTGTTTCTTAGATTACTTGTTGTAACTGAATAAGTTATAATTAAGTCATCTCACCCAAAACTCTCTAACTGAAAATACACCCTTTCAGGCGTGATATTCACGGGGAACTTAATCAAGCATAGTTTTGCTGATTAAAAGTACCAAGTTTGGTGGAGAACAAGGTTGAGTTCTCTAGTTTAGGTTGGAGACAAAGCAAGTGTGCTTTGGTTTCTGTTGAATCCCTCTAGATAGGAGATTGTAAGGAACCTCAATCATATCTTAGTGTATTCTGTCCTAGAAAGGACAAAGTGGATTAGTTGAGAGATTACGCCACTCTCAGATACCACTATAAAAGTGTTTGTGTGATTTACTTACTGTATTTAGTTTTCAGCAAATCATATCTGTCTGTACAGAGTCACTCACTTCACTTGCTGAAACCTTTACTTACTGAAAGAGCACTTATTGTATCAAAGACTTCCGCTCTCTGATTTTAAGTATCAGCAAACCAAGCTACTGTAAAGTAACTTACGCTTGCTGAGAAAGTTAAGTATCAGCAAACTCATTACTGAAAAGTAATAAGCACTTGTTGAGAAAGTTTTAAACGACGGAAGTTTGAAAAGACTATTCACCCCCCCCTCTAGTCTTTTCTTGTTGTTTAAAGGGACCAACAAGTGGTATGAAAGCCAGGTTCTTTAACCTTCAGCACTGAACCTAGATCCCCTTAGGTGCTTTCCGTAAATCACTCTCACTTGATCAGTTTGGTAGTGCTTTGCTGACAGGATGTCTTTAGGAGATGCTCTCTTGCTGAAGCTGGAAAATTACGAGAAATGGCGAAACAACATGATGCTACATCTTGATGGCCAAGCAAGAAATATCATCATTCGATCAACTCCGGATACCATACAGTGCAAACTATGGGGTGCTAAGACTGCAAAGGAAGCTTGGAAAATGGTTCATGATCTTTGTGTTGGATCTGACAAGACCAAGAAAAACAAACTTGAAGTACTTAAATTAAAGTTTCAAAACTTTAAGCAAGTTGCAAACGAGTCACTGGAAGACTTGGATTTCAGATTCACAACTCTTGTTAGTGAAATGGCAGCATTGGGTGTTGGAAACCTTTATTCAGATTCTGAGAAAGTGAAAACTATCATCAGAAGTTTGAATCAAGAATGGATCCACACTCAGAATTTCTATTATAATCAAGGAATGCTAGACAATACACCAACAGAGTTGTTCTCTCATCTTGCTACTGTCAACTATGAGACAAAGCAAAGAGAAAGTGTGTTTGCTGAAAAATCGCAAAACATTGCTCTTGCTGCAAAGCGGTCATCTTCTGAAAAGAAGAATGAAAAAGAACCTACTGATGAAAATGCTTTGGTTGTCAAAAACATGAAGAAATTCATCACCAAGGAACTTGAAAGGCGAAACGCAAAAGAGAAGCTGAAAAAGCATCTTGGTAACAACTACCATAAGTACAAGAATGAGACTAGCTCGCTGAACAAGCAAGCTCAGCAAGCTACATCATCAGAAGAACCAGCAGTTGGAAATGATCTATGTTTTTACTGCAAAAAGCCTGGACAATTCAAAGCTAATTGCCCTTTGCTGAAAGGCAAATCTGCTGAAAAGAAGAAGAAGTTCAAAAGAGCTTTTATTGCTGAAGAAAAGAAGAAGCTTCAAGAAAAAATGGATGCATTGTGTATTGATACTAGCTCCGAAGACAGTGAGGATGAAAGTTCTGACACCGACGATGAAGAAGCCACTCTAGACGTGGAGATTGGCAAAGACGTGTGTGGAATAGCAATGGAAGCTTATCCAGATGTGTCAAACTACGAATTCTGCCTCATGGCCGGTCAGGTAAACAACTCTACCTCTGACTCAGACTCAGAAAGTGAAGACGAGATTGACCTTGACAAGATTCAAGGAGAAATCGAAAGATTTGAGAAAACTCTGAGCAGACAGCAAGAGAAACTACAACTTGCTGAAATTCTGACCAAGCAGACTACTGAAAAGTATGTCTTGCAGAAAGAAGAAACAGAAGAAAAGGATGCTGAAATAAGGCGTCTTAAGAAGTTGATTGCTGAGGCTGCAGAGAAAAACTCTCAAATGGCATTAGAATTGGAAGAATATCAGTCCTCAATTCTAAAGTTACTTGCTGAAATCCATGAGATGAAAAAGATGAAAGTCAATTTCAAATCTTATGTGGATGCAAGTAATACGCTGACTGAACTAAACTCTTATTTGAGAGACCCATCTCAGAAAGAAGGTTTAGGCGCAATGTATGAAGGTAATGATGTAGAAATCTTGAGAAAAGATAAATCACCTATCTCCTTTGTACGTGCTACTGATAGTGGTCTACCAGAAATCTATCAGTTTGGTCAATTTAAGGTTGCTGAAACAAGCAATCAAGTACCTATGACCATAAAGCCCGTTGTTGCTACTCAAAGTAACAAGACTTTAAAAGGAAACCACGTTGCTGAAAAGAAAACTGGAAAGAAGAAAAATGCTTTGAAGCATTCCGCCAAACAAGTTGCTGAAAAGCAAGTTGTTAAGACTAAAGGCAAGATTACTAAAAGTAATCACAAGTCCTTTGCTGACAAATCTGAATCAAGTAAGGTTGCTGAAGCTAAAGCTCAGCATTCTCCGAAAAGTGGACTAGGTTTCAAAACCAAGCAAAGTCAACTCTTTCATGAGTACAAGCAAAGTCAGCAAAGATACTTCAAGGAGATGAAGAAAATCAAGCCTAAGAGTTCTGAAAAGACTCCCAATGCTAGGACTAGAAGGAACCTTGCTAGAAAAGAACTTACTGAAAAGTATGTTCAACAAAAAGGTCAACAGAGCAAGACACCACATCAGAAAGTGGATTTAACCAGCACGAGTCAAAAGTCTTTCAGCTCAAAACCTCCTAGTTCCTCAGCAAGTAGAAAACAAGTCAAAGTTGAAAAACTTAAGACTTGGGTTTCCACTGGACGCATTCTTGAACATGTTAATGGACATCCATCATTGGATAATTAACTTGTTTGCTCTTGATTGTGCAGACTTCAACCACGGAGACAAACGATGCAATCTGGCACTTTGATAGTGGTTGTGGAAAGCACATGACGGGCAACAAGAATAACCTTATAAACTATAGACGGTGGTCTAAAGGTCCAACAATAAGGTTTGCTGGTGGAGGCTCCGGATCTACAAAAGGCTATGGTGATGTGAAGTTAGGATGCATAACCATTACTGGAGTTCTTTATGTCACAAATCTCAAGTTTAACCTTTTCAGCATGAGTCAGTTTGCTAACAAAGGATACTTCATCGAAATTAAAAGTGATGAATGTAAACTTATAGATTTCGAGACTAAAAAGGTAATAATGATTGCAAGAAGATCAGGAGGCTTGTACACCGTTGATTGGTCTTCAGCAAACGTTGAAAAATGCCTTGTCTCATATCACGATTGCCTTGCTGAAAAAGCATGGTTATGGCATAAACGAACAAGTCATCTAAACTTCAAGACGCTGAATAAGCTGTCTAAAAAGGCACTTGTAGTTGGATTACCTAGGGTTACTTTTAAGAAGGATGGTGTTTGCAATGCATGTCAGCAAGGAAAGCAAACCAAATCTTCTTTCAAGAACAAGGCAGTACCGTCAACTACAAAACCTTTACAACTGTTGCACATGGACTTGTTTGAATCTTCTTCAAGAAGCTATGCTGGTAAGAAGTATGGTCTAGTCGTGGTAGATGACTATTCAAGATTCACTAGGGTAGTATTCATCAAGCACAAATCTGAAACCAAGACTGAAATACCTAACTTGCTGAATAAGCTTGAAGTCATGAAAAATGACAAGGTAAAAGTCATAAGGACAGACCATGGTACTGAGTTTGTAAACCAGTACATAACTGAATATTGTACCTCAAAAGGTATTCAACATCAGTTATCCTCAGTAAGAACACCACAGCAAAATGGTGTTGCTGAACGGAAGAATCGTACCCTGAAAGAAGCCGCAAGAACAATGCTTGCGGACACTGAAATAAGTGAGGCTTATTGGGTTGAAGCGATTTATACCGCCTGTTATACTCAAAATAGATGTTTGATTACTAAGGAATACAACAAAACTCCTTATGAATTGTTTGTTGGAAGACCTCCTAACATCACTCATCTAAGTGTATTTGGTTGCAAGTGTTTCGTTCTTAACAATGGTAGAGAATACCTGAGAACATTCCAACCAAAGGCAGACGAAGCGATATTTCTTGGCTACTCCTTGCATAGTAAAGCTTATAGAGTTTACAACAAAAAGGCACAAAAGATTGAAGAATCAGTGCATGTTGTATTCTACGAAAAGTCACAAGGAGTGCCTGCTGAAGAAGAAATATCAGAATGTATGAAAAAGCTAATCATACATGAGCAAAGAATTGAATCTGATGCTAGGCAAATCAAGTCAATTGAACTAAATGATGATTCTGACAATGACTCTCCTCCCCCTAGTCATGACAAGATAAATATAGTTCACGACAAAGAATTTTCAGCAAAAGACGCGGTTGCTCCGGAAGTTGCTGAAATTACGCAATCTCCAGTGCCTGCTGATGAACTACCTCAATCGAGCAATGCTGAACAAGCAGTTGCTGATGAACAAATCTCAGCAGAGACACAAATTCCCAGTAGTACTGAACAAGTACATACTAAAGAGTCACATGTTGATGAGCAAACATATCATGATCCAACAAACAGGAAACCTGTTAATAAATGGATTAGAGATCATCCCTCTACGGATATGATTGGCGATATTAATAAACGCCAAGTGACTAGATCCAAAGCTACTCTTGGACTTGCTGAAGAAGCAACTGTCGTAGAAGTAGAATCTTTGTTCTCTTGCTTTGTTTCAGAAATTGAACCTAAACCCATAGAAGAAGCTTTAAAGCATTCTGAATGGATAAAGGCAATGCAAGAAGAACTGGATCAATTTGAAAGAATCAAAGTCTGGAAACTTGTGCCACTTCGTGAAGACAAGAAAGCTATTGGTACAAAGTGGGATGTTCAGAAACAAGCTGAGCGAGTCTGGTGAAGTAACAAGAAATAAAGCACGATTAGTTGCTCAAGGTTACTGTCAGACTGAAGGATTGGTCTATGATGAGTCTTATGCACCAGTTGCAAGATTGGATGCAATTAGGCTTTTCTTAGCATTTGCTGCTCACAATGACTTCATTGTTTACCAAATGGATGTTAAAAGTGCATTCTGAAATGGTGAACTTGCTGAAGAAGTCTACCTAGAACAACCCCCTGGCTTTGAACTTCCCTCAGAAATCAAGATGGTATACAAGCTTCAGAAAGCTGTATATGGTCTAAAGCAAGCACCAAGAGCATGGTATGATACCTTGGCTAAGTTCTTGCTGGAAAATGGTTTCAAGAAAGGTGAAGTTGACAAAACCTTATTTACCATAAACAATGATGGTAAAATACTCTTAGTTCAAATTTATGTGGATGACATAATTTTTGGATCTAAGGACAAGCAACTTTGTGATGATTTTGCCAAACTCATGACAAATAAGTTTGAAATGAGTATGATGGGAAAATTGAATTATTTCCTAGGATTGCAAGTCAAGCAACTCAAAGATGGAATATTCATAAATCAAGCAAAGTATGCGAAAGAAATGCTCATAATGTTTAGGATCAAAGAGGATGAGAAACCTGAAAAGATCCCTATGAGTGTTGGTACCAAATTGGGCTATACTAAAGAGGACAAAAGTGTTGAAGAACACAAGTATAGGAAGCTCATTGGTTCCTTGTTGTATTTAACAGCAAGTAGACCTGACATTCAGTATGATGTTTGTGTGTGTGCAAGATTCCAATCTGATCCAAGAGAATCACACTACAAAAAGGCAATCAAAATACTGAAATATGTTAAAGGTACAGTCAATGTTGGGTTATGGTATCCTAAAGATTCTGGACTTGAATTGGTTGGCTATTCTGATGCTGATCATGGAGGATCAACTCTTGATAGAAAAAGTACCTCTGGAACTTGTCAGTTTTTGGGTACTAGATTAATATCATGGTTCAGCAAGAAGAAAACTTGTGTCGCCAATTCATCTACTGAATCTGAATACATTGCAGCTGGTTGTTGCACAGCTCAAATCCTATGGATTCAGCAACAATTAAGAGATTATTGTATTTCTGCAAAGAAAACACCAATCTTTTGTGATAATACAAGTGCTATTGCAATTACGCAAAATCCTAAGTTTCACTCTAGGACCAAGCACATTGATATTAGACATCATTTCATTAGAGATCATGTGGAAAAAGGTGATATTGAGGTTGTGAAAGTAGGCATCGAAGATCAGCTTGCTGACATCTTCACCAAGCCCCTACCGGATAATAGGTTCGCAATGCTAAGGTATAACCTTGGATTGATTGAACTACCTCAATAAAGGATACACTTGGCAGAATGCTGAAACAGGTATTCAACAAGCCAAAGTATTCCTGTCTAAAAGACTCAGTCACTGATTTCTTCTAAGAAATGATAAGTCACTACATGATTACTGAAACAGGCATTCAGCAAGTAATTCCTTCAAAACGGGTATTTGTTAGGAAACTTGATCACTTGCTGAGACAGGCATTCAGTAAGAGAAAGAACGTAAGGATTGCTGAGACGGGCACTCAGACAATCAAAAGATACTGAAACAGGTATTCAAGTATCAAAGGAATTTTCTGAGACGGGAACTCAGAAAAAGAGCAAAGCTCATCTCTCAGATTTTACCAAAGGATGTCTCAAGTACAAAAGAATTTACTGATACGGGAAATCAGAAATATCTTTTAATCTTAGGAAATATGAGATATCTAAGTAAGGGGGAACTTTCAGCAAGTATCAAGATTGTTAATTCAAACTCGCTGAAAAGATTCTTGTCTATTTCAGCAAGCAATCTATCCCTTAATACTCGGTAAAATCAATTTGTGACGTTAAACTAGCACAGATAAACTCGCAATAATCATGACATGAAATTCAATCGTGGCCATTGATTAAAAGGAGTTACTTATCTAACGGCTAACAAAACAAAGAGAGAGAGTGCTCTGACGGTTTTAGTTAGTGGGCCACTACGCATTCAATGCAAAGGCTCCACTAACTCCAGTGTTTCTCTGTTTTACCCTTGCTGAGAGCTCAAATCGATTGAGTTTCTCACACACCAGAGACACTATATAAAGAAGGAGTTAGAGATATGACAAAATTCTTTAACTCACATTTTCTTTCTCTGCAAATTCTAGCCTGAATCTACTGTACCTCCGGTCAAAAAGCAAACTATCTCTTTTCGTACACATTTTTCTTGCTCTATAAAAGAAATGGCTCCCAAGAGACAGCCATCAAAGTCCACAAAGTCGTCAAAGCACTGCTCCGGTGACTACTCCGGCCACAAACACAACGAAAGTTGTGTTGAAAAACGACCGAATCTCTGAAAAACCTATGCCTCCGTCATATCTTGACACTGCAAAGTGTGAGATGTTGATGCAATGGGGAGGGTTTGCAAAAGAAAAGTACATTAGGTACGTTTATGAACAAGAACTCGATGACGAAAATGAAGAGGCGCTTGACTTTATCAAGCAGCAAGGCCTCATGAACTTTATCTCTGCTCGCACTAAGCAAGTGAGCATGATTGATACTATGGAATTCTACAACAATGCAGAAATCTAGTCCCTTACAGATAGTAATGGAGTCACTGAAAAAGTGATCCTTACTTATGTTCAAAACACGCAAATCGTCCTGAAATGGACTGATTTAGCGGAGATATTTCAGATTCCAACCACTGGAACTGAAGATGACGTCACTGCCACTGACGAAGAAATTGAAGCTTTCTATAGTGACGTCAGAAATGAGAAAATGAAGAAGGGCGAGATAGCTCCCGTGACTTGGACAAAGCACGTTAAGAGAAAGCATCTCTGCCATTCACTTGGTCTAGTAGCTCTGCTACTAATAAAAGTTCTTGACTCCCAAGTTGGAGGAATAGACCAAGTAGGCCTGAGAAGATGGCCATTGCTGATGCATATCCATGAAAATAAAACGGAACTTAACTGGGCTAAGTACATTTTCAACAGGCTTGTTGATTGTGTTACTAAGTTTAAGGTAAAGGTAGAAGACAACAAGGTCTCACCTTCCTTTCCAGTTATGTATGGAATCAAGATATGCTATATCCTTGAACATTTCAGGATTCAGCTAAGAAACCCATTGCCAATCAAGAAATCTGTGTGCAATGTGGGACGATCTTTCTACAAGCATAATGTACCTAAGATTGCTGGTAAGAAAACTAAGAAGACAACAACTGCAAATGTTGTCAGCATAAGCCATCAAGAAAGGTATACAACAGCTGCAGATGTTACCACTCAGCAACTTAGAGATGAAACTGCTGTTGGTGGTGGTAACACAAATGAAACTGCTGTAGAAAATCAACAAGGTACGTGTACAACACCTGTTGCTGAAAAAGCAACTATAGATGACTCTGGGAAACTGGAGAAATCTAACAAGAAAAAGAGGAAAGCTGATGATGCCACTCAGACTGCAGCGTCATCAGCAAACCCCGTACCTAATTGGAAACGGACAAGCAACAAAAGGAAGAAAACACTGGCTCGCCAGTCAGTCCCTGATGTCCAAGACTCCTCAGTCAATTCCCAGACAAATGCTGAAACGCATTTGCCTGTAGATGTTGCTGAAGTAATTACTGAAGCCTATGTCAGCAATGTTGAAGTGTTTGCGGAAGCCTTCAACAATCAACTCAATGTTGATAATTCTACTGAGAATAGACCACAAGGCAGTGGAAATGAAATTCCTGCCCAAGTCCCCGACATCTACACTGTAGATAACTTAGATGATCCAACTATGGAACCAGTAAGCGATATTGCTGCTGATCTGCAAAAAGCGGCACTTGATAATGCTGCTGAAAAGATGGTTGCTGAACAAGCAACTCATCAAGTTGCTGAAACAACGCTTGCTGAACGACCAGTTGCTGAAATAGCAATGGTTCCAGTTCCTGAAGTTGCTGAAACTCAAGAAGCATTATTCAACGACGCATCTCGTGATGCTGAGAGTACTGGCCCAAGTTCACCCAAGACATCAATTGATAAAGTCCAGCTTGTACTGGAAGATTTAAGCAAACAAATGGAGTTGGAAATTGAAGAATCATCCAACAAATCAATTGATCTCTTCATGACAAGCAGTGAGCTCAAAGGTCAAGATGCTTCTGCTCAACTTGTCATTTCAGAGACAAGGGAGATTGCTGAAACCGCACAGCTTTCTCAGATAGAGCAAAACCAAGAAGCTGAAGAAACTGTAATGCTGAAAGGACTGAGCCACAACCTGTCCTTCTTCAGCAGGTAGTTAATTCAACCATCAGTAAAACTTCAATTTCTGAAAATTGTTCTTTTGCTAATATTATACTATCTCTACAGACTTCTCAACATGCAAGTCAGATGGTTGCTGAAGCCTCTGCACCAGAACCAACACTCCCTGCTCAGCAAGTAGTTAATAATTTTGGTATAAAAACTAAGTTTGACAGCTTAGTACTTGTGTCTAACTATAATTTATTTCAGGATGAACAAATGGAGGATGCTACTCAAGCTCCTCATGGAATGGAAATTGTATTACATGAGCTTGCTGACTCTCAGCTGGTAAATCATGCTTCAGATATAAACTCTAAAACAATTCTCCAAACCAATCCTGATCTAAATATCATTCTTTTCCAGGCTCAAAAGGAGACCACTGAAGTGGTACTCATCACTGAAGATCATCAAGTAAGTTCTGAACAACTGTACTTGAACTTCAAAAGGACAACTTTGTCAAGAGTTGCTAAATCCGTCAGCAACTGGCAAAGGTACAGGCGAATGGATTTCTCAGATCTTCACCTTCATCTCTCAAACGAGAAAAAGAGATCTTCTCTGCTAAAGCTCGAAATATTTGTCCACTCCATCCTTCCTGAAGAAATGACATATTCTCAGCAAATGAGCTCCAATCTGAAATCTCAAATTAGAGAGAATATGAAGGCCAAATTCAAGAATGCCTCTCCAGATGAACAAGTTGTGATGCTCAAAGGTCTATTTGTACCTGTGGTGGCTGATTGTTGGTCCCTTTAAACAACAAGAAAAGACTAGAGGGGGAGGGGGTGAATAGTCTTTCCAAACTTTCGTCGTTTAAAACTTTCTCAGCAAATACTTATTACTTTTCAGTAATGAGTTTGCTGATACTTAACTTTCTCAGCAAGCGTAAGTTACTTTATAGTAGCTTGGTTTGCTGATACTTAAAATCAGAGAGCGGAAGTCTTTGAAACAATAAGTGCTCTTTCAGCAAGTGAAGTGAGTGACTGTGTACAAACAGATATAATTTGCTGAAAGCTAAATGCAGTAAGTAAATCACACAAACGCTTTTATAGTGGTATCTGAGAGTGGCGTAATCTCTCAACTAATCCACTTCGTCCTTTCTAGGACTGAATCCACTAAGATATGATTGAGGTTCCTTACAATCTCCTATCTAAAGCGATTCAACAGAAACCAAAGCACACTTGCTTTGTCTCCAACCTAAACTAGAGAACTCAACCTTTTTCTCCACCAAACTTGGTACTTTTAATCAGCAAAACTATGCTCGATTAAGTTCCCCCTGAATATCACGCCTGAAAGGGTGTATTTTCAGTTAGAGAGTTTTGTGGTGAGATAACTTAATTATAACTTATTCTGTTACAACAAGTAATCTAAGAAACACAACTTGGAATACTTTGCAGTAAACAAGTTTGATTGTTTCTGGTGTCAAGACTTGTTCTTGTTCGAAAGAAAGAACACTTAACTAATTTCTTAGCCGAGTTTGTTCTACTTCTTCACACGTAGCTTTTTCAAGCTTTAAGTCTTGGAACGGATCAATGGCAGTAAGAGTGTTTGAAGGTTTCTGAGTTTTTAAGCACAAGTGAGAGTTTGATCACGTTGTTGACACACTTCAACTCTTTGCCGGATGACCTCTATTTATAGTGTAAGTAAGGAGCCGTTTGAATTTCAAATCCTAAGGCTTTTGTTCCTTAACATGTCACTATCTTGCTTTTGTACTTTCAGCAGCGACTTTGTTTGTCTTCTAGTCTTCATGTCCTTCGCGTGCATGCTTTGCATTAAATGCTCATTTGAATAGAATTCAAACAGTAACATTGGAGCGCAAATTCACGTACATTCAGCAAGAGGTCACATATGTTCATCAGCAAGTGGTCAGTCTCAGTTTCAGCAAGCACAACCTAGTCTGTCTTTCAGATTTTCACTTATGCAATGCTGTTGCTGAAAATTCCACTTTCTGAGCAACACGTGCCTTACCAGTCTTCAGCAATCTTCAAGTCTTCAAGTCTTCGAATTCTTCATGTCTTCAGCTCTTCAAAAGTCTTCAAGATTCTAAGTGGTTTCAATAATTTGTTTGTAATAAACAAAATATATCTTCAGCAAATCCTTCAATAGGTTATTTTCTTTTCAGAAAATAAGATACATTAAAGCTATGCATCAATAAGATATTTTCTTTTCAGAAAATAAAATACATCATACGCAAAAGAAATAACTTATCTAACACCTAACTAAGTCATCATCAAACGTTCCTCTTTTACAATGTCCTTAAAATTCTAAATTCCTATGGACCTTAAGAGTACTAGTTACTGGACTGTTCTTAATTTAGCATGGTTAATTGCTCATCAAAATTACAAGTTTCCTAACAAATTTCCCCCTTTTTGATGTTAGCAATCCATGGCTAAATTAATTGTTACCCTTTTAGAGGTTTCTGATGTTGAATAAATCAGTTGATTAATGCAAGCATACTTGAATAAATAAACAGTAAGCATAAGTAAGTTGCATAAATCAAAAACCAATAAGAGTCAAAAGAATTCATTGCTGATAGTTATCATTCAGAAGTTTACAAGAAAGCATAGATAACAAGGAATCAGCAAACAAAAACTTTAACAAAAACTATTGCAGGGACTTAAGCTCTTTCAGAGGATTTTCTCAAAATCTCTCTTACACTCTTCTCAGCAAGTGCAGTGAATTCAACATAATCCTTCTCGTAGTTTTCCAGAAGCCTACGGACTTGTAGTTGAAGAATTCTTGCATTTTTGCAGGCAGTATGATGATGCTTTTCAGCATTCATTTCCATGTAATTAATTACCCACAAATGCATGCCCCAATTGCTGGCATGGAGAAGTTGTGTATCTGAAATGCTTTTCGGATGAATCTTTCTTAACCAGAGAAGATCTTCTTCTTGATCTTTAGCAGTGAGATAGAAGTACTCATAAGGAATCAATCCAAGTTTCTTCTTAGGTTTCTTTGTTACCGGGTCAGCGTAGTAAGCAATGCCAGGTGGTTTGATCAGATTTGGTTTTTGCTTGTATGTCTTACCAATGGCAACTCTTCTTACATAGACCTCTAGATTCAACCATTTCCCAGCAACATTTCTTGGGAGGGATTCTTCCCTTTAATTTCTTTGGACCTTGAGTTCAATCCATTTGAACATTTGATTCAAAATGGTTGTAGTAAAGAATTCATTTACCAGCAAGTCTCCCAGCTTTAAAATCCAGCAACCATGAATGTTTCTGATTACATTCTGAGTGGTTTCCTCATTGTTGGTCTTTGTATATTCGATACCGGAGCCAATAGCAATGCTGGCCAGCCTTTTCTCTTCCTGTCTTTGCCTTCTTCTTCTTGTTTTAGCATTGTCTTGATCTCTTGCTGAAGAGTCAGACGAAAAATGCCTTGAGTGGCCAGACGGAGTTATGGCTGTTAAGGGTCTAGCTCTTATGGCTTGAGCTATTGTTTGATTGTCATCATCTTCTTCATCATCTTCATTAAGATTGTGATGACTTTCAGTGTGACAGAAATCTTGAGTTTCAGCAGCGGTTTTTCTCTTTTTGGTACTTGTTGAATTTAACTCAGATTTTGCTTGTCTTTTAGAACTTTGCTCTCTTTCAGCAAGAGGTTCTATTGGAAGTGGCACATCAGCAGCAGGAGTAGGAGGGGTTTGATTTCTTTTTCTAGTCTTCTTTTCCCCCTTAGACATGGATTGCAACATCGGAGTGATGTGCAGAGAATAAAACTCATTGCAATTTTCAGCAATAGTGTTGAGACTGTTATATTTCATGATGATTTCTTGTTGGTCAGAGTTCATTGTTGACAACTCTTTTGAATATTCATCATGTTCTCTTCATGTCTTTTCTCTGTTGCGGCCTTCTCATCCATAATATTTTGAGCCTTGACAAGAGCATTCTTTGCAAGCTTGAGCGCCTGACTTACATCTTCTTCATAGCTCTTGTGATAAAGACTGATGTCTCTCTGAGCTATTGTCAAAGTTGTAGTGCGTCTCAGCACTGTAGCCAATATCTTTCCAATGTCAAGTGGGCTCTCAGCAAGCAATGCCTCATCTTCAGCTTTGCAGGCATCATGGTCTTGCTTTAGTGCTAGAATTCTGGGAGTAAACTCCTCAACTCTTGGGAACGGCACTAAATGAGGTGTTAAGGAATGAACCTTAATTTCAGAAGCAAACTGATCATCACGCGTCAGCAATTCTGCACTTAGACCATCGTCTAAATCATTGATGTAATCAGGAGGAGGAATCTGAACGACTTTTGGGTCTCGCTTGGATTGTTCATCATCATTTTCGGACAAGTCGTCATCATCCTCAGATTCATCAAGTTGAGCAACTTTAGAACCTTTATCAGTAGCTTCACTTCCTTTTTGTTGAGTGGTTGCTGATGGAAACACTTCAGACTCAACGACTGGAGTTTCACCAGTAGATAGTTGTTTCAATTGAGTTTGTGGCTCAATTACTGGAGTTTCGCCAGTAGTTAGTTTTAATTGAGTAGTTGCTGAAGGCAACGTTTGAGATTCAATAACTGGAGTTTCGCCAGTAGTAAGTGGAAGGGATGGAACTTCCTTTGATTTTGGTCTTGAAGATTCACCAATTTCCAGATCCTGCGTATGCCTTGCATGGATCACGAGACTGTTTTGTAGAGCTTGTTGGTAATCTTCATCTTCTTCATCCTCATCTTCAAGGTTTTCTTCAGTAACCTTGGCATCAGAAACTGGACTTTTGCCATTTTTCAAGGCATTCCTTTTTCTGGCGTATTCTTCTTCAGTATCAGCACCTTGCACAGGTGCTTGATTTTCAGCAGCAGCAGGAGGAGGTTGAGATTCTTGCTGAGATTGTTGTTGTTCAGCTTGCTGATTTTCAGATTGAGTATTTTCAGCAACTGTTAACTTCAATCCACCAGCACCAGGACATGGACCTTGATTATCATCATCGTCATCTTTCTTGTCCTTAGAATCTTTCTTGTTCTCATCTTCTTCTTCTTCTTCATCATCTGTCAGAATGACTAGCTCAACATGCTTATACAAAGCAACACTTGTCACTTCCTCTTCCTCAGTTAATTTGTGGGGATCAGCCACCACAGGAACAAAAAGACCTTTGAGCATCACATCTTGTTCAGCTGGAGAGGCACTCTTAAATTTGGCCTTCATATTCTCTCTGATTTGAGCAATCAGATTTGAGCTCATTTGCTGAGAATATGTCATTTCTTCAGGAAGGATGGAGTGGACAAATGTTTCGAGCTTTAACAGTGAAGTTCTCTTTTTCTCATTTGAGAGATGATGGTGAAGATCTGAGAAGTCCATTCTCCTGTACCTTTGCCAGTTGCTGACGGACTTAGCAACTCTTGACAAAGTTGTCCTCTTGAAGTTCAAGTAAAGTTCTTCAGAACTTACTTGCTGAACTTCAGTGATGAGTACCACTTCAGTGGTCTCCTTTTGAGCCTGAAAAGGAATTTTATTTAGAGCAGGATTGGTTTGGAGAATTGTCTTAGAGTTTAAATCTGAAACATGATTTACCTGCTGAGAGTCAGCAAGCTCATGTAGTACAATTTCCATTCCATGAGGAGCTTGAGTAGCATCCTCCATTTGCTCATCGTGAAATAAATTATAATTAGACACAAGTACTAAGCTGTCAAACTTAGTTTTTATACCAAAATTATTAACTACCTGCTGAGCAGGGAGTGTTGGTTCTGGTGCAGAGGCTTCAGCAACCATCTGACTTGCATCTTGAGAAGTCTGTAGAGAAAGAATGATTTTAGCAAAACAACAATTTTCAGAATTTGAAGTTTTATTGATGGTTGAATTAACTACCTGTTGAGGAAGGACAGGTTGTGGCTCAGTCCTTTCAGCATTAACAGTTTCTTCAGCTTCTGGGACTGTTTCTTCAGCAAACTTCTGATTTTGCTCTAACTGAGAAAGCTGTGCGGTTTCAGCAATCTCCCTTGTCTCTGAAATGACAAGTTGAGCAGAAGCATCTTGACCTTTAAGCTCACTGCTTGTCATGAAGAGATCAATTGACTTGTTGGATGATTCTTCAATCTCCAACTCCATTTGTTTGCTTAAATCTTCCAGTACAAGCTGGACTTTGTCAATTGATGTCTTGGGTGAACTTGGGCCAGTATTCTCAGCATCAAAAGATGCGTCTTTGAATAATGCTTCTTGAGTTTCAGCAACTTCAGGAACTGGAACCATTGCTATTTCAGCAACTGGTCCTTCAGCAAGCTGGGTTTTAGCAACTTGATGAGTTGCTTGTTCAGCAACCATCTTTTCAGCAGCATCAGCATGTGCCGCTTTTTGCAGATCAGCAGCAATGTCGCTTACTGGTTCCATGGTTTGATCATCCAAATTATCTACAATGTAGATATCTGGGACTTGGGCAGGAATTTCATTTCCACCGCCTTGTGGTCTATTCTCAGTAGATTTATCAACGTTGAGTTGATTGTTGAAGGCTTCCGCAAACACTTCAACATTGCTGATATATGTTTCAGTAATTACTTCAGCAACATCTACTGGCAAATGCGTTTCAGCATTTGTCTGGGAATTGACTGAGGAGTCTTGGACATTAGGGACTGACTGAGAAGCCAGTGTCTTCTTTCTTTTGTTACTTGTCCGTTTCCTCTTAGGTACGGGGTTTGCTGATGACGCTGCAGTCTGAGTGTCATCATCAGCTTTCCTCTTTTTCTTTTTAGATTTCTCCAGTTTCCCAGAGTCATCTATTGTTGCCTTTTCAGCAACTGGTGTTGTACACGTACCTTGTTGATTTTATACAGCAATTTCATTTGTGTTAACACCATCTACAGCAGTTTCATCTCTAAGTTGTTGAGTGGTAACATCTGCAGTTGTTGTCTTCTTGGTTTTCTTTCCAGCAATCTTAGGTACATTATGCTTGTAGAAAGATCTTCCCACATTGCACACAGATTTCTTGATTGGCAATGGGTTTCTTAGCTGAATCCTGAAATGTTCAAGGATATAGCATATCTTGATTCCATACATAACTGGAAAGGAAGGTGACACCTTGTTGTCTTCTACCTTTACCTTAAACTTAGTGACACAATCAACAAGCCTGTTGAAAATGTACTTAGCCCAGTTAAGTTCCGATTTATTTTCATAGATATGCATCAGCAATGGCCATCTTCTCAGGCCTACTTCGTCAATTCCTCCAACTTGGGAGTCAAGAACTTTTATCAGTAGCAGAGCTACTAGACCAAGTGAATGGCATAGATGCTTTCTCTTAACGTGCTTTGTCCAAGTCACGGGAGCTATCTCGCCTTTCTTCATTTTCTCATTTCTGACGTCACTATAGAAAGCTTCAATTTCTTCGTCAGAAGCAGTGACGTCATCTTCAGTTCCAGTGGTTGGAATCTGAAAAATCTCCAATAAATCAGTCCATTTCAGGACAATTTGCGTGTTCTGAACATAAGTAAGGATCACTTTTTCAGTGACTCCATTACTGTCTGTAAGGGACTGGATTTATGCATTGTTGTAGAATTCCATTGTATCAATCATGCTCACTTGCTTAGTGCGAGCAGAGATAAAGTTCATGAGGCCTTGCTGCTTGATGAACTCAAGCGCCTCTTCATTTTGGTCATCAAGTTCTTGTTCATAAAAGTACCTAATGTACTTTTCTTTTGCAAACCCTCCCCATTGCATCAACATCTCACACTTTGTAGTGTCAAGATATGACGGAGGCATAGGTTTTACAGTGATTCGGTCGTTTTTCAACACAACTTTCGTTGTGTCTGGGGCCAGAGTAGTCACCGGAGCAGTCACCGGAGTAGTGCGTGTTTCAGCACTATCAACCTTTGACGATTTTGAGGACTTAGATAACTGTCTCTTGGGAGCCATTTCTTTATATAGAGCAAGAAAGATTGTACGAAAAGAGATAGTTTGCTTTTTGACCGGAGGTACAGTAGATTCAGGCTAGAATTTGCAGAGAAAGGAAATGTGAGTTAAAGAATTTTGTCATTTCTCTAACTCCTTCTTTATATAGTGTCTCTGGTGTGTGAGAAACTCAATCGATTTGAGCTCTCAGCAAGGGTAAAACAGAGAAACACTGGAGTTAGTGGAGCCTTTGCATTGAATGCGTAGTGGCGCACTAACTAAAACCGTCAGAGCACTCTCTCTCTTTGTTTTGTTAGCCGTTAGATTAGTAACTCCTTTAATCAATGGCCACGATTGAATTTCATGTCATGATTATTGCGAGTTTATCTGTGCCAGCTTAACGTCACAAATTGATTTTACCGAGTAATACGGGATAGATTGCTTGCTGAAATAGACAAGAATCTTTTCAGCGAGTTCGAATTAACAATCTAGATACTTGCTGAAAGTTCCCCCTTACTTAGATATCTCATATTTTCTTAGTTTTAAAAGACATTTCTGATTTCCAGTATCAGTAAATTCTTTTGCACTTGAGACATCCTTTGGTAAAATCTGAGAGATGAGCTTTTGCTCTTTTTCTGAGTTCCCGTCTCAGAAAATTCATTTGATACTTGAATACCTGTTTCAGTATCTTTTGATTGTCTGAGTACCCGTCTCAGCAATCCTTAAGTTCTTTCTCTTACTGAGTTCCTGTCTCAGCAAGTGGTCAAGTTTCCTAACAAATACCCGTTTTGAAGGAATTACTTGCTGAATGCCTGTTTCAGCAATCATGTAGTGACTTATCATTTCTTAGAAGAAATCAGTGACTTGGTCTTTTAGACAGGAATACTTTGGCTTGCTGAATACCTGTTTCAGCATTCTGCCAAGTGTATCCTTTATTGAGGTAGTTCAATCAATCCAAGGTTATACCTTAGCATTGCGAACCTATTATCCGGTAGGGGCTTGGTAAAGATGTCAACAAGCTGATCTTCAGTTCCTACTTTCACAACCTCAATATCACCTTTTTCCACATGATTTCTAATGAAATGATGTCTAATATCAATGTGCTTGGTCCTAGAGTGAAACTTAGGATTTTGCGTAATTGCAATAGCACTTGTATTATCACAAAAGATTGGTGTTTTCTTTGCAGAAATACCATAATCTCTTAATTGTTGCTGAATCCATAGGATTTGAGCTGTGCAACAACCAGCTGCAATGTATTCAGATTCAGTAGATGAATTGGCGACACAAGTTTGCTTCTTGCTGAACCATGATATTAATCTAGTACCCAAAAACTGACAAGTTCCAGATGTACTTTTTCTATCAAGAGTTGATCCACCATGATCAGCATCAGAATAGCCAACCAATTCAAGTCCAGAATCTTTAGGATGCCATAATCCAACATTGACTGTACCTTTAACATATTCCAGTATTTTAATTGCCTTTTGTAGTGTGATTCTCTTGGATCAGATTGGAATCTTGCACACACACAGACAGCATACTGAATGTCAGGTCTACTTGCTGTTAGATACAACAAGGAACCAATGAGCTTCCTATACTTGTGTTCTTCAACACTTTTGTCCTCTTTAGTATAGCCCAATTTGGTACCAACACTCATAGGGATCTTTTCAGGTTTCTCATCCTCTTTGATCCTAACTTTATGAGCATTTCTTTCGCATACTTTGCTTGATTTATGAATATTCCATCTTTGAGTTGTTTGACTTGCAACCCTAGGAAATAATTCAATTTTCCCATCATACTCATTTCAAACTTATTAGTCATGAGTTTGGCAAAATCATCACAAAGTTGCTTGTCCTTAGATCCAAAAATTATGTCATCCACATAAATTTGAACTAAGATTAATTAACCATCATGGTTCATGGTAAACAATGTTTTGTCAACTTCACCTTTCTTGAAACCATTTTCCAGCAAGAACTTAGCCAAGGTATCATACCATGCTCTTGGTGCTTGCTTTCGACCATATACAGCTTTCTGAAGCTTGTATACGATCTTGATTTCTGAGGGAAGTTCAAAGCCGGGGGGTTGTTCTAGGTAGACTTCTTCAGCAAGTTCACCATTTAAGAATGCACTTTTAACATCCATTTGGTAAACAATGAAGTCATTGTGAGCAGCAAAGGCCAAGAAAAGCCTAATTGCATCCAATCTTGCAACTGGAGCGTAAGACTCATCATAGTCCAATCCTTCAGTCTGACAGTAACCTTGAGCAACTAAGCGTGCTTTGTTTCTTGTTACTTCACCAGACTCGCTCAGCTTGTTTCTGAACACCCACTTTGTACCAATAGCTTTCTTATCTTCAGCAAGTGGCACAAGTTTCCAGACTTTGTTTCTTTCAAATTGATCCAATTCTCTTGCATTGCCTTTATCCATTCAGAATGCTTCAAAGCTTCTTCTATGGTTTAGGTTCAATTTCTGAAACAAAGCAAGAGAATAAAGATTCTACTTCTACGACAGTTGCTTCTTCAGCAAGTTCTTGAGTAGCTTTGGATCTAGTCACTTGGCGTTTATTAATATCGCCAATCATATCCGTAGAGGGATGATCTCTAATCCATTTATTAACAGGTTTCCTGTTTGTTGGATCAGGATATGTTGCTCATCAGCATGTGACTCTTCAGTATGTACTTGTTCAGTACTACTGGGAATTTGTGTCTCTGCTGAGATTTGTTCGTCAAAAGCTTGTTCAGCATTGCTGGGTTGAGGTAATTCATCAGCAGGCACTGGAGATTGCGTAATTTCAGCATTCCGGAGCAACCGCATCTTTTGCTGGAAATTCTTTGTCGTGAACTATATTTATTGTCATGACTGGGGGGAGGAGAGTCATTGTCAGAATCATTCATTAGTTCAATTGACTTGATTTGATTTGCCTAGCATCAGATTCAGTTCTTTGCTCATGTATTAGCTTTTCATACATTCTGATATTTCTTCTTCAGCAGGACAACCTTGTGACTTTTCGTCGGAATACAACATGCACAGATTTTCAATCTTTTGTGCCTTTTGTGTAAACTCTATAAGCCTTTACTATGCAAGGAGTAGCCAAGAAATATCGCTTCGTCTGCCTTGGTTGAAATTCTTAGGTATTCTTACCATTGTTAAGAACGAAACCACTTGCAACCAAATACTCTTAGATGAGTGTGTTGGAGGGTTTCCAACAAACAATTCATAAGGAGTTTTGTTGTCTTTCCTAGTCATCAAACATCTATTGCTGGCCCGTATAGCAGGCGGTATTAATGCTTCA
>CM051457.1:57595846-57638371 GCA_028274465.1 Plantago ovata
AAAGTTCTTCAGAACTTACTTGCTGAACTTCGTGATGAGTACCCCTCAGTGGTCTCCTTTAGCCTGAAAAGGAATTTTATTTCGCTCAGGATTGGTTTGGGAATTGTTTAGAGTTTAAATCGAAACATGATTTCCTGATGAGAGTCAGGCCAGCTCATGAGTACCATTTCCATTATGAGGAGCTTGAGTAGCATCCTCCATTTGTTCATCCTGAAATGAAATTAAAAGTTAGACACAAGTACTCAGCTGTCAAACTTAGTTTTTATACCAAAACTTATTAACTACTGCTGAGAGGGAGAGTGTTGGTTCTGGTTGCAGAGGCTCAGCAACCATCTGACTTGCATCTTGAGAAGTCTGTAGAGAAAGAATAATTTTAGCAAAAGAACAATTTCAGAATTTGAAGTTTTACTGATGGTTGAATTACTACCTGCTGAGGAAGGACAGGTTGTGGCTCAGTCCTTTCAGCATTAACAGTTTCTTCAGCTTCTTGGACTGTTTCTTCAGCAACTTCTGATTTTGCTCTAACTGAGAAAGCTGTGCGGTTTCAGCAATCCCCTTGTCTCTGAATTGACAAGTTGAGCAGAAGCACTTGACCTTTAAGCTCACTGCTTGTCATGAAGAGATCAATTGACTTGTTGGATGATTCTTCAATCTCCAACTCCATTTGTTTGGCTTAAATCTTCCAGTACAAGCTGGACTTGTCAATTGAAGTCTTGGGTGAACTTGGGCCAGTATTCTCAGCATCAAGAGATGCGTCTTTGAATAATGCTTCTGAGTTTCAGCAACTTCAGGAACTGGAACCATTGCTATCTCAGCAACTGGTCCATCAGCAAGCTGGGTTTCAGCAAACTTGATGAGTTGCTTGTTCAGCAACCATCTTTCAGCAGCATCAGCAAGTGCCGCTCTTTGCAGATCAGCAGCAATGTCGCTTGGTTCCATGGTTGATCATCTAAATTATCTACAATGTAGTATCTGGGACTTGGGCAGGAATTTCATTTCCACTGCCTTGTGGTCTATTCTCAGTAGAGTTATCAACGTTAAGTTGATTGTTGAAGGCTTCCGCAAACACTTCAAATTGCTGATGATATGTTTCAGTAATTATTTCAGCAACATCTACTGGCAAATGCGTTTCAGCATTTGTCTGGGAATTGACTGAGAGTCTTGGACATTAGGACTGACTGAGAAGCCAGTGTCTTCTTTCTTTTGTACTTGTCCGTTTCCTCTTAGGTACGGGATTTGCTGATGACGCTGCAGTCTGAGTGTCATCATCAGCTTTCCTCTTTTTCTTTAGATTTCTCCAGTTTCCCAGAGTCATCTATTGTTGCATTTTCAGCAACGGTGTTGTACAGTACCTGTTGATTTTCTACAGCAGTTTCATTTGTGTTACCACATCCAACAGCAGTTTCATCTCTAAGTGCTGAGTGGTAACATCTGACATTGTTGTCTTCTTGGTTTTCTTTCCAGCAATCTTAGGTACATTCTGCTTGTAGAAAGATTCCCACATTGCACACAGATTTCTTGATTGGCAATGGGTTTCTTAGCTGAATCCTGAAATGTTCAAGGATATAGCATATCTTGATTCCATACATAACTGGAAAGGAAGGTGAGACCTTGTTGTCTTCTACCTTTACCTTAAACTTAGTAACACAATCAACAAGCCTGTTGAAAATGTACTTAGCCCAGTTAAGTTCCGATTTATTTTCATAGATATGCATCAGCAATGGCCATCTTCTCAGGCCTACTTGGTCAATTCCTCCAACTTGGGAGTCAAGAACTTTATCAGTAGCAGAGCTACTAGACCAAGTGAATGGCAGAGATGCTTTCTCTTAACGTGCTTTGTCCAAGTCACGGGAGCTATCTCGCCTTTCTTCATTTTCTCATTTCTGACGTCACTGTAGAAAGCTTCAATTTCTTCGTCAGAAGCAGTGACGTCATCTTCAGTTCCAGTGGTTGGAATCTGAAAAATCTCCGCTAAATCAGTCCATTTCAGGACGATTTGCGTGTTCTGAACATAAGTAAGGATCACTTTTCAGTGACTCCATTACTGTCTGTAAGGGACTGGATTTATGCATTGTTGTAGAATTCCATTGTATCAATCATGCTCACTTGCTTAGTGCGAGCAGAGATAAAGTTCATGAGGCCTTGCTGCTTGATGAACTCAAGCGCCTCTTCATTTTGGTCATCAAGTTCTTGTTCATAAAAGTACCTAATGTACTTTTCTTTTGCAAACCCTCCCCATTGCATCAACATCTCACACTTTGTAGTGTCAAGATATGACGGAGGCATAGGTTTTACAGTGATTCGGTCGTTTTTCAACACAACTTTCGTTGTGTCTGGGGCCAGAGTAGTCACCGGAGCAGTCACCGGAGTAGTGCGTGTTTCAGCACTATCAACCTTTGACGATTTTGAGGACTTAGATAACTGTCTCTTGGGAGCCATTTCTTTATATAGAGCAAGAAAGATTGTACGAAAAGAGATAGTTTGCTTTTTGACCGGAGGTACAGTAGATTCAGGCTAGAATTTGCAGAGAAAGGAAATGTGAGTTAAAGAATTTTGTCATTTCTCTAACTCCTTCTTTATATAGTGTCTCTGGTGTGTGAGAAACTCAATCGATTTGAGCTCTCAGCAAGGGTAAAACAGAGAAACACTGGAGTTAGTGGAGCCTTTGCATTGAATGCGTAGTGGCGCACTAACTAAAACCGTCAGAGCACTCTCTCTCTTTGTTTTGTTAGCCGTTAGATTAGTAACTCCTTTTAATCAATGGCCACGATTGAATTTCATGTCATGATTATTGCGAGTTTATCTGTGCCAGCTTAACGTCACAAATTGATTTTACCGAGTAATACGGGATAGATTGCTTGCTGAAATAGACAAGAATCTTTTCAGCGAGTTCGAATTAACAATCTAGATACTTGCTGAAAGTTCCCCCTTACTTAGATATCTCATATTTTCTTAGTTTTAAAAGACATTTCTGATTTCCAGTATCAGTAAATTCTTTTGCACTTGAGACATCCTTTGGTAAAATCTGAGAGATGAGCTTTTGCTCTTTTTTCTGAGTTCCCGTCTCAGAAAATTCATTTGATACTTGAATACCTGTTTCAGTATCTTTTGATTGTCTGAGTACCCGTCTCAGCAATCCTTAAGTTCTTTCTCTTACTGAGTTCCTGTCTCAGCAAGTGGTCAAGTTTCCTAACAAATACCCGTTTTGAAGGAATTACTTGCTGAATGCCTGTTTCAGCAATCATGTAGTGACTTATCATTTCTTAGAAGAAATCAGTGACTTGGTCTTTTAGACAGGAATACTTTGGCTTGCTGAATACCTGTTTCAGCATTCTGCCAAGTGTATCCTTTATTGAGGTAGTTCAATCAATCCAAGGTTATACCTTAGCATTGCGAACCTATTATCCGGTAGGGGCTTGGTAAAGATGTCAACAAGCTGATCTTCAGTTCCTACTTTCACAACCTCAATATCACCTTTTTCCACATGATTTCTAATGAAATGATGTCTAATATCAATGTGCTTGGTCCTAGAGTGAAACTTAGGATTTTGCGTAATTGCAATAGCACTTGTATTATCACAAAAGATTGGTGTTTTCTTTGCAGAAATACCATAATCTCTTAATTGTTGCTGAATCCATAGGATTTGAGCTGTGCAACAACCAGCTGCAATGTATTCAGATTCAGTAGATGAATTGGCGACACAAGTTTGCTTCTTGCTGAACCATGATATTAATCTAGTACCCAAAAACTGACAAGTTCCAGATGTACTTTTTCTATCAAGAGTTGATCCACCATGATCAGCATCAGAATAGCCAACCAATTCAAGTCCAGAATCTTTAGGATGCCATAATCCAACATTGACTGTACCTTTAACATATTCCAGTATTTTAATTGCCTTTTTGTAGTGTGATTCTCTTGGATCAGATTGGAATCTTGCACACACACAGACAGCATACTGAATGTCAGGTCTACTTGCTGTTAGATACAACAAGGAACCAATGAGCTTCCTATACTTGTGTTCTTCAACACTTTTGTCCTCTTTAGTATAGCCCAATTTGGTACCAACACTCATAGGGATCTTTTCAGGTTTCTCATCCTCTTTGATCCTAACTTTATGAGCATTTCTTTCGCATACTTTGCTTGATTTATGAATATTCCATCTTTGAGTTGTTTGACTTGCAACCCTAGGAATAATTCAATTTTCCCATCATACTCATTTCAAACTTATTAGTCATGAGTTTGGCAAAATCATCACAAAGTTGCTTGTCCTTAGATCCAAAAATTATGTCATCCACATAAATTTGAACTAAGATTAATTAACCATCATGGTTCATGGTAAACAATGTTTTGTCAACTTCACCTTTCTTGAAACCATTTTCCAGCAAGAACTTAGCCAAGGTATCATACCATGCTCTTGGTGCTTGCTTTCGACCATATACAGCTTTCTGAAGCTTGTATACGATCTTGATTTCTGAGGGAAGTTCAAAGCCGGGGGGTTGTTCTAGGTAGACTTCTTCAGCAAGTTCACCATTTAAGAATGCACTTTTAACATCCATTTGGTAAACAATGAAGTCATTGTGAGCAGCAAAGGCCAAGAAAAGCCTAATTGCATCCAATCTTGCAACTGGAGCGTAAGACTCATCATAGTCCAATCCTTCAGTCTGACAGTAACCTTGAGCAACTAAGCGTGCTTTGTTTCTTGTTACTTCACCAGACTCGCTCAGCTTGTTTCTGAACACCCACTTTGTACCAATAGCGTTCTTATCTTCAACAAGTGGCACAAGTTTCAGACTTTGTTTCTTTCAAATTGATCCAATTCTTCTTGCATTGCCTTTATCCATTCAGAATGCTTCAAAGCTTCTTCTATGGTTTTAGGTTCAATTTCTGATACAAAGCAAGAGAACAATGATTCTACTTCTACGACAGTTGCTTCTTCAGCAAGTTCGTGAGTAGCTTTGGATCTAGTCACTTGGCGTTTATTAATATCGCCAATCATATCCGTAGAGGGATGATCTCTAATCCATTTATTAACAGGTTTCCTGTTTGTAGGATCAGGATATGTTTGCTCATCAGCATGTGACTCTTCAGTATGTACTTGTTCAGTACTACTGGGAATTTGTGTCTCTGCTGAGATTTGTTCGTCAGCAACTGCTTGTTCAGCATTGCTGGATTGAGGTAATTCATCAGCAGGCACTGGAGATTGCGTATTTTCAGCAACTTCCGGAGCAACCGCATCTTTTGCTGGAAATTCTTTGTCGTGAACTATATTTATCTTGTCATGACTCGGGGGAGGAGGGTCATTGTCAGAATCATCATATAGCATCAGATTCAATTGACTTGATTTGATTTGCCTAGCATCAGATTCAGTTCTTTGCTCATGTATAATTAGCTTTTTCATACATTCTGATATTTCTTCTTCAGCAGGCAATCCTTGTGACTTTTCGTAGAATACAACATGCACAGATTCTTCAATCTTTTGTGCCTTTTTGTTATAAACTCTATAAGCTTTACTAAGCAAGGAGTAGCCAAGAAATATCGCTTCGTCTGCCTTTGGTTGAAATGTTCTTAGGTATTCTCTACCATTGTTAAGAACGAAACACTTGCAACCAAATACTCTTAGATGAGTGATGTTTGGAGGGCTTCCAACAAACAATTCATAAGGAGTTTTGTTGTATTCCTTAGTAATCAAACATCTATTTTGAGTATAGCAGGCGGTATTAATCGCTTCAACCCAGTAAGCTTCACTTATTTCAGTGTCAGCAAGCATTGTTCTTGCGGCTTCTTTCAGGGTACGATTCTTCCGTTCAGCAACACCGTTTTGCTGTGGTGTCCTTACAGAGGATAACTGATGTTGAATACCTTTTGAGGTACAATATTCAGTTATGTACTGGTTTACAAACTCAGTACCATGGTCTGTCCTTATGACTTTTACCTTGTCATTTTTCATGACTTCAAGCTTATTCAGCAAGTTAGGTATTTCAGTCTTGGTTTCAGATTTGTGCTTGATGAATACTACCCATGTGAATCTTGAATAGTCATCTACCACGACTAGACCATACTTCTTACCAGCATAGCTTGTTGAAGAAGATTCAAACAAGTCCATGTGTAAGAGTTGTAAAGGTTTTGTAGTTGACGGTACTGCCTTATTCTTGAAAGAAGATTTGTTTGCTTTCCTTGCTGACATGCATTGCAAACACCATCCTTCTTAAAGTAACCCTAGGTAATCCAACTACAAGTGCCTTTTTAGACAGCTTATTCAGCGTCTTGAAGTTTAGATGACTTGTTCGTTTATGCCATAACCATGCTTTTTCAGCAAGGCAATCATGATCTGAGACAAGGCATTTTTCAACGTTTGCTGAAGACCAATCAACGGTGTACAAGCCTCCTGATCTTCTTGCAATCATTATAACCTTTTTTGTCTCAAAATCTACAAGTTTACATTCATCACTTTTAATTTCGATGAAGTGTCCTTTGTCAGGAAATTGACTCATGCTGAAAAGGTTAAACTTAAGATTTTTGACATAAAGAACTCCAGAAATGGTTATGCATCCCAACTTCACATCACCATAGCCTTTTGTAGATCCGGAGCCTCCACCAGCAAACCTTATTGTTGGACCTTTAGACCACCGTCTATAGTTTATAAGGTTATTCTTGTTGCCCGTCATGTGCTGTCCACAACCACTATCAAAGTGCCAAATTGCATCGTTTGTCTCCGTGGCTGCAGTCTGCACAATCAAGAGCAAACAAGTTAATTATCCAATGATGGATGTCCATTAACATGTTCAAGAATGCGTCCAGTGGAAACCCAAGTCTGAAGTTTTTCAACTTTGACTTGTTTTCTACTTGCTGAGGAACTAGGAGGATTTGAGCTGAAAGACTTTTGACTCGTGCTAGTCAAATCCACTTTCTGATGTGGTGTCTTGCTCTGTTGACCTTTTTGCTGAACATACTTTTCAGTAAGTTCTTTTCTAGCAAGGTTCCTTCTAGTCCTAGCATTTGGAGTCTTTTCAGAACTCTTAGGCTTGATTTTATTCATCTCTTTGAAGTATCTTTGCTGACTTTGCTTATACTCATGAAAAAGTTGACTTTGCTTGGTTTTGAAACCTAGTCCACTTTTCGGAGAATGCTGAGCTTTAGCTTCAGCAACCTTACTTGATTCAGGTTTGTCAGCAAAGGACTTCTGATTACTTTTAGTAATCTTGCCTTTAGTCTTAACAACTTGCTTTTCAGCAACTTGTTTGGCGGAATGCTTCATGGCATTCTTCTTCTTTCCAGTTTGCTTCTCAGCAACCTGTTTTCCTTTTAAAGTCTTGTTACTTTGAGTAGCAACAACGGGCTTTATGGTCATAGGTACTTGATTGCATGTTTCAGCAACCTTAGTTTGACCAAACTGATAGATTACTGGAGGACTACTATCAGTAGCACGTACAAAGGAGATAGGTGTTTTATCTTTTCTCAAGATTTCTACGTTATCACCTTTGCACGTTGCTCCTAAACCTTCTTTCTGAGATGGATCTCTCAAATACGAGTTTAGTTCAGTCAGCGTATTACTTGCTTCCACATAGGATTTGAAATTGATTTTCATCTTTTTCATTTCTTGGATTTCAGCAAGTAACTTTAGAATTGAGGACTGATACTCTTCCAATTCTAATGCCATTTGAGAATTTTTCTCTGCAGCCTCAGCAATCAACTTCTTAAGACGCCTTATTTCAGCATCCTTTTCTTCTGTCTCTTCCTTCAGCAAAACGTACTTTTCAGTAGTTTGCTTGGTCAGAGTTTCAGCAAGTTGTAGTTTCTCTTGCTGTTTGCTGAGAGTTTTCTCAAATCTTTCGATTTCTCCTTGAATCTTGTCAAGGTCAATCTCGTCTTCACTTTCTGAATCTGAGTCATAGGTAGAGTTATTTACCTGACCGGCCATGAGGCAGAATTCGTAGTTCGACACATCTGGATAAGCTTCCATAGCTATTCCACACACTTCTTTGCCAATCTCCACGTCTAGAGTGGCTTCTTCATCGTCAGTGTCTGAACTTTCATCCTCACTGTCTTCGGAGCTTGTATCAATACACAATGCATCGATTTTTGCTTGAAGCTTCTTCTTTTCTTCAGCAATAAAAGCTCTTTTGAACTTCTTCTTCTTTTCAGCAGATTTGCCTTTCAGCAAAGGATAATTAGCTTTGAAGTGTCCAGGCTTTTTGCAGTAAAAACATAGATCATTTCCAACTGCTGGTTCTTCTGATGATGTAGCTTGCTGAGCTTGCTTGTTCAGCGAGCTAGTATCATTCTTGTACTTATGGTAGTTGTTACCAAGATGCTTTTTCAGCTTCTCTTTTGATTTTCGCCTTTCAAGTTCCTTACTGATGAACTTCTTCATGTTTTGAACAACTAAAGCATTTTCATCAGCAGGATCTTTATCATTCTTCTTTTCAGAAGATGACGGCTTTGCAGCAAGAGCAATGTTTTGCGATTTTTCAGCAAACACATTTTCTCTTTGCTTTGTCTCATAATTGACAGTAGCAAGATGAGAGAACAACTCTGTCGGTGTAATGTCAGTCATTCCTTGATTATAATAGAAATTCTGAGTATGGATCCATTCTTGATTCAAACTTCTGATGATAGTTTTCACTTTCTCAGAATCTGAATAAAGATTTCCAACACCCAGCGCCGCCATTTCACTAACAAGAGTTGTGAATCTGAAGTCCAAGTCTTCCAGTGACTCGTTTGCACCTTGCTTAATGTTTTGAAACTTTAATTTAAGTACTTCAAGTTTGTTTTCCTTGGTCTTGTCAGATCCAACACAAAGATCTTGAACCATTTTCCAACCTTCCTTTGCAGTCTTAGCACCCCACAGTTTGCACTGTATGGTATCCGGAGTTGATCGAATGATGATGTTTCTAGCTTGGCCATCAAGACGGAATCTCTTAGCTTCGTCAGAAGTCCATTCCTCTCTTGGTTTTGGCGCAACCGTATCTGATGGTTCGCCTTGGATGGTTTCCTTTCCAGCTTCAGTGGTTCTATGAGGGAAACTCCTTTCAACCTTGGTGATCTTGATAGGTCCATCATTAATGACGGTGACCATCTCATCACTAATGGCCTCAAGATGTAGCATCATGTTGTTTCGCCATTTCTCGTAATTTTCCAGCTTCAGCAAGGGAGCATCTCCTAAAGACATCCTGTCAGCAAAGCACTACCAAACTGATCAAGTGAGAGTGATTTACGGAAAGCACTTGAGGGGATCTAGGTTCAGTGCAGAAGGCTAAAGAACCTCCTGCTCTGATACCACTTGTTGGTCCCTTTAAACAACAAGAAAAGACTAGAGGGGGTGGGGTGAATAGTCTTTTCAAACTTTCGTCGTTTAAAACTTTCTCAGCAAGTACTTATTACTTTTCAGTAATGAGTTTGCTGATACTTAACTTTCTCAGCAAGCGTAAGTTACTTTACAGTAGCTTGGTTTGCTGATACTTAAAATCAGAGAGCGGAAGTCTTTGAAACAATAAGTGCTCTTTCAGCAAGTGAAGTGAGTGACTGTGTACAAACAGATATAATTTGCTGAAAGCTAAATGCAGTAAGTAAATCACACAAACGCTTTTATAGTGGTATCGGAGAGTAGCGTAATCTCTCAACTAATCCACTTCGTCCTTTCTAGGACTGAATCCACTAAGATATGATTGAGGTTCCTTACAATCTCCTATCTAAAGCGATTCAACAGAAACCAAAGCACACTTGCTTTGTCTCCAACCTAAACTAGAGAACTCAACCTTGTTCTCCACCAAACTTGGTACTTTTAATCAGCAAAACTATGCTCTATTAAGTTCCCCTGAATATCACGCCTGAAAGGGTGTATTTTCAGTTAGAGAGTTTTGGGGTGAGATAACTTAATTATAACTTATTCAGTTACAACAAGTAATCTAAGAAACACAACTTGGAATACTTTGCAGTAAACAAGTTTGATTGTTTCTGGTGTCAAGACTTGTTCTTGTTCGAAAGAAAGAACACTTAACTAATTTCTTAGCCGAGTTTGTTCTACTTCTTCACAAGTAGCTTTTTCAGGCTTTAAGTCTTGGAACGGATCAATGGCAGTGAGAGTGTTTGAAGGTTTGTGAGTTTTTAAGCACAAGTGAGAGTTTGATCACGTTGTTGACACACTTCAACTCTTTGCCGGATGACCCCTATTTATAGTGCAAGTAAGGAGCCGTTTGAATTTCAAATCCTAAGGCTTTTGTTCCTTAACATGTCACTATCTTGCTTTTGTACTTTCAGCAGCGACTTTGTTTGTCTTCTAGTCTTCATGTCCTTCGCGTGCATGCTTTGCATTAAATGCTCATTTGAATAGAATTCAAACAGTAACATTGGAGCGCAAATTCACGTACATTCAGCAAGAGGTCACATATGTTCATCAGCAAGTGGTCAGTCTCACTTTCTGAGCAACACGTGCCTTACCAGTCTTCAGCAATCTTCAAGTCTTCAAGTCTTCGAATTCTTCGTGTCTTCAGCTCTTCAAAAGTCTTGAAGATTCTGAGTGGTTTCTTATTTGCTTCAATAATTTGTTTGTAATAAACAAAATATATCTTCAGCAAATGCTTCAATAGGTTATTTTCTTTTCAGAAAATAAGATACAATAAAGCTATGCATCAATAAGATATTTTCTTTTCAGAAAATAAAATACATCATACGCAAAAGAAATAACTTATCTAACACCTAACTACGTCATCAGCAAACGTTCCTCTTTTACAATGTCCTTAAAATTCTAAATTTCTATGGACCTTAAGAGTACTAGTTACTAGACTGTTCTTAATTTAGGATGGTTAATTGCTCATCAAAATTACAAGTTTCCTAACACTGATCCCACAAAATAAATGAGGAAGAGGATGTGACAAGTGTTGCTTTGTATAAGCACGTGGAGCTAGTTATTCTGACAGATGATGAAGAAGAAGAAGAAGATGAGAACATTCCCACTGATCCCAGTGATGATGAAGGGAAAGATTCCAAGGACAAGAAACACGATGATGATGGCAATCAAGGTCCAAGTCCTGATGCTGGAGGATTGAAGTTAACAGTTGCTGAAAATACTCAATCTGACAATCAGCAAGCTGAACAACAACAATCTCAGCAAGAATCTCAACCTCCTCCTGCTGCTGCTGAAAATCAAGCACCTGTGCAATGTGCTGATACTGAAGAAGAATACGCCAGAAAAAGGGCTGCCTTGAAAAATGGCAAAAGTCCAGTTTCTGATGCCAAGGTTACTGAAGAAAACCTTGATGATAAGGATGAACAAGATGAAGATTACCAACGCGCTCTCCAGAACAGTCTCTTGATCCACGCAAGGCATACGCAGGATCTATAGATTGGTGAATCTTCAAGACCAAGACGAAAGGAAGTTCCATCCCTTCCACTTACTACTGGCGAAACTCCAGTAATTGAGTCTCATACTCAATTAAAACTAACTACTGGCGAAACTCCAGTAATTGAGCCCCAAACTCAATTGAAACAACTAACTACTGGTGAAACTCCAGTTGTTGAGTCTGAAGCGTTGCCATCAGCAACCACTCAACGAAAAGGAAGTGAAGCTACTGATAAAGGTTCAAAATTTGCTCAAATTGATGAATCTGAGGATGATGACGACTTGTCAGAAAATGACGATGAGCAGTCCAAGCGAGACCCAAAAGTCGTTCAGATTCCTCCTTCTGATTACATCAGTGATAAAGGTGATTCATTAAGAGCCGAACTGCTATTACAAGATGATCAGTTTGCTTCCGAACTAAAAGTTCATTCCTTGACACCGCATTTAGTGCCGTTCCCAAGAGTTGAGGAGTTTACTCCCAGAATTCTAGCACTAAAACAAGTCCATGATGCCTGCAAAGCTTAAGATGAGGCATTGCTTGCTGAGAGCCCACTTCACATTGGAAAGATATTGGCTACAGTGCTGAGACGCACTACAACTTTGACAATAGCTCAGAAAGACATCAGTCTGTATCACAAGAGCTATGAAGAAGATGTAAGTCAAGCGCTCAGGCTCGCAAAGAATGCTCTCGTAAAGGCTCAGACTTACATGGATGAGAAGGCCGCAACAGAGAAAAGACATGAAGAGAACATGATGAGTATCCAAAGAGAGTTGTCAAAAATGACTGCTGACCAACAACAAATCAGCATGAAATATAACAGTTTAAGCACTCTTGCTGAAAATTGCAATGAGTTTTATTCTCTGCACATCACACCGATGATGCAATCCATGTCTAAGGGGGAAAAGAAGAATACTAGAAAAAGAAACCAAACCCCTCCTGCTCCTGCTGTTGATGCACCACTGCCTATAGAACCTCTTGCTGAAAAAGAGCAAAGTTCTAAAAGGCAAGCAGAATCTGAGTTGAATTCAGCAAGTAACAAAAAGAGAAAAACCGCTGCTGAAACTCAAGATTTTTGCCATACTGAAAGTCATCACAATCTGAATGAATATGATGAAGATGATGACAATCAAACAATAGCTCAAGCCATAAGAGCTAGACCCTTAACAGCCGTGACTCCGTCTGGCCATTCAAAGCATTTCTCGTCTGACTCTTCAGCAAGAGATCAAGACAATGCTAAGACAAGAAGAAGAAGGCAAAGACAGGAAGAAAAAAGGCTGGCCAGCATTGCTATTGGCTCCGGCATTGAATACACAAAGACCAGTAATGAGGAAACCACTCAGAATGTAATCAGAAACATTCATGGTTGCTGGATTTTAAAGCTGGAAGACTTGCTGGTAAATGAGTTCTTTCCTACAGCCATATTGAATCAAATGTTCAAATGGATTGAACTCATGGTCCAAAGAAAGCAAAGGGAAGAATCCCTCCCAAGAAATATTGCTGGGAAATGGTTGAATCTTGAGGTCCATGTAAGAAGAACTGCCATTGGTAAGACATACAAACAAGAACCAAATCTGATCAAACCACCTGGCATCGCTTACTATTCTGACCCGGTAACAAAGAAACCTAAGAAGAAACTTGGATTGATTCCTTATGAGTACTTCTATCTCACTGCTAAGGATCAAGAAGAAGATCTTCTCTGGCTAAGAAAGATTCATCCGAAAAGCATTTCAGATACACAGCTTCTCCATGCCAGCAATTGGGGCATGCATTTGTGGGTAACTAATTACATGGAAATTAATGCTGAAAAGCATCATCATACTGCCTGCAAAAATGCAAGAATTCTTCAACTACAAGTCCGTAGGCTTCTGGAAAACTACGAAAAGGACTGTGTTGAATTTACTGCACTTGCTGAGAAGAGTGTAACAGAGATTTTGAGAAAATCCTCTGAAAGAGCTTAAGTCCCTGTAATAGTTTCTTGTTAAAGTTTTTGTTTGTTGATTCTGTTTAAGTTATCTATGCTATTTCATGTAAACTTCTGAAAGATAACTATCAACAATGAAACTTTTGAGTCTTATTGGTTTTTGATTATGCAATTTACTTATGCTTACTGTTTAATTATTCAAGTATGCTTGCATTAATCAACTGATTTATTCAACATCAGAAACCTCTAAAAGGGTAACAATTAATTTAGCCATGGATTGCTAATATCAAAAAGGGGGAAATTTGTTAGGAAACTTGTAATTTTGATGAGCAATTAACCATGCTAAATTAAGGAAAGTCCAGTAACTAGTACTCTTAAGGTCCATAGGAATTTAGAATTTTAAGGACATTGTAAAAGAGGAACATTTGCTGAAGACTTAGTTTAGGTGCTAGATAAGTTATTTCTTTTGCGTATGATGTATTTTATTTTCTGAAAAGAAAATAACTTATTGATGCTGAAGCTTATGATGTATCTTATTTTCTGAAAAGAAAATAACCTATTGAAGCATTTGCTGACGATATACTTTGTTTTTACAAACAAACTATTGAAGCAAATAGAAACCGCTCAGAATCTTGAAGATTATTGAAGATCTGAAGACTTGAAGACTTAGAAGATTTGAAGACTTGAAGATTGCTGAAGACTGGTATCTACAAAGGCACGTGTTGCTCAGAAAGTGGAAACTTCAGCAACAACATTGCATAAGTGAAAATCTGAAAGACAGAGTAGGTTGTGCTTGCTGAAACTGAGACTAACCACTTGCTGATGGAACATATGTGACCTCTTGCTGAAAGTACATGAATTTGCACTCCATTGCTACTGTTTGAATTCTATTCAAATGTGCATTAAATGCAAAGCTTACACACGAAGGACATGAAGACTAGAAGACAAACAAAGACGCTGCTGAAAGTACAAAAGCAAGATAGTGACATGTTAAGGATCAAAAGCCTTAGGATTTGAAATTAAAACGGCTCCTTACTTGCACTATAAATAGAGGTCATCCGGCGAAGAGTTGAAGTGTGTCAACAACGTGATCAAACTCTCACTTGTGCTTAAAACTCACATACCTTCAAATACTCTTACTGCCATTGATCCGTTCCAAGACTTAAAGCTTGAAAAAGCTACTTGTAAAGAAGTAGAATAAACTCGGCTAAGAAATTAGTTAAGTGTTCTTTCTTTCGAACAAGAACAAGTCTTGACACCAGAAACAATCAAACTTGTTTACTGCAAAGTATTCAAAGTTGTGTTTCTTAGATTACTTGTTGTAACTGAATAAGTTATAATTAAGTCATCTCACCCAAAACTCTCTAACTGAAAATACACCCTTTCAGGCGTGATATTCAGGGGGAACTTAATCAAGTATAGTTTTGCTGATTAAAAGTACCAAGTTTGGTGGAGAACAAGGTTGAGTTATCTAGTTTAGGTTGGAGACAAAGCAAGTGTGCTTTGGTTTCTGTTGAATCGCTCTAGATAGGAGATTGTAAGGAACCTCAATTATATCTTAGTGGATTTTGTCCTAGAAAGGACAAAGTGGATTAGTTGAGAGATTACGCCACTCTCAGATACCACTATAAAAGTGTTTGTGTGATTTACTTACTGTATTTAGTTTTCAGCAAATCATATCTGTCTGTACACAGTCACTCACTTCACTTGCTGAAACCTTTACTTACTGAAAGAGCACTTATTGTATAAAAGACTTCTGCTCTCTGATTTTATGTATCAGCAAACCAAGCTACTGTAAAGTAACTTACGCTTGCTGTGAAAGTTAAGTATCAGCAAACTCATTACTGAAAAGTAATAAGCACTTGCTGAGAAAGTTTTAAACGACGAAATTTTGAAAAGACTATTCACCCCCCCCCCCCTCTCTAGTCTTTTCTTGTTGTTTAAAGGGACCAACAAAATAATTTTTGGTTCTAGGGATAAGCAACTTTGTGAAGACATCTCTAAACTCATGACAAATAAGTTTGAAATGAGTATAATGGGAAAATTGAATTATTTCCTAGGGTTGCAAGTCAAACAACTCAATAATGGAATATTTATAAGTTAATCAAAGTATGCAAAAGAAATGCTCACAAAGTTCAGGATCAAAGATGATGAAAAACCTGGAAAGATCCCCATGAGCGTCGGTGCTAAAATGAGCTATACTGAATCTGATAAGAGTATTGATGAACACAAGTATAGAAAACTCATTGGACCCTTGTTGTATTTAATAGCAAGTAGACCTGACATTCAGTATGCAGTTTGTGTATGTGCTACATTCAAATCTGATCCCAGGGAAACACATTAAAAAAAGGCACTGAAAATACTGAATTATGTCAAAATAACAGTCAATGTTCGATTATGGTATCCAAAAGATTATGGATTGCAACTAGAAGGTTATTCTGATGCTGATCATGCTGGATCAACTCTTGATAGAAAAAGTACTTCTGGAACTTGTCAATTTCTAGGTACTAGATTAATATAATGGTTCAGCAAGAAACAATCTTGCGTTGCTAATTTCTCCACAGAATCTAGATACATTGAGACTGATTGTTGCACTGCTCAAAGGGTCAATCGCATATTGATGAACGTGTATTTTACACCTTCATTCGAGTCTTTTTTCACCTATTTAGCTATCCTCTATGTTAATTTAGCTATATTATAATGCATTTTATTAGAATACTGTCACGTTTCCCTTTAGTTTGCATTTTTCAGGTTTTAGGTGAAAAACGTGTTTTTCGGGCAATTATATTGAAGAGAACGAAGAATCAGTGTTCCGAGAACATTTTTGGAGTATCTAGAAGGTTCCGGATGGGATTTGAAATCTAGGGGTTGAGTTTCAAGGCTTAAAGGTCACTAGAAGGCAAAATCCGAGTCCGAAAAGGAAAAGAAATCCAAAAACGCGCCAAAAACGCGTTCCTCGCCGACTGGAGCTCCCGGGCGGTTCGTCCTGGATGTGGGGCGGTTCGCCCAACACCAGGCGTTTCACCCGGTTTCTGGGGCGACTCGCCCCACAAGTTCCGAACACCTATATATAGTTGCAGTTTCACTACGTTTTTTCATACTTTCTCAGTCCTTTTTTCATACCTTTCTCATTAGTTTTAGGTAGGAATTCTCCAGAACCTGTTCTGGGAATTTTTAGCATAGGAGACTATTTTTCTTATCAATTTGGTGCTTGTGAGTTCGCGATTCTTCGGAGATTGACAACCTTCGTCGGTAACATTGTATCTCACGATTTTTCTATTTATATTTATATCTTTCAACATGTTTTCATTCAATTTTGCTTTGATTTCTGTTGATTGCATGACATATATGAGTAGCTAAATCTATCGTTGGTGATAGTATGTGATTTCTTAGCGAGTGTTCTTAATTATGCATGATGGCAGTAATGCGAATCAGACTTTGAGTTATTGCTTTATTTTTTTGATCTATCTAAGCCCTCTATCTTCGTAGTGTTGAATTGAACGGAACACATTGGACAATTCATGATCTTAGATCTCTATGCAAAACGATCGGGTACTTCATGCATCATTTTAACCTGCTATGCTTTGAATGATCATACTATCACTAACTTCCATTATAATTGATAAGAAAATCTGTGCTAAGTCGTCTGTTGAGTTTATAGTTTAAGTTAAATTAGATAAAGCTAGTTATAGTCCTTAGAGATCGACAGTCGAGGTTATTTTACTGCTACACTACGGTTTTCGTTGTAGTTGTGAATTGCCTTTGGTTTTGGCTAAAGACAAATTTATTTGATTAATTGAATCTGACAAATTCCAGTTCATCAAATTGGCACCGCTGCCGGGGACTATACTCCTTTTTTCTGTTTAGCTTTTATATATTTTCAGCATTCAATTTCTAGTTTTAGTAGTTTTATTTTATTTTATATCTCTGATACTCCTTTCTTAGCTTGTTACAGATAGTGTATGCGAAGTCCACGATCTAGGGGAACACCGCTTGCTGAACCAATCGCTGAAATCGACAGAGTCTACCACCAAAGAAGGCGACTACTTCAACGACGTGAACTAGAGGAAATAGAGGATACTGATTTCTCTTAATCTCTACACATTCTTTTTAAGGAAATTGTCGGAATGGCAGAAGCTAGACCACTGAAAGCATGGGTTCAACCCACCAAGGATCGTATGAGGGGACCGGCGATTGTTTTTTCGCCTGCAACTCGAGATCTAGAAATAAAAAACCACGCGTTCCAACAACTTCCGAGGTTCTATGGCTTAGCAAGGGAAGATGTGATGGGGTACTTGCACGATATCGATGACTTCGTCAACCAACTCCCACGACTTTGAGCTGAAATAACAGCGGATGAGTTGAGAATGAAGGTTTTTGCGATGGGGCTTGGCGACAGGGCCAAGTCATGGTTGAGTTCTCTACCGGCGGGTTCGCTTGACACTTGGGAAAAGGTTTTTTCAGCATTCATGGAGAAATACTTCCCTCACACCTTGACTACCGCGCTTAAGGCGCAAATCACTGGGTTCAAACAAGACTATGATGAGACCATCTACACCGCGTTTCAGAGGTTCCAAGACCTCATGAACAAGTGCCCTCACCATGGTTTTGAGCTTTCGGATCTTGTCCAACACTTCTGTTGGTCCCTTTAAACAACAAGAAAAGACTAGAGGGGGGGGGGGGGTGAATAGTCTTACCAGCATAGCTTGTTGAAGACGATTCAAACAAGTCCATGTGCAAGAGTTGTAAAGGTTTTGTAGTTGACGGTACTGCCTTGTTCTTGAAAGAAGATTTGGTTTGCTTTCCTTGCTGACATGCATTGCAAACACCATCCTTTTTAAAAGTAACCTTAGGTAATCCAACTACAAGTGCCTTTTTAGACAGCTTATTCAGCGTCTTGAAGTTTAGATGACTTGTTCGTTTATGCCATAACCATGCTTTTTCAGCAAGGCAATCGTGATCTAAGACAAGGCATTTTTCAACGATTGCTGAAGACCAATCTACGATGTACAAGCCTCCTGATCTTCTTGCAATCATAATTACCGTTTTAGTCTCGAAATCTATAAGTTTACATTCATCACTTTTGATTTTGATGAAGTATCCTTTGTCAGCAAACTGACTCATGCTGAAAAGATTGAACTTATGATTTTTGACATAAAGAACTCCAGTAATGGTTATGCGTCCTAACTTCACATCACCATAGCCTTTTGTAGAACCGGAGCCTCCACCAGCAAACCTTATTGTTGGACCTTTAGACCACCGTCTATAGTTTATAAGGTTATTCCTGTTGGCCGTCATGTGCTTTCCACAACCACTGTCAAAGTGCCAGATTGCATCGTTTGTCTCCGTGGCTGAAGTCTGCACAATCAAGAGCAAACAAGTTAATTATCCAATATTGGATGTCCATTAACATGTTCAAGAATGTGTCCAGTGGAAACCCAAGTCTTAAGTTTTTCAACTTTGACTTGTTTTCTACTTGCTGAGGAACTAGGAGGTTTTGAGCTGAAAGACTTTTGATTCGTGCTGATCAAGTCCACTTTCTGATGTGGTGTCTTGCTCGGTTGACCTTTTTGATGAACATACTTTTCAGTATGTTCTTTTCTAGAAAGGTTCCTTCTAGCCCTCGCATTTAGAGTCTTTTCAGAACTCTTAGGCTTGATTTTGTTCATCTCTTTGAAGTATCTTTGCTGACTTTGCTTATACTCGTGAAAAAGTTGACTTTGCTTGGTTTTGAAACCGAGTCCACTTTTCGGAGAATGCTGAGCTTTTGTGTCAGCAACCTTACTTGATTCAGGTTTGTCAGCAAAGGTCTTCTGATTACTTTTAGTAATCTTGCCTTTTGACTTAACAAATTGCTTTTTAGCAACTTGTTTGGCGGAATGCTTCACAGCATCCTTCTTCTTTTCAGTTTGCTTCACCGCAACCTATTTTCCTTTTAAAGTCTTGTTACTTTGAGTAGCAGCAGCGGGCTTTATGGTCGTAGGTACTTGATTGCATGTTTCAGCAACCTTAGATTGACAAAACTGATAGAGTTCTGGTAGACCACTATCAGTAGCACGTACAAAGGAAATAGGTGATTTGTCTTTACTCAAGATTTCTACGTCATCACCTTCATACGTTGCACCTAAACCTTCTTTCTAAGATGGATCTCTCAAATAAGAGTTTAGTTCAGTCAGCGTATTACTTGCGTCAGCATAAGATTTGAAATTGATTTTCATCTTTTTCACCTCTTGGATTTCAGCAAGTAACTTTAGAATTGAGGACTGATATGCTTCCAATTCTAATGCCATTTGAGAATTCTTCTCTGTAGCTTCAGCAATCAACTTCTTAAGACGCCTTATTTCAGCATCCTTTTCTTCTGTCTCTTCCTTCAGCAAGACATACTTTGCAGTAGTCTGCTTGGTCAGAGTTTCAGCAATCTGTAGTTTCTCTTGTTGTCTGCTCAGTGTTTTCTCAAATCTTTCGATTTCTCCTTGAATCTTGTCAATGTCAATCTCGTCTTCACTTTCTGAGTCTGAGTCAGAGGTAGGGCCATGAGGCAGAACTCGTAGTTTGACACATCTGGATAAGCTTCCATAGCTATTCCACAAACTTTTTTGCCAATCTCCACGTCTAGAGTGGCTTCTTCATCGTCAGTGTCTGAGCTTTCATCCTCACTGTCTTCGGAGCTAGTATCAATGCACAATGCATCAATTTTTGCTTGAAGCTTCTTCTTTTCTTCAGCAATAAAAGCTCTTTTGAACTTCTTCTTCTTTTCAGCAGATTTGCCTTTCAGCAAAGGGCAATTAGCTTTGAAGTGTCCAGGCTTTTTGCAGTAAAAACAGAGATCATTTCGAACTGCTGGTTCTTCTGATGAAGTTGCTTGCTTAGCTTGCTTGTTAAGCAAGCTAGTCTCATTCTTGTACTTATGGTAGTTGTTACCAAGATGCTTTTTCAGCTTCTCTTTTGCTTTTCGCCTTTCAAGTTCCTTACTGATGAATTTCTTCATGTTTTTGACAACCAAAGCATTTTCATCAGCAGGCTCTTTATCATTCTTCTTTTCAGAAGATAACGGCTTTGCAACAAGAGCAATGTTTTGCGATTTTTCAGCAAACACATTTTCTCTTTGCTTTGTCTCATAGTTGAAAGTAGCAAGATGAGAGCACAACTCTGTTGGTGTAATGTCTGGCATTCCTTGATTGTAATAGAAATTCTGAGTGTGGATCCATTCTTGATTCAGACTTCTGCAAGTTTCAGCAAGTGATGTGAGTGACTGTGTACAGATAAATATGATTTGCTGAAAACTAAGTACAGTAAGTAAATCATACAAACACTTTTATAGTGGTATCTGAGAGTGGCGTAATCTCTCAACTAATCAACTTTGTCCTTTCTAGGACTGAATCTACTAAGATAAGTTTGAGGTTCCTTACAACACCTATCTAGAGCGATCCAAACAGAAACCAAAGCACACTTGCTTCGTCTCCAACCTAATTTAGAGAACGTAACCTTGTTCTCCACCAAACTTGGTACTTTTAATCAGCAAAACTATGCTCGATTAAGTTCCCTCGGAATATCACGCCTGAAAGGGTGTATTTTCAGTTAGAGAGGTTTGGGATGAGATAACTTAATTATAACTTATTCAGTTACAACAAGTAATCTAAGAAACAAAACTTTGAATACTTTGCAGTAAACAAGTTTGATTGTTTCTGGTGTCAAGACTTGTTCTTGTTCGAAAGAACGAAAGAACACTTAACTAATTTCTTAGTCGTGTAAGTTCTACTTCTTCACAAGTAGCTTTTTCAAGCTTTAAGTCTTGGAACGGATCAATGGCAGTAAAGAGTATTTGAAGAGTATGTGAGTTTAAGCACAAGTGAGAGTATGATCACGTTGTTGACACCTTTCAACTCTTTTCCGGATGACCTCTATTTATAGGGAAATAAGGAGCCGTTTGAATTTCAAATTCTAAGGCTTTTTTTCCTTAAAATGTCACTATCTTGCTTTTGTACTTTCAGCAGCGTCCTTGTTTGTCTTCTAGTCTTCATGTCCTTCGCGTGCATCCTTTGCATTTAATGCTTTTTTGAATAAAATTCAAACAGTAACATTGGAGCGCAAATACAAGTACTTTCAGCAAGAGGTCACATATGTTCCATCAGCAAGTTGTGAGTCTCAGTTTCAGCAAGCACAACCTACTCTGTCATATAGATTTTCACTTATGCAATGCTGTTGCTGAAGTTTCCACTTTCTGAGCAACATGTGTCTTTGTAGATACCAGTCTTCAGAAATCTTCTAGTCTTCAGATCTTCAAAATCTTCAAGTTTCCTAGCGGTTCTAAATGCTTCAATAGTTTGTTTGTAAAAACAAAGTACATCATCAGCAAATGCTTCAATAGGTTGTATTTCTTTTCATAAAACAAGATACATCATAAGCGGTAAAACCAACCTATCTAGCACCTACTCTAAGTCTTCACCAAACGTTCTTCTTTTACAATGTCCTTAAAATTCTAAATTCCTATGGACTTTAAGAGTACTAGTTACTGGACTTTCCTTAATTTAGCATGGTTAATTGCTCATCAAAATTACAAGTTTCCTAACAACTTCTACAATGGACTGACCTTTGAGAACCAACAAGTGGTGGATTTCCAATGCCGTGGTAATATTTGGGAGGAAACCGCGGAAGCCGTCTGGGCAGTTTTCGAAAGGCTTGCTAAGGGTTCGCAATTCAAGGATCCAAGAGCAATGGTTAGGAGACGTGGACCTGAAGCTCCACCTACTCAGGAGGCCCCTATGTATGGGGGGAATGGGGATCGATTCGAGTGCTTTACCAATGAGTTGAAACAAGTCCTCAAGAGCGCCACTGGAACATCTGTGTCGAATGAAGTTTGCCGAACATGCAAGAACTATGGGCATGGAGCTCTTATGTGTAGATCGGAGCTTGCATATGATGATGGCAATTGGGTTCAAGGAGGCGAAGAGGAAGCTTTTGCTACAGAATTTGGTACTCAAGAATCTAGCTACGGACAAGATGGTAGGAATCCTCGAGGTGGATTTCGTAGAAGAGGGTCCCGGAACAACCAAGGATATGCACCGGCTAGCCAAACTTATGGCCCTAGCCAAGACCGCAGTAGGCTTAGCTATGGTAATGATCACTACGAAAATCCCGCTCCCAAAGAGCAACCGAAGTCGAAGACAACTCTACTCATGGAAAACTTGCAAAAAATGGTTGATCACACCCAAAGTTTTCTTAAGCGTTATGAAGAAGATTCTGAGAAGAGTAGGGCGAGGCTTGATCGTTTGGAAGAGAGCACTAGGCTTGCCCATCAAAAGATGCAAGAGTTGATTGACCGTGGAGCAAGTAGGGAGCAAGGGAAGTTGCCTAGCAACACTGAGAAGTCGATGTCCATTACCTTGGTGGGTGATCTTCCTGTTGAAATCACCATCAAGAAGGTTGCTAAATGTGAGCGTTGCAAGGATTAAGAACCCCAACTAGCCAAGAAAGAAGAGAAGGACCTTGGTTCTGATGAGAGTGATGAGGAGCAAGAGGATCCCGAGCCAATCCCTTAGAGTTTCGATGTTAAGGTCGGGATTGGTGAACTTGAAGATGTCCGTGCTACACTAGATACGGGATCTTACTCTAATGTGCTCCCAATGAATGTGTTTGAGAAGAGTAGCCTTGGAAAACTATCTGAGCATAAGGCTATTGTGCAATTGGCGGATGGATCCTTTGTGAGACCCGAAGGCGTTGTGAAGAACGTATCTGTTAAGATTCGTGAAGCTTCTGTGTACACCAACTTTGTAGTTATGCCGGCGTCTACACCTGGGATGGGGGATGTTGTTCTCTTTGGGCGAACGTTCTTGACTAAGCTACGTTCCGTGATAGACATCTACCGAAGAACTTGCACCATTGAGGTGGATGGCAAGCAACATGTGTTGCGAGCCATATCTGATCCAAATATTCACTTCAATGCTTCTCACACCGTTAACTACTTTGGTCTTCCTGTCTATGTTCATTCTCATTCACAGGTTCATGGCATGAGGAGGAGATCCATGAAGGGGAAGTCTAGTACCCTCAAGAAGAAGAACTAGGAGCAAGAAGAAGTCGAGTCAAAGACTATAAACAATGGCGCTATCCGGGAGGCAACCCGGAGTTTTTATCGCTTTTTTATCGCTTTATTGCATTGCATGCATTCATACATTGAACAATTTGCCTCTCTTATGTGAATTTGTTCGTTTATGTGTTGTTTTGTGCTTATGTTTATGTTTGAGTGAACTTTTTTGAGTGTTTTTCATGAGGGAAATGGTTTTCGGGGATAAAAACGGAGTTTCACCAAAAAAGGTTTTGTCTCCCCACCTCTGGAGGTGGAGGGCGAATCGCCCCACATGGCCACAGAGCTTCAAGCTCTCTGGCCGTGGGGGGCGAATCGCCCCACGCACGGGGCGAATCGCCCCACACCATCAGACCAAATTAAAAACGGGAGGCCCTCCTTTCTTCCTCATTTTCTCATCCTTTTCACTCTCATACTCTCAAAATACCCAAAAACTCAAAAATTCTTCAATCTTTCATAAAATCTTCAATTCTCCATCAAATTTTATGTTCTTTAGCTTCAATCGAAGCGCATTACGTGCTCTTTCTTTTCATCCGAACAAATTTCTTCCTAGTTCATTCATTCGTCGGATCTGAGGTAATTTCATATGTACCCTAATTTTTCAAATTTGGGGTTTTTTTGGTTTATGCTTCAATTAAGCTTATATGATGTATGGATTGATTGTTTGTGTGATTAGATACGTTATTCACTATCAATTGCATGTTCTATTATGTTTGGTTTGTTGGTTTGAGGATTTTGCCTACTAGGTGTCTATATCTCGTTTGGCATTGCTTCTTTTCCTTCCATTCCATGTTTATGGTTGTGTTTATTGATGTGATAATGATGGACATGATGGTAGAATGCATGATTGATGAGTTTGAGGATTTATGGTGCTAGATTTTTGAGTACTATGGTTTGAATGAATCTTGTGATTTAAGGTTACTAGTTATCTAGCATTAAAGCATGTTGTGATATGTTACATACTATGATATGTTGATACATTGAATTGTGGTAGCTAGAATAGACTTGGTGTTTTGAAGATTAGGCGTGATAATGAAGTTACTCGTTTGTTTCACCCTTGCATTTGCATATGCATGAAGCTTTTTGTGTCATACAAGATACTAATTGTTGTTTGTAGGAACCATGCCTCCACGACACAAGAAGAAAGCTGGCTCGTCTAAGAGCAAGAAGGGTAAGGGGGCAGCTTCAAGCTCCCAACCTTCCCATGAGTTGTTCGAGTTGTCTCTTGCTGCCATTGACGTCCGTCAGAGGCTCCAAGCAGAGCTTGCTCAAGGTGGGCGATCAACTATACCGGATAGAAGGATCGAAATTCTAGACGGACTTGCTAACAGGCCAGGGTACAGGGCGCTCTCCTGTTTGGCAAGAAAGAGGAATTGGGGTTGGTTTACTTCCAACCGATTGAAGGGGTATGATACGAGCCTCCTCCATGAGTTTTATGCGGGGTACACGAATCTTGAGGAGAAGGAGGGGGTACTCGTTAGAGGCGTAATTGTGCCATGGACGCCGGCCTCAATTTCTGCATTTATCCATTTTGAGGAACGGGAGTTCACCGAAAGCAACCACTCCTACGTGTATTCGAGGGCCACTAGGGGAATTGAAAATGACATCACAGATGTGATCTGCAACAGGGAATATGTGTATCCAGATACCGGGGCACAACCTGGACGGATCCATCAGAGTGACCTTAGTATCGAGGCTAAGGTGGTTATAAAATTCTGTATTTTCAACTTGATCCCTAGAATGAATGACACGTGGATACATCCGAATTATGTTGAGCTCCTCTACTGCTTGTTGGGCAAGCATTGCATAGACATCGGTCAGATCATGTATGCAGAATATGAGCGTCATTGGGAGAAGAAGAAGAAGCCCTTCATTTTTCCGAGCTTCATCACATCATATTGCAAATATCACGGGGTCGGGGACATTGATGAGGGGGATTGTGAGGTCACTGCTCTTTCCCCTTCAACTATTGATGTGCAACTGAGTAGGTATGGTATGAAGAACCCCACGGTTGTTGCTGCTGATGTTGAAGCATGCCTCCAACATATTGATTCTGATGCTGATAATGATGATGAGGAGGATGAGGATGCTATGGAAACTGACGATGGCCAAGTTCCTATTCCTGATATCCCTTCTGTCCGTAGAGCGCCGCATGCACCACCGCGAGCACCACAAGTGTCTAGAGGTTTTGACTTCTCTGATTTTCGGGCCCACTTCGATGCTAGTGTTGCAGCCTTGACCACTTCTGTCCAAGGGTTGCAACATAACCTTGATGGACACATTGCCCAACGCAACCGCGATTGGAAAATAGCTGAGGAGCATCGCCGGAATGAGAGGGAAATAATGTGGGAGCAGCAACATCTCATCCGCCAGCAACAGGAGGCTCTACAGCAGTCCAATGATCTCCTGTCTGACATGTGGAGAGACTATTATGGGGATTACGATCCCAATAATTAGTCTTTTCACAAGTCCATTCTGGTATACTCAGCCGACCGAGGCCAAACCATCCGGTAACATCTAGTATCACTTTTTATTTACTCATTCTCTTTTGCTAGGGAGTAACTTTAGCTTAAGTTTCATGAGGGGGATGGGATGTGAACCATGATGTTAAGTATCGTTTGGCTTTATGATGTTGAGTATGGTATCTTGTGTTTTGTTTGCATGTGCACGTTTTACCGCTTTCTTAGTAATTTAGTTGCATACACTACATTCATCCTAGTATAGTTTTGCATGTTTTTGTGTGGAGTTTATTGCCAAATTTTTTGAACTTTTTTATTGGGTAGATTAACTAAGTTATGACATTAATCATATGCTTCATCTCTATGAATTTGTTTGAGGTATTTCTCGCTTTGCTTGTCACATTTATGTTTGCACTTAGTTAAGCTTGGTAGTCTCGACATCAATTAGTGGTGTTTTCTCTACTGCGGTTAACGAAGGCCTTTATAATAGGATGATGCATGTTAGGATCTTATGGTTGTTTTCCCGAGTAATTATGTACCTAAGAGGCAACAAATCTTCACCTACTTTGAGATTGCTAAATGCCTAGGAAGGAGGTAGTGTGAGATTGTGTGATCCTTTGTTTGCAACCTATTCTTTCGAATAGGTTTGGGGAGGGGTTACGCTATCATTAGACTTGTTTTCCGATTTTGAGTGTGTTGTGAGTTTGTTTTCCTTTTTCGTAAAGTTTGTGCTTCAACCGATTCTTTCGAATAGGTTTGGGGAGGTCGTTTGTGTGTCATTATAATTTCTTTTTCGTTGTGCTACTAGTGGCTATATAAAAAAAATCGAAAAAAAAAAAGAAAAATTCCAGGAAAAAGAAAAAATCTGGAAAAGAGAAAAAGAAAAAAAAGAAAAGACCCCAAAAAAGAAAAGAAGGGTCCAAAAAAAGAAGCCAAAAAGCAGTTTAGCAAAGTGTTGTGTCTCATTTTTCAATTCTTGTAATGTTCGTAATCGAGTTGTAATTTTTTGTCTTTTATTTGTTTGAGTGTCATCTGTTCTAGACCACCCTCGTCCTGTCATTCAGGAAGTGGTGAATAGCTTAAGGCTTTGCTTGAGAGATGGGTAGAATAGGGGAGTGTTATCTTTTTTAGGGAACCCTCCTTCGTTTGATGAGAGCTAGTATTGGTTCGACCTCTTTGAGGGAAAGTCTTAACTTGGTGAACAGCAGTAAGTCCTCAGTTTCATAGGCACGGGACAATCATTCGTATTTTAACATGTTTCATTACGTCGTCACTGACTAGGTCCAGGTAGATAATGTTACGAGAGACTATCTTGTTTAACATAGTGCATATGTGAATGTGTATGAGTCAATTGAGGCATTCTTCAACCAATATCCATGTTATGATTTGTATGGTTTTTGTTGATAAGTTTTTTGATTAGTTCATTTCTTTTGGCATGAGACTCCATTTTTTGTGTTGCATTGTGTTTTGCATTAGAGTCTAGCTTAGTTGCTTGAGGACAAGCAAAGGTTCGGTTTGGGGAGTTTGATGAACGTGTGCTTTACACCTTCATTCGAGTCTTTTTTTCACCTATTTAGCTATCCTCTATGTTAATTTAGCTATATTAAAGTGCATTTTATTAGAATAGTGTCACGTTTCCCTTTAGTTTGCATTTTTCAGGTTTTAGGTGAAAAACGTGTTTTCCGGGCAATTATATTGAAGAGAACGAAGAATCGGTGTTCCGAGGACATTTTTGGAGTATCTAGAAGGTTCCAGATGGGGTTTGAAGTCTAGGGGTCGAGTTTCAAGGCTTAAAGGTCACTAGAAGGCAAAATTCGAGTCCGAAAAGGAAAAGAAATCCAAAAACACGTCAAAAACGCGTTCCTCGCAGACTGGAGCTCCCGGGCGGTTCGCCCAGGATGTGGGGCGGTTCGCCCCACACCAGGCGGTTCGCCCGGTGTCTGGGGCGACTCGCCCCACACGTTCCGAACTCCTATATATAGTTGCAGTTTCTCTACGTTTTTTCATACTTTCTCAGACCTTTTTTCATACCTTTCTCATTAGTTTTAGGTAGGAATTCTCCAGAGCCTGTTCTGGAAATTCTTAGCATAGGAGACTATTTTTCTTATCAATTTGGAGCTTGTGAGTTCGCGATTTTTCGGAGATTGACAACCTTCGTCGGTAACATTGTATCTCACGATTTTTCTATTTATATTTATATCTTCCAACATGTTTTCATTCAATCTTGCTTTGATTTATGTTGATTGCATGACATCTATGAGTAGCTAAATCTATCGTTGGTGATAGTATTTGATTTCTTAGCGAGGGTTCTTAATTATGCATGATGGCGGTAATGCGAATCAGACTTTGAGTTATTGCTTTATTTCTTTAATCTATCTAAGACCTCTATCTTCGTAGTGTTGAATTGAACGGAACACATTGGACAATTCATGATCTTATATCTCTATGCATAACGATCGGGTACTTCATGCATGATTATTAACCTGCTATGCTTTGAATGATCATACTATCACTAACTTCCATTATAATTGATAAGAAAATCTGTGCTAAGTCGTCTCTTGAGTTTATAGTTTAAGTTAAATTAGATAAAGCTAGTTATAGTCCTTAGAGATCGACACTCGAGGTTATTTTACTGCTACACTACTGTTGTCGTTGTAGTTGTGAATTTCCTTTGGTTAAAAACAAATTTATTTGATTAATTGAATCTGACAAATTCCAGTTCATCACATATGATACCCCTCTTAGTGTTATTAATTACATCTAGCCCCATCTTAGTCCGAAGATTGCATCCACTACCCTTACTAGATGAAATTAATTACATCTAGATCCACGACCTTGACTTTTCGCGAACTAATTTATTGAAAGTACTAGTTTGCCCTTGGTCAATTATCAAATTTTTTGGTTGACCAAACAACTTAAGAAGGTGTGGACCTTGAAGTAAATTAATTTGAATTTTTAGGTGTTAAATGTAATAGATAATTATTAAAAACTAAAAAAAAAAAAAGAAAGAAAGAAAAAAATAATAACAGCTCCAGATCGGAGCCGTAAATACCTACGATTTGGGGTTGTTTAAACAGACCCAAATCGGAGCTATTTACAGCTCCGATTTGGAGCCGTACAGCCCAGATCGGAGCTGTAACGACTCCAATTTGGGGCTGTTGAACAACCCCTAATCGAAGCTATTTACAGCTTCGATTTGGAGCTGTTAACAGCTCCAAATAGCTCCAATGCCGGATGGGGCAGTAAATAGCTCCGACGCTGGAGCTGTTGCAGAATTATTCCGGTACCGGAATTATTCTGGTACCCGATATTGGAGAAGAAGACTGAAGATGAAGAAGAAGATGAACAAAAGAAGAAAAAAACGAAATAGAAAAATAAAAAAGAAATGAAAAGGAGTTAAGGCTGTGTTTGGTTATCAAGTAATGAATAGTGACTTATTTCCTGGTCAACAAAAAAATGGGTTTGTGGACCTGGATGTAATTCTGGGACTAAGAGGGTTGTATAAGCAAAGTGGTGTCCCAAGAGGGGTATCATATGATATTTACCCCTACTCAAATCCTACGGATTCAGCAACAACTAAGGGATTATGGTATCTTTGAAAAGAAGACTCCAATCTTCTGTGATGATACAAGTGCTATTGCTATTATGCAAAATCCAAAGTTCCACTCAAGGACAAAGCACATTGATATTAGACATTACTTCATAAGAGACCATGTTGAAAAGGGAGACATTGAGGTTGTCAAGGTAGGCACTGAATATCAACATGCTGACATCTTTACCAAGCCATTGTGAGACAATAGGTTTAAAATGTTGAGGTATAACCTTGGATTGATTGAACTACCTCAATAAGAAAGGATTAACTACTTTATTGTTGAAACGGTTATTTAGCAAATCAGATGTGCATACTGAATATTATTCAGAATGGTAATCCTTTACAAGTGCTTCAGAACACATTTTTATGGATCTCCACAATAAGTGTTTAAGCTGGCTATAAAGTGTTGGCTAAAACAGGCATTCAGCAAAAATGTCCATTAAAGACAGTCATTGTTAGGAAACTTGACTACTTGCTGAAACGGGCATTCAGTAAAAATAGAATTATGGCTACTGAAACAGGTATTCGGTATCAAGGTTGCAAACTGAGATGGGAACTCAGTAAAAGAGCAAAAGTGTTTTATTTTGAAAGAATTTACCTCTTATCTCAACAAAAAGAAAAAGGATTTGCTGAGACGGAAACTCAGAAACCTTATTGCTTAAAGAATAAAGAGATAATAAATTGAGCGGGAACTTTCAGGAAGTACAAGGCTTGTTACTTGATAAGTAATTGGTAAAGTGATAATGCAAAATACACTTGCTGAATGTTGTCTTAGAAAGCTAAGTGCTTAATGACAACATCCCTCGATTCAAGGTAAAATTCAATAGTGACGTGACATTGGCACAGATAACTTGTAAGTCATCATGGCATGAGAATAAATTGTGGCCATTGATAAAAGCTGGTTGTTGATGTAACGGTTCACATGATAAAGTAAAAAACGTGCCCTGACGCTTTTCGAGTTAGTGGTTCACTAAGCATTTAATGCGGAGCGTGACTACTCTCTATGTGTATCTCAAATTGCTTGTTAAGATCTCAAATCAATTGAGAATTTCAAAAATCAGAGATACTATATATATGAGGAGTCATAACAAAGACAAATCTTTACACACTCCCAAATATTTTTACCCTTTCAAGCATAAACCTCTATGATTTTATCTGAGTTTTCCGGTCAAACACTTTGGCATTTTCATCTTTCAAAACCTCTATAAAATAGTACCAAATAGATCTTCATCCAGAGTTTCCAAGATAGACAGTGCTGCAAAAAGCACTACTCCTGCTGCTCCTTCTCCTGTGAAGAACACAATGAAACTCACCATAGCAGATGACAGAATTTCTCAGACACCCATCCTTATATCATTTCTAGACACTGCAAAGTGTGAAGCAATGATGCAATAGGGGTCATTGGCAAAAGAAAAGTACATCCGCTACTACTATGAAAACGAGACTGAAAATGAAGAAGCCCTAAACTACATAAACCAACAAGGGCTCTTGAACTTCATTACTGCCCGTCCCTCCAGCCTGAGTGTTGTAGATGTCATGGAGTTCTACAACAACTCAGAGGTCAAAAGAGTCACTGATGAACAAGGAGTCACTAAAAAAGTGATTTCTACCACAGTGCAAGGCAAAGAAATCGTCCTGAAATGGACTGATTTTGCCAACATTTTTCAACTTCCGACCACCGGAAGTGTAGATGATCTGACTTATTCCATTGAGGAAATTACTGAATTCTACAGTAATGTCAGAAACACTACCTTGAAAAATGAAGTGGCCCCAATCGAATTTGACAAGGTAAAGGTAAAGAGAAAGCACATCTCTAATTCCTTAGGATTGCTAGCGTTGCTGATTATCAAAATCCTTGACTCCCAAGTTGGAGGAGTTGACCAAATAGGACTGAAAAGATGGCCCTTGTTGAGACACATCTATGAGAGAGAAACAGATTTTGCTGGGCCTAAGTAGATTTTCAACAAGGTTACTGACCTATAGCTCAGTCTAGACTAGTGTTGTATGGACTGAAGATTTGTTATCTTCTTGAGAAGTTCGACACAAAGCTAAGAGAAATCACTCCCATTAATAAAGTTGTCTGGTTTCTAGGAAGGTTTAACTCCTCAAAGGATAAACATAAGAAAGTTGATGCCAACCCCAAGGAAAGGAAAAGAAAAGCAGATGTTGATGACTTACAGCCAGCTGCTTCTTCAGCTGCTCCTTCTGTCCCCACAAAAAGAAGGAAACAATCAGCAAACTGATCAAAGAAGACTGTTAGAAAGGAGGTCCAAGTTGCTCAAAAAGCCACTGACGCTGAACGGACTGAGTCACCACCTGTTGTTCTTCAGCAGGTAGATAACTCAAATATAGGCTTTATTTCTTTATTTGAAATTTTATCATTAGCTAATATTATTCTTTCTTTACAAATTTCTCAAGATGCAAGGCAGAAGCTAGTTGAGGCTTCTGCACCAAAAACCACAACTCTGCTCAACAGGTAGATGCTAATTTTTGTGAAAAAGCTAAGTTTAATCACTTAGTACTTGTGTCTAACATCTTGTTATTTCAGGATGATCAAAACAAGGAAGCTACCATAGTTCCTGAAGAGATGGATGTAGAAACAGCACAACCAAGTGTGCAACATGAGCTTGCTAACAATCAACATGTAAATCATGTAACAGTTTTAGACTCTAAAACTACATCATCTAAACATCCTGATACTAATAATGCTTATCAGGCTCATTTGGAGATAATTCAGCCAGCTCCCACTGAAGTTCCTCCACAAGTCAGTACTGAAGTTCACTTTGCAAACATTAAGAAGTACACTTTGACCAAGGTTGCAAAAGCCTTTAGCACCTGGCAAAGATACAAGTTAATTGTTAGGAAACTTGTAATTTTGATGAGCAATTAACCATGCTAAATTAAGGAAAGTCCAGTAACTAGTACTCTTAAGGTCCATAGGAATTTAGAATTTTAAGGACATTGTAAAAGAGGAACGTTTGGTGAAAGACTTAGTGTAGGTACTAGTTAGGTTCTTTTGTTCGCTGGTGATGTACTTTATTTTTACAAACGAACTATTGAAGACCTAGAACCGTCAGAAAGTTCAAGATTCGAAGATTGAAGACTTAGAAGAATTCTGAGAAAGGTATCTACAAAGGCACATGTTGCTCAGAAAGTGAGATTTTCAGCAACAGCTTGCATAAGTGAAAATCTATATGACAACGTAGGTTGTGTTTGCTGAAACTGAGACTGACCACTTGCTGACAACATATGTGACCTCCTTCCTGAAGAGTACATGCATTTTGGCTCCAACGTTCACATTTCAATTTGATTCAAATGAACATTAAATGCAAAGTAGGCACGCGAAGAACATTGATGAACGCGCTGGTGTCGTGCTCCAACGCGAACGAATCAAATAAATTTGTTATTTAGCCAAAGGCAATTCACAACTACAACGAAAACCGTAGTGTAGTAGTAGAATGACCTCGAGTGTCGTTCTCTAAGGACTATAACTAGCTTTATCTATTTAACTAAAGAATATAAAAACAACAGACGGTATAGCAAAGGTTTTCCTAACAGATAATGGAGATTGGTGATAGTATGATCTTTCAAAGCATAACGGGTTAATAATCATGCGTAAATTCCTCGGTTTTGCATGGAGATCTTTGATCAATCAAATGTCCTGTTGTAATTATTAAGCACTACGAAGATAAAGATACTGACAAGTCAAGCGCTATTGTCCAATTGTGTTCCGTAACTATTCAACACTACGAAGATATAGATATGCATAGGTCGATGAGGGTCCAATTGTGCATAATAATTAATGAACATACGAGGATATAGGCTGAGCCTGATCAACGAAATAAAGCAATAACACGGAGTATAATGCGCGATATAGCCATTAGCATGATTATCAACCCTTCGCTAAGAATTCACATACTACCACCAACGATAAGTTTAGCTACTCATATTTGTCATGCAATCAACAGAAATCATAGAAGAAAACATGTTTAAAGATATATAAAAATAAGTAGAATAAACTGTAAGATACAATGTTGCCGAAGGTTGTCAGTCTCCGAAGAATCGCGATCTTACAAGCTCCAAACTGCTATGAAAAAGTATCTCCTAAGCTACGAACCCCCAGAACAGGCTCTGGGGAGTTCCTACCTAAAACTACAGAGAAAGGTGAGAGAATAGGTTTGGAAAAGTATAAATTTCGGAGAAAAACTGAGCAACTATATATAGGCCTCGAATTTGTGTGGGGCGAAGGGCCCCACACACCGGGCGATTCGCCCGGTGTGGGGCGATTCGCCCCACGTCCCGGGCGATTCGCCCGGGAGTAAAATTCGCGGAATTCCACGTTTTCGACGCGTTTTTGGATTCCTTCCCCTTTTCGGACTCGGTTTCTGACTTCTAGTGGCCTTCTAACCTCCAGATTCAAATCCTATCCGGAAACCTTCAGATACTCCAAATAGGCTTCTGGAACACCAATTCCTTGTCAACTTCAATATAATTGCCCGGAAATCCTCGTTTTTCAACCAAAACCTGTAAAATAAAATCTAAAGGGAAACGTGACACTATTCTAATAAAATGCACTAAAATATAGCTAAATTAACATAGAGGATAGCTAAAATAGGTGAAAAAGACTCAAATGAAAGTGTAAAATACACATTCATCAAACTCCCCAAACCGAACCTTTGCTTGTCTTCAAGCAACTAAGCTAGACTCTAATGCAAAAAACAATGCAACACATAAAATGGAGTCTCATGCCAAATAAAATGAACTAATCTACTGAATCTATCAAATAACATATGAACAATAAACCATATAAATCGAAGCATGAATATAGGTTGAAGAATACCTCGATTGACTTATACACATCCACATAAGCACTTATGTCAAGACAAGATAGTCTCTCGTAACATTCTCTACCTGGACCTAGTCAGTGACGACGTAATGAAGCATGCTAAGATACGAATGGTTGTCCCGTGCCTATGAAACTGAGGACTTACTGCTGTTCACCAAGTTTAAGACTTTCCCTCAAAGAGGTCGAACCAGTACTGGCTCTCATCAAACGAAGGAGGGTTCCCTGTAAAAGATAACACTCCCCTATTCTACCCCTCTCTCAAGCAAAGTCTTAAGCTATTAACCAATTCCTGAATGGCAGGACGAGGGTGGTCTAGAACAGATGACACTCAAAAACAAAAGACAAAAAATAAAAAATTACAACACGATTACGAACATTACAAGAATTGGAAAATGAGACACAACACTTTGCTAACTGCTATTTGGCTTTCTTTTTTGGACCCTTCTTTGCTCTTTTTGGGTCTTTTCTCTTTTTTCTTTTTTTCCTTTCCAGTTTCTTTTTTTTTTTTTCTTTTTTCCTGGAATTTTCCTTTTCTTTTTTTTTCGATTTTTTTTTAGCCAGCAGTAGCATAAGAAAAAGAGAAACAAAATGACTCACACGACTTCCCCAAACCTATTCGAAAGAATAGGTTGGAGTACAAAATTTACAGAAAAGGAAAAATAAACTCACGATACGGAAATGAAAAACGGAAACAAGTCTAATGATGGTGTAACCCCCTCCCCAAACCTATTCGGAAGAATAGGTTATAAACAAAGGATCACACAACCTCACACTACCTCCTTCCTAGGCATTTAGCAATCTCAAAGCATGGTGAAGACTTGTTGCCTCTTAGGTACATAATTACTCGGGAAAACAACCATAAGACCCTAACATGCATCATCCTATTATAAAGGCCTTCGTGAACCGCAGTAGAGAAAACACCACTAAGTGATGTCGAGACTATCAAGCTTAACTAAGTGCAATATATAAATGTGACAAGCCAAGCGAGAAAAACCTCAAACAAATTCATAGAGAGGAAGCATACCATTAATGGCATAGTTGGTTGATCTACCCAATAAAAAAGTTCAAAAAATTTGGCAATAAACTCCATATAAAACATGCAAGACTATCCTAGGATGAATGTAGTGAATGCAACCTAAAAAATCTACGAAAGCAGTAAACGTGCAAATGCGAATGCAAACGGATAAAACATGCGAGGTACTATACTCAGCCTACCAATGTCAAGCTCCAAACTAACAATACTAGATCACTTAAATCCCATCCCCCCTCATGAAATTAACGCTAGTCCCTAGCAGTAAGAAAATGAGCAAATAAGATGTGATACTAGATGTTACCCCATGGTTTGGCCTCGGTCGGCTGAGTACGCTGTTTGTGAGTTATTGGGACTGCTCTGGGAGCTTTATAGGGTGTCATCAGGTCTTCTGGTAGGCGTGGTAGTTTCAATTATAGGCCGGATAGGAACAACTCCTCCAATAGTATCATCATTGCCCGTATGGCTTTCATTGTTACTACTGTCACGCACATCCTCACCAGTAGAGTTGCAGTGTCGAGTAGAATCCTCAAGATTAGCCGCCGCTGTTATGGAATCCTCCATCCTGTAGCCCTCCAATAGGATGTGAACTGTTGAAGGGGAAAGAGCAGTGGTATCAGGACCTCCCCCTCCAGCGTTTTACACCCCGAGGTGGTTACAGTAAGCTGCTCGGATACTCAGAAGTCTTCTACCATCTTTTCCAATGTCGACCACATTCTCTACGGTTGATCCGACCGATGTCTATATGATGCTCCCTTAAGAGGAAGTCAAGGGGCACCCCAATGAGGGGCCGGGCACCCATGTCATTATGTTTTGGAACCAAGCTAGCGCTTCGGAACCTTCTAGCAACTGCGAACTCGAGATTGAATCCGTCGCGGCTAGATTGTCCCGGTGCCTTCCAGTTCACTCGAACTTTGCAGTCCTTGTGATGGATTTCTGTCGTAATAATGGTCTCTGTCCCTTCGGTGGTGCATGAATAGGCATAGGAGTCCTTACTCCAGGTGTACTCTAGCTCCTCCTCTTGGATAATCCGCGACGTTGTTGCAAGATCCCGTGGCTGGAACGCACATCTAGTGAGGTCACTCTTCTTGACATGGTTGTAATCGATCTCCCTCCAATACTTCATAGTAATCATACGGGAATGCTCCTCTCCCTTGGCATGGTTCCTACAAACAACAGTTAGTACCTCGTATGACACAAAACTTACTCATGCATATGCTAATGTAAGAACAAAACACATAAGTGATAAAATCAATAATCGAGCTCCCCAAACCTTTATGTCTAGCCCAGCTTCTTCATTATGCAACATACTACTACAAGCAATACATCACATTATTCTCTTGCTAGACAACCAATATCCTAGATAACAAGGCTCAATTCATACCATAGTAGCGAAAAAATACGAGCATCATAAATCCTCATACTCAACAATTAAGTATTCTATCATCAAATCCATCATCATTACATCAATAAATACAATCATATGCAAGAAATCTAAGATAAAGATAAATTGCATAACAAGATATATCATCTAGTAGCAAAATTCCCAAATCAACAATCCAAGCATAATTGAGCATGCAATTGAAGATAAATAATGCTTCTAATAACACGAACAACCTACCCATGCATCATATAAGCATAATTGAAGCTCAGATTAGAAAACCCCCAAATTTGAAAATTAGGGTTCCCAAGAAGATACCTCAGATCTGAAAAACTAATGCACTAGGGTGAAATCTGTTCGGATGAAAAGATAGATCACGTAATAGGCTTCGATTGAAGCTAAAGAACACTAAATTTGGTGAAGAAATGAAGAAGTTATGAAGTTTTGAAATTATTTTCGCAATCCTCGGTTTTTTGGGGAGAAGGAGGTGGAGAGAATGAAGAAAATGAGGTAGAAAAGGGGAGATCCGCATTTTTAGCATCAGAGGCCGTGGGGCGAGTCGCCCCCGGTGTGGGGCGAGTCGCCCCATGCGGGGCGATTCGGCCCCCGCTCCCCGATGTGGGGAGACGGTCCTTTCGTCAGAAAACGCGGTTTTTAATCCCCGAAACCAATTTTCTCATAAAACCACTCGAAAAATCTCACTCAAACATAAGCATATACGACACAGACATGAACAAATTCACATATGAAAAGCAAATTGTTCAAGAATGAATGCATGCAATAAAGCGGTAAAGAAAGCGATAAAAACTCCGGGCTGCCTCCCGGATAGAGCCATTGTTTAAAGTCTTTGACTCGACTCCTGTCTGTGCCTAGCTCTTCTTTCTGAGGGTACTAGACTTCCCCTTCATTGATCTCCTCTTCATGCCACGAACCTGTGAATAAGAAAGAACATAGGCTGCAAGACCACAGTAGTGAGTAGTGTAAGAAATATCAGGCGGATCAGGTGGATCAGATATGGCTTGCAACACGTGTTGCTTGCCATCCACTTCAATAGTGCAAGTTCTTTGGTAGATGTCCATCACGGAGCGTAGCTTAGTCAAGAACGTTCGCCCTAAGAGTATGGCATCCCCCGTCCTAGGTGCAGACGCCGGCATAACTACAAAATTGGTGTATACAGAAGCTTCACCAATCTTGACCAACACATTTTTCACAACGCCTTCGGGTCTCATAAAGGATCCATCCGCCAGTTGTACAATAGCCCTATGCTCAGATAGTTTTCCAAGGCTACTCTTTTCAAACACATTCAAAGGGAGTATGTTAGAGTAGGATCCCGTGTCTAGTGTGGCATGGACATCTTCAAGCTCACCAATCCCGACCTTAACATCGAAACTTTTAGGGAGTAGCTCGGGATCCTCTTGCTCCTCATCACTTTCGTCAGAACCAAGTTCCTTCTCTTCTTCCTTAGCCTGTACAAGTTCTTCCTTCTTGCAACACTCGCACTTAGCAACCTTCTTGATGGTGATTTCGTCAGGTAGATCACCAGCCAATGTAATGGAATTCGACTTCTCAGTGTTGCTAGGAAGTTTGCCTTGTTCCCTACTTGCTCCTCGGTCGATCAACTCGTGCATCTTTTGATGGGCAAGCCTAGTGCTCTCTTCCAACCTATCAAGCCTTGCCCTAGTCTTCTCGGAATCTTCTTCGTAACGTTTGAGAAAACTTTGGGTGTGATCAACCATCTTTTGCAAGTTCTCCATCAGTTGAGCCGACTTCGACTTCGGTGGCTCTTTCGGAGCGGGGTTTTCGCAGTGATCATTACCATAGTTTAGACTACTACGGTCTTGGTTAGGGCCATAAGTTTGGTTAGCCGATGCATATCCTTGATTATTTCGGAATCCTCTTCTCCAAAATCCACCTCGAGGATTCCTACCATCTTGTCCGTAGCTAGCTTCTTGAGTACCAAACTCCGTAGCAAAGGCTTCCTCTTCGCCTCCTCGAGCCCAGTTGCCATCATCATACGCAAGCTCTGATCTACACATATGAGCCCCATGCCCATAGTTCTTGCATATTCGGCATACTTCGTTCGAAACAGTTGTTCCAGTGGCGCTCTTGAGGACTTGCTTCAATTCGTTGGTAGAGCACTCGAATTGATCCCCATTCCCCCTATACATAGGGGCTTCTTGGGTCGGTGGAGCTTCAGGTCCACGTCTCCTAACCATCGCCCTTGGGTCCTTGAATTGCGAACCCTTAGCAAGCCTTTCGAAAACTGCCCAGACGGCTTCTGCGGTTTCGTCCCAAATATTGCCTCGGCATTGGAAATACACCACTTGTTGGTTCTCGAAGGTTAGTCCATTGTAGAAGTGTTGGACTAGGTCAGAAAGTTCAAAACCATGGTGAGGGCACTTGTTCGTGAGATCTTGGAACCTCTCAAACGCAGTGTAGATGGTCTCATCATAGTCCTGCTTGAATCCAATGATTTGCGCCTTTAGCGCGGTAGTCAAGGTGTGAGGGAAGTATTTTTCCATGAAAGCTGAAAAAACCTTCTCCCAAGTGTCCAGCGAGCCTGCTGGTAGAGAACTCAACCATGACTTGGCTCTGTCGCCAAGTCCCATAGCAAAAACCTTCATCCTCAACTCATCCGTTGTTATTTCAGCTCCGGGTCGTGGGAGTTGGTTGACGAAATCATCGATATCGTGCAAGTACCCCATCACATCTTTCCTTGATAAGCCATAGAACCTCGGAAGTTGTTGGAACGCGTGGTTCTTGATTTCCAGATCTCGAGTTGCAGACGAAAGAACAATCGCCGATCCCTCATACGATCCTTGGTGGGTTGAACCCATGCTTTCAGTGGTCTAGCTTCTGCCATTCCGTCGATTTCCTTGAAAAGACTGTGTAGAGATTCAGAGAAATCGGTATCCTCTAATTCCTCTAGTGCACGCCTTTTAAGTAGTCGCCTTCTTTGGTGGTAGACTCTGTCGATCTCAGTAATTGAATCAGCAAGCGGTGTTCCTCTAGATCGTGTATGCGACATACACTATCTGTAACAGACTAGGAAAGCAGTATCAGAGAGAGATTAGAAAGGAAAACTAAAACTAATAGAATTAGGAATTGAATGCTGAAAATATAATCAAATTAAACAGAAAAAAGGAGTATAGTCCCCGGCAACGGCGCCAATTTGATGGACGCGCTGGTGTCGTGCTCCAACGCGAACGAATCAAATAAATTCGTTATTTAGCCAAAGGCAATTCACAACTACAACGAAACCGTAGTGTAGTAGTAGAATGACCTCGAGTGTCGTTCTCTAAGGACTATAACTAGCTTTATCTATTTAACTAAAAAATATAAAAACAGCAGACGGTATAGCAAAGGTTTTCCTAACAGATAATGGAGATTGGTGATAGTATGATCCTTCAAAGCATAACGGGTTAATAATCATGCTTAAATTCCTCGGTTTTGCATGGAGATCTTTGATCAATCAAATGTCCTGTTGTAATTATTAAGCACTACGAAGATAAAGATACTGACAGTCAAGCGCTATTGTCCAATTGTGTTCCGTAATTATTCAACACTACGAAGATATAGATATGCATAGGTCGACGAGGGTCCAATTGTGCATAATAATTAATCAACATACGAGGATATAGGCTGAGCCTGATCAACGAATATAAAGCAATAACACGGAGTATAATGCGCGATATAGCCATTAGCATGATTATCAACCCTTCGCTAAGAATTCACATACTACCACCAACGATAAGTTTAGCTACTCATAGTTGTCATGCAATCAACAGAAATCATAGAGGAAAACATGTTGAAAGATATATAAAAATAAGTAGAAAAAACTGTAAGATACAATGTTACCGAAGGTTGTCAGTCTCCGAAGAATCGCGATCTTACAAGCTCCAAACTGCTATGAAAAAGTATCTCCTAAGCTACGAACCCCCAGAACAGGCTCTGGGAGTTCCTACCTAAACTACAGAGAAAGGTGAGAGAATAGGTTTGGAAAAGTATAAATTTCGGAGAAAAACTGAGCAACTATATATAGGCCTCGAATTTTTGTGGGGCGAAGGGCCCCATTCGCCCCACGTCCCGGGCGATTCGCCCGGGAGTAAAATTCACGGAATTCCGCATTTCGACGCGTTTTTGGATTCCTTCCCCTTTTCGGACTCGGTTTCTGACTTCTAGTGGCCTTCTAACCTCCGGATTCGACCCCTAGACTCCAAATCCTATCGGAAACCTTCAGATACTCCAAATAGGCTTCTGGAACACCAATTCCTTGTCAACTTCAATATAATTGCCCGGAAATCCTCGTTTTTCAACCAAAACCTGTAAAATAAAATCTAAAGGGAAACGTGACACTATTCTAATAAATGCACTAAAATATAGCTAAATTAACATAGAGGATATCTAAAATAGGTGAAAAAGACTCAAATGAAAGTGTAATACACATTCATGAAACATGAAGACAAGAAGACAAATGAAGGACGCTGCTGAAAGTACAAAAGCAAGATAGTGACATCTTAAGGTACAAAGCCTTAGAATTTGAAATTCAAATGGCTCCCTTGATACACTATAAATAGAAGTCCTAAGGCAAAGAGTAGAGGTGTGTCAACAACGTGATCAAACTCTCACTTGTGCTTTAAACACTCAAATCCTTCTATACTCTTTACTGCTATTGATCCGTTCCAAGACTTAAGCTTGAAACAAAAGCTACTTGTGCAGAAGTAGAACATTCACGGCTAAGAAATTAGTAAGTGTTCTTTCTTTCGAACAAGAACAAGTCCTGACAACAGAAACAATTAAACTTGCTACTGCAAAGTATACAAGTTGTGTTTGTTTAGATAACTTGTTATAGCTGAAAAGTTATATTCAAGTGATCTCATCCCAAACCTCTCTAACTGATAAAACACCCTTTTCAGGCGTGAAATTCATGGGGAATTAATCAAGCAGAGTGTTGCTGATTATAAGTCCCAAGTTGGTGGAGAACAAGGTTACAGTTCTCTAGTTAGGTTGGAAACGAAGCAAGTGTGCTTTGGTTTTTGAAAAATCATTAGTGATAGGATTTGTAAGGAACTCACATCTTATCATAGTGGATTCAGTCCTAGAAAGGACAAAGTGTATTAGTTGAGAGATTACGCCACTCTCAGATACCACTATAAACGTGTTTGTGTGATTTACTTTACCGCACTTAGTTTTCAACAAGCTACATTACTTGTAAACTGACACTCTGCTCACTTGCTGAAACTAGCACTCTCTAAAAAACTTATTGTAAAAGACTTCCGCACTTTGTTTTTAAGTATCAGCAAACTCATTACTTAAAAGTAATAAGTACTTGCTGAGAAAGTTAAGTACCAGCAAACTCATTACTGAAAAGTAATAAGCACTTGCTGAGAAAGTTTTAAACGACGAAAATTTGAAAGACTATTCACCCCCCCCCCCTAGTGTTTTCTTGTTGTTTAAAGGGACCAACAAGTGGTATCAGAGCTGGAGGTTATTTAACCTTCAACACTGAACCTAGATCCCTTAGGTGCTTTCTGTAAATCACTTCACTTGATCAGTTTGGTAGTCTTTTGCTGACAGGATGTCGCTAGGAGACGCTCCCTTGCTGAAGCTGGAAAACTATGAAAATGGAGAAAACAACATGATGGACCAATCAAGATCACGAAACTGAGAGAAGTTTCCTCACAAAACCACAGAGGCTGGGAAAGGAAACTATCGTAGGTGAACCAGTCGTACTGTCGTTCCAAAACCAAGAGAGGAATGGACTTCAAATGAAGCCAAAAGATTCCGTCTTGATGGCCAAGAAAAAAAGCATTATACGTTCTACTCCAGATACTATAAACTGTGGGGTGCCACATGCTAAGGAAGCTTGGAAAATG